>JBAIZL010000005.1:229347368-229827368 GCA_036971475.1 Prosapia bicincta
TTTTCAGCAATTACTGCAAATACACCAGAGTCTTCCATGAAGACCTGGAAGAGAAAAAATAAGGATTAAGGATTGCCATCTGCATTTAGTCCAAAGCAATCTATACATATAATTTTCTCTCTTTTGGTATTACACTTTATTACTACTGTAAAAGCTTGGTAATATTATGGTCATAAATATATCAGTGCAGCACAGGTTTGTTGTTTTTATGTCACTGTTATAGTTCTACTGTTGTAAAATGAAAAGGCACGTTGCTGTTGGATACACAAAAAGAAGTATTTTAAACAATCCAAACGAAAAGTAATTTATAGTTAGTGTTAAAGAGAACAATAAATTTTTTAAACAAGAAAGAGGGCAGATAAAAATCTGGTGGTATAAAACAACAGAAAAAAAGGAAACACAAATAGCAGTGATCAGATTGGTCAATAAATTTAAAAAAGAATTTTCTTTAACAATTTTCTTATAACCATATATTTTATAAATGTGATACTTTTCTGAAGTGATTTTTACATAACAAGGAAGAACTAATTTCCTAGTACAAGTAGGAAACATAATAATAATATTATCAGCAACAACAACAACAATAATAATAATTTATAACATCAACCTTTTTGAGATATATTCAAAAAATACAAGATATTTATTTAGTGTTTATACAATTACATTTATAAACACAATTTTAGGAAACACTGAATGATGTGAAAGCCAAGAAACAGTTATAAGGTTAAGTTACAGAGAGTCTCTGAGCATTTCACCTACATTATTATTTTTATGCATCAAATTAAACAATTTAACAGGTTCAGAGGAAGACATTTCTAAGCTAAAAACAATGAAGGAGCAGCTCAAATATTTTAAGAATCATGGTGTTTAAAAAATTCTGAAGATGATGTTTGTTATGTCAGTTAGTAAGGATCACAAAAAAATATGTTCCTTACTAACTATGAGGGCTGTTTAATGTTAACTATGAGACCTTTGAGGTCTATGAGAAACAGAAGAAATTTGGATAGAAAATCACAATTAAATATTTAGGAGATAAACATACTTATGCTAAATCTGTCTTAAAATTCTAAACACCACACTGCAATGACAAACATATTAAAGACTGTAATTACTCTGTAACTATACATATGATCATGATTTTACTGAAATTAACAAAAAATCTTATTTCAAGTTTTTGTGTGAGCAATAAACAACTATTTAAAATGAACAATTGCTATCAAACAATTGTTATGAGAAATGTGTATGTGGTAGAAAAATTGTTATAGGATCGTATACCTGAAAGCCAATGAACTGTTAGTACTCCCCTTAATGTTTAGCTGTGTGTAATGAACCAGATTTGTTTATTTCTGTTGTGTTTGTTTTTACGGATTGTCATAATGGAAATTGATGAAATCATTGAGCAATGATTCAACATCAAGTCAAAAGGTTTCAAGAAATTACCGACATATTAAGGGATGTTTTTAATGTTAATTCATGTAAATTAGGCATTTAAAAAATTGATAGAAAATATACTAAGTACGAGGCAAGACTAGGATGACCTTCAACTTCCTGTATTAATAAAAACCATGATCGATGGGTCCCTTTTTTGTTATTCATAGCCAAAAAACTGTGTGAATGATTGCTGATGAACACAATTTAAATACAACAGTTCACACAATTCTAACTGGACATTTGGGTTTAACACGTTCGCTACCGCAATGTTAACAAAATAACTATTGGTATATACCAGCTGGCTAACATATGGACCATACGGTGTCTCGTCCTGGACCTACGGTTCACATATACGCTGCTCTGGATAGTTGAAATGGACCGGTAACTCTTATTTGCGCCACTGTTTGCCTGTTACTTTTATTCCTTTGATAAATCAGTGGTTTATTTTAACAGTTTGATATATTCGTATTGGACTATAGACATGTCAGACAATACGCCTTAATGTGGGACATTTGGTCTCTCGGTTATCAAGGTCAATGATGTCAAAATACTTTTGACACATTGTTTATTCCTTCATGCACCATTCTATTTCATTAGAATCACAAAGAATGTACTCTAAATGGCATTTGTCAACACAGGAAGTAAACCTGTCACAAGTGATGAGTGCGTTTTGTAAATATTCTGTTGGCCTAATGAATATGAAACACAAATGTAAACATATTTTGTCCCTGATAGAATATTGTGTATATTGTCAACATCTTTTCAATAAGATATGTAGCCTATATAAGCAATCGGTCTAGCATGACTAGCCAATAGAAGTTAGTTGGGAGTTTGTTGATATAAGCCTTTGTATGACATTTCTGTTTTTACCTGTATATAGTGTTTTTCTAATATATTACCCATATAAGTCCTGTTTTATGTAAGTAGCAAAATTTAATAGCCTATATACGTTTTATAATTTATTAATTTTTACATACTTTAAAAAATTTATTTTCATCAAAATCATTTTGGTTTCGGATTTGAGGGGACTACACTGTAGTGCGTCATATGTTGGAAGATCGTAACATGATAAGATAATTGTGCTATATACTGACCGGCTCATATATGTGCCATCCTAAAAAAACAATAAAAACAGCAAAAACAAAAATATACAACAAACACACATATGCCAAGGGTTTGTATAAGTATAATGAGTTATTATAACAATTTTCCACTTTTGGTCTGTAATGAAGGTCAGACCGACTTTAATGTAGTCTGTGTGGAAAGATCGAATTCTTATCGCTGGTCCCTTGTGAAAAACCAGACAGCGCATATATGCGCCGCTCGGTAGCGAATGTGTTAAAATAATTTGTGTAAAATAATGATCAAATATATAACGTCATATTGAAATTTGGGAAGGACTGAATGTGTTGCTGATTGGAAAATTTCACTTTGTAAAACAATAAAATCATACTGGTAAAACCATGATTCATTTACAATGATTACACTAACTAGGAATCCAGTGTAGTTTTCAACTAAAACTTCTCAACATGACAAAAAACCCCACAAATTTTGTATAGGAAACTCATACAACTCAATAACATGAAATACAAAAATGTCAAATTATAGCCAATACACATAATCAACACTCAATTACACTACAACTTAACACACTATTTGATTTAATGACTCCAAAGATTACATAGAACTACCTAATACAGTTTCCTCACCCCATCCTATTTATTATAAGGTACAAGATCAAATGAAATATCAGATCAAATGCAGTGTAAATAGGATATTTCTCTCGCATGAATAACTGTGTAAGAGTGTCTTAAGTTTAAGAATAAAACAAACAGTTTATATTTAGTATGTTATTACTATAAAAAATGCTGACTATTGTTATAAATATAGTTGACCATAATATATTGCTGATAAATTTATTGCTCACCAAGTCATGTCATAAATTACTTTTTATTATTACCCTTCATTTTAAATTTTTAATTTATTTTCAGAGGTTTTTACCTGGCGTATGATAAGTATAGATTTTGTGCTAAAAGTATGAATTTGGAAGTCTGGAGAGTTTTGAATGGGGAAATTTTCTCTGAACCACTTGACAGTTGGTAATGGCTCACCATCAAACTCTACTTCAAACCTAGCTTGATCCTGCTCAAAGGCTCTACAAGGCTGAATCTTCTTTGTAAACACTGGCGGTTTTGCTGGTTGCTGAAATAGTGAAACAATATCTACCTTTAGAATTTTTTTTGTCTTAGAAACAACAGAAAAAATTAATTTTTTGTATGGAAACTTAATAACTTTAACAAAAACTTCAATTTTCTTTACACATTCTTAGCCATGACAAAAAAAATTAAGAAAAAAGTTAGTTGCCATCTCCAACATAATAAAATTATTGAAACAGTATAACATTACATACATAATAATAGTGATTATCCAGAAATTAATATAATAGAGAGTAGTAACATAAACAATGGACTGATTATTTTCTAATACTTCTGTATAATATATTAAGTTACTATTTATATAGGTATCAACTAATAACATTAATGAAAGCATGTTTTAACAACCATAATTTAAAGCATACAAATGTATATTTTTTCATGAGATTTATTTAAAATGCCCAGGGTTTCCATATTCATAAAAAAAATGTTGGTACATAAATGTTTTAAAAATTTCACAGTAGTTATCACAATATTACGAATAAATTGTGTATATAACTCATATACTTTTATGTAACAAAAGTAAACAGGCCTGAATTTATTTGCGAGTGTTCACATAAAAAAATTAACAAAAGAAAAATAATTTAATGTTTTTAAATTTAACATTCTCACTGAAGATGATGCTAATTGACATCGTACTAAGTCTACATGTCTGAATAGCAATACTGGCTAGTTTAGCCCAGTACAAATTCAGGTGTTTTGGCAACACCTGTCTATAAATAAAACACTATATAATTATAAAAACTATAAATTTGAATAACTATTTCAAAATTCAGCTCTGAACAGAAAACAAAAACTGTGAAGTGATATTATGAGTGTACATCCTGCCTCTTACATGGTTACTGTTAAGAGGCTAGTCTTTATTTTATAATTTATGATGATTCGATTGATTCTAAACTAGTATAATAAATCCAAAATACTTGTATATATTCCTCACTTAATAAACCTCCACATCCTAAACTGTATAGGTGATATATTAAAAACACAGGTAAGAAAATCTCATAAATTCCTTTCATTGCCTGGAAGCTTTAGTATAAGTAATAGCGACAATATATCACCATCCTTGAACTTTTTGCATGTTTTTTTTTTTTATTATATATTGTCACCTTTGAGCATAAGGGATTAAATCATGAATAGTTCAAGCTACAGGCCTGGTTATTAAAATTGTTCAGAAGTTTGTTTTTTAGCAATTGGTGTAAAACTTATGAAAACTTGTGAAATTTCAATATAGTTTTATGCCCGCTTTCAGTAGATTCTGGAATTAAACCACTTCAGGGCTAGCATGACTTGGCAGGATTATACGCTTAATCAAAATTAATCAAAATTTCATTAATCAAAATTTCAAAAGCAAAAACGTAATTTTTTTACTATGTGAGTTACTTTGATTTTGATATTTCTATATAAGTTATTCAGTAATACTATCTAATAAACATGACAAGGCTAATTTCAAGCAGCAGAATTTTGTGCTCACAAACTACAACTTGGGTAAGTTATGGTACTGTATCTCTAATATACAGCATTCACTGTGTGAACCATAGTATAGTATTTGTGAATGTAACTGAGGGTTTTTTATTAACAAATAAACTGTTGATCAAGTCTGACACTTTCAAGATAAAACCTTATAGCTCGTATCTTGTGACTTGTACTACTTTTTTTTGCCAGGATTTTAAAATTTTATTTCATGTCTATATTTCCACTAATATAACCATACTTCCATAGCTTTAAATGTATGATGAAGAGGTCATATGAAGCTTTTCTTCTTTGCAAAACACCATGCTTTCATTTTAGGTAACGAGCTGGTGACACTGACACCTTGCATAGGAACGTACAGGGTGCGGCAGCATAACTTCCTTTTTTTAAATGCTCGCCATTCAGTTAGTTGATGTCATAGCGGAGCGCTCGTGGTCTCGTTCAAGAGGGGGTACAGTAAAGTTTTGTCCCGACATGTTTCAGTCGCCATCATGCATTGGAATAGTGAGGAGCGTGCCTTTGCCGTTGAGGCCTACTTTTCAAGCGGATGTTCGGTTATTGCAACACAGCGCGCATTTCGGAATCGCTTTAATTTAGCCCCGTTGGCTCCCGTCCCAGACCACAAATCAATTGTTACATGGGTCACTACATTCAGACAAACTGCAAGTGTACTACTTCAACAAGAGAACTCTTTTCCTCTTGTAATCATTTATATGAAATCTCTTGATGTTTACCTTTTGTAAATCATTCCTCACAGAAAGTTACTTCCTGTTACAAAATCTAACAAACTGTTCATTTTATACATCTCGTAGCTTCGTAAGTTTGTACTAACTATTGTGGAAAGATAATTCTTAATTTTGTACAGCAAAATGATTTTTTTCAATTAGAGTCATGTCTTTCCTTGTCATATTTACAACTTAATGCAATGTTAATACAGTAAATATAAAATAAAATTACGAAACAACATTTTGAAACCACTTTTTCAAAATAATCAATTTTATACACTCATTATGAGAATAAAAAAAGTACTACACAAGTCTGAATTTTTCAAAGTAATTCAGTTCACCAAAAGCTGTACACACTCAAATGATGATTAGATACTGCTGTACACACCATTTAACAGTGAAAGAGATATACTTTACTAAACAATAACTAATGGCATATAGGAATGGAAAATACCGGATCTAATGACAAGCAGTAGGTTCTAATCACATTTAAAAAGTTTAAAATTAATTTAAAAAGTGTTTAGGTAGCATATGTAGTAGAATTTACTTTTATCATACAGCAGATGTTTCCTTTACTAAACCTAATTAGTTTGTACAGTAAGCTAAGTATTGGACATTTTCAGTACATCAAGTAGTTAGATTACAGAAAAAAAATTGAAAAAATGCTGGAAAAAATTAACGGAATACTGGACCTAATAAAACGTTTTTCTGACCAATTACCTGAAGTATTTTTGTATATAAAACATGCCTTCATTTTGTTTTTTTATAATGTTTTGGTCCAATTAACTGGTGGTACAATTAACCAGAATCCACTGTACATAACGTATATATAAATTGTTTCATATTGTACTTATAATATTATACCAGGCACATATCCAAGGGGAGGGGGGCGATGGGGCGATCGCCCCCCAACCCTCAAGAACTTTGGGTTAAAACTGGACAATATATTATTAAATTAGGACTTTCTATTAAATTAGACTTTTACTTAGGTTAATTCGTCTTTTATTGTAAATAAAAAATAAAATTTTAATTTTTAATTTGAAAATGTGACGTGTTTCCTCGGCATACCCTCATAAACGTCTAAATGTTTTAACAACAGATAGCGCTAGTGAAGCTTAGTCTCGAACATATGATTTTCAAAACGTAATTTTGCAAGCGTAATATTCGCAGTTGAGTCCGGAATTGTTCGTGTTGGAAGAATAACTACTTATATTAATTAATACACCATTTTTATAATAATAGCTTATTATGAAATTAATAATATTCTCTAGCCATAAATGTTATCGAAACTGGAATAATTATTTATTAAAAAGTCTAACTTGCTACGAATCTTTATCACGTTACCGATTTCTAACGCAAGCATAGAGAGAACTTTTTCTGTTCTATGTTTTTACATACATGCATGCGCGGGCGCGCACACACACACACACATACTCATATTATAAATATATATATATATATATATATATATATATATATATATATATATATATATATATATATATATATATATATATAATGCAGCGATCGCCCACCCCCCCCCCCAAAGCAAGTCGCTGGATACGCGCCTGTATACTATAAATTGTAACTCATTTTCAATCAAGTGATTACTTTCTATTTTAATGTGTAAATAAAATTCTAAAACGGTATTTGTCACTCACCACTTTTCCTTGCACAACTCTTTCTTGAACTTTGCCTTTATGTTCAACTTCTGTTGTTTCTGTTGCAGTAATCTTTCGTGTAATTTCAGTGTCACCTTGGACCTAAATCCGAGAAAATAAATTTTTATATATTTTCTTAAAGCAATATTTCACAAAGTTAAGTTTATAGCTTTATTTAAAATTTAAGTTTATAGTTTTGCTACTTTCTATCACGTTGAACTTCTGTTTTTAATTTTACTTCTAATGTTTATAATTGATTTTTTAAATGCTTTTTTCAAGTTATTTCCCTTAAAAATAAATACAAATTTTAAAAAGACACCCCATCTCTAGAGGATTTAAAAACAGATCTCCATTGCTATTTAAAATAATTTTTAGATAGAATTGTTATAGTTTCAAAAGAAAAATATATACAGACCTCCAAAAATAAAATAACATTTTGTAATAACTATTTTGTGAAAAGAATACTTTGTACACTTACTTCTTTCTGAGTCTGCTTTTGTTTTGCCACATGAACTTCCTTGCCATGTACAGATGATTCCAAAGGTTCTGGAGGATGCTTTTTGCCTCTTTGGTCAATAACTTGTTGTTCTTGCTGGTCTATTTGTTCAAATTTAGATTTCTGATCAACCTTTTTCAGTTGCTGTTGCTGTTGTTTCAGTTGTTGTTTAACCACAGTACTTTCATCTTCTTGACTAATCTTAGATTTCTGATCAACCTTTCGCAGTTGCTGTTGTTGTTGATGTAATTGTTGTTTAACCACAGTAGTTTCATCTTCTTGACCAATCTTAGATTTCTGATCAACCTTTCGCAGTTGCTGTTGTTGTTGATGTAATTGTTGTTGAACTAGTGTGCTTTCATCTATAAACTGTTCATCCCGATTAGTGTAATCAACTTTTCTCAGTTGTTGCTGCTGCTGTTGCAACTGTTGTTGAACTATTGCACTTTCATCTACTTGTCCAATTCGAGATTTGTGATCAACCTTCTTCAGTTGTTGTTGATGTTGTTGCAACTGTTGTTGAACAATAGTGCTTTCATCTATAAGATCATCTCGAGATTTCTGTTCAACCTTTCTTAATACCTTATCTCCAAATACTTTCTTGTCTAAACCTTCCACTTCAGTTACGTTTTCTTCTCGCTTAGCTTGTTTCAATGAAATTCCCTTCTGCCATGGCATCAGTTCCTCAGGTTTATTTTCCCTATAAAACATAAATGAAATTTGTTAAACAGTATGATTTTGCAATAATATTCTCAATTTCTTTGCTAAAGGACAAGAAACACAGAAATTACCTTTAAATAATAGTGTAAAGTATTTATATTAAAGAATAATTGTTAATGACACTATCTTTATTCAAAATAACCGTCAAATACGAAAGAAAACAAAATAACCCAATATGACAAATTATTTAAGATCTGGGATGTATTAGAAAATACTGTTTTTGTAGTCGAGATAAAAATAATGTACTTAGATTTACAAAATGTGCAAATATATATATGAGTACTATAATGATATTGATGTATTTGTGCACAGTTGACTGAAATAATTGGATTAAAAAAGTTATGTAATATCTGGGAACAATGTGTTTTTAAATTGAAAAAGATTTAGGATAAAAATCATGTATTGTAATGTTTCAACAAATGTTCAAAGAATTTTTTAAAATTTATTGTCCTTTACACCTTGAATATGGTGAAATTTATTGGTCATGTTCACTGATAAATTCAATTTGTATCAGTGTTCATGTAATTTTTAAATTTGAAATGTAATTAAATTAAAAATAAGTTTAATTCCTAAACTTATATATTGTAAACACTAAAGATTTTTTTACACACACACACACACACATATATATATATATATACATACATACATACATACATACACACATATATATATATATATATATATATATATATATATATATATATATATATATATAAATCACACGAGATGTGATCAAAAAATACAGTGAATATTTTTTTATATCAAACAGTAATAAACTTACATTCAATTTAATTTAAACTTCTTTAAAGTACTGTCCTTGGCTGGAAATACACTTATCTTAACATAGAATCCATAACCAGAAACATTTCTTTATAGCTTCTTTCAGAAGGGCGTTCAGCTACTATGCCGTGGCCCTCTCAATCTCAGGAATGGTGTCAAAATGTTTTCCTATAAGCAGAGTATTAATTTTTGAGAAGAGCTAAAAGTCCCATGGTGCTAAATCGGGTGAGTATGGCGGATGTGGACAGACAGGAACACTTTTTTTGGCCAAAAACACACGAATGAGAAGCGAGCTGTGACATGTCGCATTGTCTCAATGAAGTAGAAAGCTGTTCGCTCATAATTTCTTCCTGTTCTCTTTCTTTGTATATTGTTTCACAAACATTGCAGTATGACTTTATAAAATTCAGAGTTCACAAATGTTCGCTTAGAATAAACTCTAATCACAATACGCCCTCACTAAAAAAAAAAAACAATGAGCATGAGCTTGATCGATGTTCGATTTTGACTGATGTGCCTTTTTAGGGTGTGGAGGTGTAGTGGTTTTCCATTGGGAACTCTGCATTTTGGTCACAAGGTCATAATCATATAGTCAACTTTCGTCCCCAGTTACAATTTTGGCTTTGAAGTCAGATGATCTAGTTGAAGATGTTCCTTCAACTCTGTGTTCGCCTGACAGACAGTTCACTCAAAAGTCTAAGAACAGATTTTGCACTCACTCGTCTCATTTCCAAATTATCGGTTAAAATGCTTTGAACGGAACCGTATGAGATGTTAAGCTCTTCCGATAGCTCACGAATAGTCATTCGCCTGTTTGAACAAACCATTGGTCCTACATTTTGCACATTGAGATCTATTTTTAAGATTAATGGACGTCCTGAACACTGCCCATCTTCAACGGCCTCATTTTCGCTTTCACTTTTCGGATATACTGCGGATAATAACTATTCATCATATTTTTCCATCCTTGAAGCAATACATAACAGCATATATATATATATATATATATATATATATATATATATATATTGGTATGTGTGTGTGTGTGTGTGTGTGTGTGTGTGTGTGTGTGTGTGTATGTATATGTATATAAACAAATCTTTAATGTTTACAATATGCATACTAAAAAATTACACTTTACTTACAAGTTTGATTCATAGTGTTGAGCCATTCCTCTAGCTGTGGAGCTTTGGGCAACTTTCTCTCCAGGGATGGCAAACTGATGGGAAGCTTCACGTAAACGGGTCTCTTTGATAATTTGTTCTTCCTCCAGCTGTAAACATTTCAAAACTTAAAGACTGACATATAGTTAGAAAACAGTTTAGTTTTAAAATTACCATTTTTTTAAAACTTTTGTTTTAAAGGCATACTTTACAGAAATTATCAGTTAAACCTTACATTTAAATTAATTAAATTTTACAATTTTTTCTATATAATTTAATAGTTTTTATCTTGGGATCAGTTTTAATTGTGTTATATGTTTTAGGATCCATAATAATAATGATAACAATCACAAAACAGAATATAACATTTATGTAGTAATTTATTTCTAGTTAAAAATCTACTTTAGTAATAAAATAACAATGTAAAACTAGTAAATAAATAAAAATAAAATATAGTTAAAAAATAACAAAACTAATTATATAAAAAATTGTAATGTTCTAAGGCTGTAAATAAGCTTATTAAGTTACAAAGTTATACATGATAAATTATACATTCTGAAAAACTTTTAAAAAATTAGTGACATAAAGGATTTGTTCTTAGAAAATGTTTTATTTGTAAGAAACTTGGCCTGCAGAATAGACCTATACATACAAACTATACATAATGATGAGTTGTAAGGCACTAGTATGCTAAATACTCTTACCATTCCTTAACCTTTCCCTTTAGTTGTCTAACTAAATTATTAGGAGAAATCAGAGGAAGTATTTCTTAAATTTTGCACAAATATACAATTTTAAAATACCCTCTTTTAACTTTTATTTACACAGTTGCATAAAGCTTAATATTTAGAACTAGAAAGAGTGGTCATTACAAACCTCTCTAAGCTTTCCATAATACTCCTCATCTGATTTCTTATTTTTCACAGTATGAGTCCACTCCGGTTCAACTTCCTTCATAACTTTGTGTTTCAAATGTGCAGCATCGATCTCGTAACCAGTTTGGTGGGCTTGATTCGAACGATCCTCAAACACTTTTATCAACTCGCCTTCTTGTCTTTCTGATTGGTATTGTGAAAGTTCCGCATCATACCAGGCTGTTATAACACATTAGAATTACATACACAAATTTCAACAGGAAGGGAAAAAACAGAGGATGTTTAGTATCCTAATATTCTATTCTGAGATCTAAAAAATATATATTAAGGCATCTAAGTTAATCATTAATTTTAGAAAGCAAGCCTATAAATTTAGTTTTAGAATAAAAATACTGTGATTAAAGACTCAGTATTCCCTTTCTTACACATGGATGTAAAGAGCTTTTAGTTTCGATAAAAATAACAATATTAAGGTTTATTGTTTAAATTTATTAATTGAAATTTATTTTTAGTTAGTAGAAGAATGTTTTATAAAAAAGTGATTTTTCTCTAAGAATGAATTATATACTTAATAACAATTAAAGACAAAAATACAAGAAATTACAAAACACCAAAATGTAATTTTAAAACACCAAAATTGCGCTAATCTACCATAACATGTCAAATATAAGCAGACACAGTGACCGGGCCAAATAAAAACAAATTATTTGTCATCCATGCTGGGAATCTAGTAGCCAGAAACACTATTTGATCTTGATGTAACACATACACGATATCTGCTTTTAATTATTAAATATCAATTTTTTTAACCTCAATGTAGGCCACTAAATGTAGTATATTGGTTTATATAGGTCAATCATTTATGGTTGTTATATTCTTGATTAATTTAAAAGAATACTACATTTTTTTAGAATATATAATTACACTAATTTTATACAAGAAATTGAAAACATATGCAAATCTTTTGGATAATCCAAGCACACCAAACACACAAAAAAGACTTGTAACTCTAACGTATTCACTAAGAAGGATTTAACTAATTACTTATAATTAAGTGAATACTATCTTCACGTTATGTACAATGTTTACACTTTACACACATACAGTAAAATCCCAGACATATGACTTTTGCAGGGACAGGTAAGTCATATAAATAAAAATAAACTAAAAACAAACTATCACATTAAATCATCCACATGCCAGACTGGACTAAGACTTATAGCGAATTATGAACTGATTAATAAAATACTTTGACAACTCGTATTTTTTAATTTATCTTTCTTGATTGTTTCTTAAGACTGAGTAATTTCTTTTATTATATTAAATTTGCTGACTCTGAAATCCAACAGTAAATGAAACTCTCAATTTTCAAAATTTATTTTTATTAAAACAGAGATGAAATATAAAAACACTCAATTATAAAATGGATTTAGTTATAGTAAGGCCAAGTAAAGGTATATGCTGTAAGACAGTGCAATCACTCATAGAGTAAGGAGGATAAAATTGTCTCTCTTTTTCAGACTGATACTCGAATGCTATTCTGAGCATATGGAAAAGATATTTGTTTAATATGTTTGAATATTTGTTTAGCTATTTCTTTTAATGGATTTAGAAGAAATTTGGTGTAAATCGTTTGTACAATATTAGAAAAAAGGCAAACAATTAAAATTTTACCTATCAGCATGTACATTTTTAAAAAAGGTAAACTTTTTACAATTCATCATCACAACATAGAACTTTCAAAGAATGACATAGTTGAACAATTTTTTTTTACAATTTGGTCAAACATAAGTACATTTTTAGTTCCTTGTCTATATTTATCCAATATTGTCAACAAACAATATATACACAGTTATTTGTTACTGTCTGGAAATAAAAACAAGCATAAGGGAGTGTATTAAACTGTCTTGAACTCTCTCTGTGGAAACAAAATTTATATATACTTTAAAAAATGTGCATCCGTTTTTATTAGAGAATTTTAAAAAATTCCATTTCAAAATGAATTTTTTCTGAATCCTAAATGTTTTCAATAATGTTTACACATTTTTATAAAATAAAGAAAACTAATAAATGGGTTTTTTATAATATGCTTAACTGATACTATTTTGAAAGATTTATTTATTCTGTACCATGTTAAACAAATTGTTACCAATTTACATTTGATATCGCCCAATTTTTATATGAATCGTTTTTTGTAATACTTTTATGAATAACTTTTGCTGCTGTTTAAGAGAATCCTTAGAATATCTAATTTCTGAGAATGCAGGTGGACCTAAAAAGTGGTAATGTATAATAGTCGCTAAATAATAGTAAATATGAGAAATCTAGATGTGCCAAACCTTCCTTTGTCACAAGTAGTTTCTGCTTGTCAAAGGTGGACAAGCAGAAATCAACCAATAAAGTTATTGAAATTTATATAAAAACAAGCGTTTGAAATTGTTTAAAAAAAAGGTGTATTAAAATTTATATATATATATATATATATATATATATATATATATATATATGCAGTATTTTACTGCACATTTGTGAACTGTATGAAAACCCTGTTTTCATTGTATTTGTTAATTTGTGTTTCATTTTGAGATTTTGCAAGTCATATTACCCTCAACTTTAGAAATACCTAAATTTATCAACATTCTAAAAACAAAAACTAGGAAAATTTAGTTTATGTAGTAAAATTAATTTAATGTGTAAGATTTCAGTAATATTATGCAAAATAAGGTTTTTTTAAATTCTTTTGAAACAAAAAAGGCTACACTTCAATGGGTCAAAAGGCCTGAATGATGATCAAATATTTACACCATCTCTAATTTAATAAACTGTTTTTAGAGAACTTATGTCCTGTTATAAAATGGAAACCCTGTGTTTCCACCTTGATCCGACATTGAGTAAAATATGATATTATATAGTGTACCAAACAATTCAATTATGCATTCAATTACTTGTAAAACATTATCTGAATAATTAGGATTAAACAACATTACAAGATTTTGGATTTATTGCCCCCATCTACTGGTGGGATATAGATGGCCCCTGAATCAATGCATAGTGATTTTATGATTAAAAAATGAAACTTCAAGAGATATAGCACAATTTAAATATAAAACTAACCAATCCTCATAAAAGAATTGGATTACTACATCAACTTTCTTATTACAGTGATAAAATATATAAAACTTAGGTTACAAAACTGGAGCTATAAGAGATATGATAAATATGTTTTTATACATTTTACAAAAAATAATTTCATAGCTCTTGTTTCAGTACTACATCATAAACAAACAGTGCATCACTATCATACAAGACAAACTGAGCTTTAAATGTGTTTTTATATTTGGTTAAATGAATGACACTACGACAAAAATTTACTCATTCAAGAAATAATTTTACACACAGGACAAAAATAACTTGTAATTACGTGCTACATTCAAGTGTTTAAAGCATAGTTGTATTGTTACAGTAAAGCTTTAGTTTAACCTATTGTAACATTGTGGTGTATTTCCATACATTGGGTTGGCGACGATAACCACAAATGGTTTTTCGCCAGGAAAAAAAAAAAAAAAAAAAAAAAAAAAAAAAATCCATACATTGGGGCCTTAGTAAAAATAGTCAACACTATTTATTTAACCTGGGTGATCCCCTTCCAAGGTAACTTGGCAGGAGCTAAAAACATTTTTTAAAACCAGGTGTTAACAACTACTGCAACATTAATTGGAATTATGGTAGCTAATGCGACTAATTCCTGATATTTGGGAGAGCACAACAGGTTTAAGAAAGTGAATATTTATACAATATGCTAGTTGTACTAATATATTTAAGATTATCACAAACATCAAATTCTGCTGGTTTCGATCTCAGAGACCTTCATATATACAACAAAACCTCCAAACTAGAAAAATTTTAATTCAACTAAACCTATATAGTAATACCCAGAGATATTAATTGTAAATAAAAATAATCTTGAAAATAACAAATTCATTATCAAAATATAGATTAGAATAATCTATAATACTATCTGTAGGCAGACACATAAGGACCTAGGTTTGTTACAGTAGTAAGTTTTCAATGTTAAACAAATTTAGACAAACACACGCTAAAATGAAAGATATACCAAAAATGTATTTTTGTGTACTAGAAATTATAAATATATGTAAAGTAATTGATTTGGTAATAAAACCTCAAAATATTTTAAAAAATATCTTTTACTAACATTATGTGCATAAATACAAATCATTGTGCTCCTTCATCGAACAAAAACTATCATGTACAATTTGCTTTATACATAATAAACAAGAAAATGTTCCGATAGAGTTTGGCGTAATTACATAAATTAAATCACCTGACTTTTTCATTAAAACTACAAAGAATTTATTCAATTTCACGATCTCAATTTCCATAGTTGTTTTATAGGATAATACACCGTTGTCTGAATTATTTGCTTAGAAGTTTTCATTTATATAGTTTTATAACCAGAAATATATCTATGCCTGTAACATGGATTTTAGTATTGACACCAGTTACATATTCACAAGCAGCAAAATAAAAATGTTATGAAAAGACTGGTGAAGTGTCATATCTGACTGAAGAAGTGTCAGATTATATGCAGGCTACAACCCATACTATTACGTTCTACAGTAACAGTTTTTTTTTTTTAATTATAGATTTTATTTGTTTGGGGATTTCAACAACGATTACGAATTTTATTATGTCTTAAAAGATTTGTTTTATAAGCCTTAGATCATTTGAAATTTAGACAAGTCTTTAACTTCTTAATGAAATAAACAAGATATGGATTTTTTTTAAATTAAGTTAAATAACAAAAAAATACATTTTATTTGATTTGAAATGGCGTTTACTCATGTAATAAAACCTCTTTCTCTCTGACTAGCTTGTAGGCTCCAAAAAAGAGCTAGTCAGAGCTCTCTCCTTATAATTTTTTCTTATATTTTTACCCTGTGTCGAGATATAAGGAAAAAACCGTTGTACATAATCTGTCTCAAAGCAGAAATCAAGGTATAAAATAAAACTTAAATATTTGGGAAAACCCCAGAAAAAGAGGTTTACCTGACTATAAATATTCTTGGAAAACCAAGAAAAGACAGTGAAAATACAATTGTTCTAACTTTAAATTTTTTTGAAAAAAAAGTACTTAGCTAATAGTAACTCAAATGATAATTTGTTGTTTTAAGCCAAAAATACATCGTCTGGCAATCAATTATAAGAAAACTCTGAAGCTATTGAAAGGTATAAGTGTGAGGAAATTTAAATGTGGGGAACAATTTTAAGAATTCTACAAAATCAGAAACAATTGAAAGTTCTTCTGGTGGATGAAAAAAAGTAAAAGAGTAACAGTAAATAAAAGTGCAATCCTACTGTAAATACTGTAGGGTCCAACAGTAGAAACTTATCCTAATGTCAGTTTCTTCATCTTAACTGACATTAGGATAAGTCCCTATTTATCACTGTTCATGGTTTTGACAGGGATGTAGTAAAAGCTGTTTCAGGACTTAAACCATCCCCCTCCCCAAGAAAGATTATAAAGTTTCTATTTAATCTCTTATCATCTAATATTTATTTTAAATTAGCTAGCAATATAACAAATTTTATATAAATTATATACTGTCAAAAGAAAATCCAATCGTAACTTTAAGATTGTTGTCCTATAACACAAATAACGTAAACTGAGAGCAGTAAATAAATATGTGTATTATACAATGTCTCTAACTCGTTTGGTAATTAATGTAGGTTGAGCGATAAAACTTATTAAGAGTGCATAAATGGATTAGTTATGATTGCACCCAAAAATATTGCTGTAACATAAGATGAAACTTTTAATTTGTAAGAAGCCTTATAGACTCAATATTTCTTTACTGTATTGAAGTTTGAAAAAAAAAATTTAGATTTTGCTTTGAAAACCATGTTATTTCTTTCAAAGCAAGCTTTTAATTTAATTTCCTAAATAAATACCACCCTATTTACCTAAATGTAATGTCCATTGAGTACTCTTTAAATTTGAAACGTATTTAAATTGGGAATAAGTTTAAATCATTGATTTTTATCGAATTGTGTTTAATTTTAAAGTTAGAGATATAAAATAAAATTTAATTTTAAGAATTTCACCAGGGGATATAAATCACTTTTCAGTTCCTTAGAAATGTAGCAAACCTTCCTTTAAATTGTAACCCCTCCCTCAAAATACAGGAATTTAGCTGGCTACTGTGACATGTTTCTAAATTGAAATTCAGCAAAGCATTGGGCACTAAATAAGGAATCTTAAAACTACATAATATTCAGAGTAAATGAAGTTCTGTTAAATTAAAGCCTTACTGTTAAATATGAATTTTTCTTTATATTTTACAAAACAGTATCATGTATGTATATATACATAAATATACATACATATATATATATATATATATATATATATATATATATATATATACACATATATACACACATATATATGTATATACATATATATATATATATATATATATATATATATATATATATATATATATATATATATATATATATATATATATATATACATATATATATATATATATATATATATATATATATATATATATATATATATATATATATATATATATATATACATACATACACACACAATAAAGTAAGTGGTTATAGAAATGGCAGCTACAAAAAAAAAGATTTATTAATGGTTCTTAATGACTAAAAAATGATATTAAATTTATGGCTTGTACAATTAATTATGATTAACCAATATGTGTTGAATATGCTCTGTGCAGTCAGTATCTCTGTGTGATCCAGACCTGAAAAAGTGTTTTCTTATGTTTAAAATGATGGATGATATGATGGAATGATACAAGCTTTACAAGCGTTAAGTCATAAGGAAATAATTTATTATTTCGAAAGTTGTTTTATATAATAATGCATATTATTACTTAAGTTTCAAAACTTACTTAAAAATTTATTTTCTACTTACTAACATCTCGGATTACAGTATTTTACTAAATTTGAAAACAGCTTATCTATTGTATGTATATCATATATTCACTGACCACTTAACACTGACATTAAATTTTGATGTACAACAATGTTAAACAATGATATACAATTTTATTTTAATATAGTACTTTTGTAGGTTTTTATTTCTAGCAATTCATAATACTCTTATTGGCTTTGGTTTCCAACAGCATGTAAAAGGCTAATTAATTTTATTTGATTTGGGTTTAGATAGTAAACCTATGATGTGGACTAAATTTAATGATCTGAATAGAAAACAGTGGATCAAGGAATGACTTTGTGCATTAGAGCCATAATTCTTGCTCACTTTTTTGTGCCCATTTTTCACAAGGCAAAATTAGCTTACAGTACTTTACCCATGAAATACACAAACGCTCACCAGATAAATTCAAGAACTGTAAGAACAATGGTGAGTTTATTTGTAAAGATTATAAATAATATCAAGCATTCTAATACAAAAATTATCTTTTCAATCACAATCTTAAAATCTGGTTTGTAATTGTACTGCAGAAAACCAAACCATTATCATGCGTGTTTCTAAAAAAAAAAATGGAATATTAGCATAGTATTGTTCCTTAGACAAGAACTTTTGTAGGCATTATTTAATTATTTTGATGTACAGAATTTTTACTACTATGCTCTTGACAAATTTGATTGAATTATTTGATTAAATTTTGGGATAGCTATTAATAAAACTTTTATATTATGTGTCCCAGAAAGAAACAGGGAAACTTTCAGGGTTTGTTTCAGGTGCAAAAAATTACAAAGTCTGTATAACAAATTACATCTGGGAAAAGAGATTTCCTGGATTTCAGTTTCCCAGTTACTATAATGCCATACTAAAGTTGTGGGATATTTGAGGTGTAACATATACTGGATTTTATATAAAATAAAGTAATAGATTGAATTAAACAGGTCTCACACCTTTTAATTTTAAATATCTGAAAAAAATACCCAAACCTTGGTATGATAAAACATGTTATGTCTAGGTTTGAAATTAATTACCTTTGTTAAATTATTAACCAATAAGTATAATATGTAAAAAGAGTTGTAGACAATTTAAATCTCAATGAAGTGAAATACGACTATAGTAGATACACAAAAACTTTAAAAAGTAATTTTCAACAAATACTGCATCACCCTTGTTTCACCCTTTGTTTCGCTATGCCTAGGATACGCTGAATTTGCTGAATAACATGATGTTCCTAATGGACATAATGATTTGGTTGATGTTCAACAGAAAAAATGTGGGAAATGTCCTATTCCTCTGTAAATACGGAGAGAGTAAAAAAAACATTTCACATTCAAACGTTTCTTCAACATTTACAGATGATGGGGCATACCAAAGATTCACTTTTGTTGAATGTCAAACAAAGCATCATGGTCATAAAGAACATCAAGTAATACATTTTATTTTACAAATTATACATATTTCTTTATCACTTGACATAATTAATGTACTTTAACCTAAACATAACACGTTTTTAAAACCAAGGTTTGCATATTTCATCAGATAATTTAAGGAATATGAAGCTACAGATTTAAGACCTATTTTATTCAATCTTTCAGTTCATTTTACATAATATATATCAAATAACACTTGAAATAACCCATAAATTTAGTATGGTTTCATTGTAATGAGGAAACTGAAATCAAGTTGTAATCCTACATTAGCTGCAACTCGTTAATTAAATTCTTCCTGAACTATGATTGTATAAACTTGTTTTCCTTATTTTCACTTGAGAAACAAGCCCTGAAAGTTTTTTCATTTCTTCCTGGATACCCTGATGAAGACAATAAACTGATATAACATGGAATTTTTATTCTATCACATTATATTACTACTAGTTACAAATTATTTTTTTTACAAATTTTTAAATCTTTTCAACTGGTAACTGAACTTTAAGGTATTTTAAAAATATATAAATTCTTGAAATCTAAAAAATCACAATATAATTGAAACATTTTTATTGCTGGAAACATAAAAAGGCAAAAGAGTTAATTAAATTTATATAAAAGCAAATATTTTTCTTCAATTGGCCTACTATAATATAACCCAACAATTTTTGCAACAAAGTGGGAGGTCAAAACCCTTTTTAATCATTCCTCATTCAGTCAGAAATATGTAATTTAAATACAATGTTTATACTTTTATTAAATGCAAAAAAACAAAAAAATCAATAACTAATCATCAAGATGTTTCTTTGAATGAAAGTAATTATTTGCTTTATAAAAGACACTTGGTATTAAATAGATCTGAAATATAAACAGATATAAACAGTGAAAAGTTTTTAAAAAATTATTTCCCAATGGCTAAAGTAAACTGCACAAGAAAATAAGAAGACAGAGTAGAGACAAAACATAAATTGGTGTCATGCTATATAATACAGAATCAGTGTTTTACTTCATTAATAATAACAAATATATCTGATTTTAAAAATACTTAGCTAAGTGAATACGTATTTGCTTACTTGCTGACGCGTTTCAAAACATTCGTTCCTTTTACGGAGCTAATCCTCTACTGGCGGCATCGGGTGTAATGGCTCTAACGGGAATGGATTTATGACTGTGGAATGAGGTGGGTTGTTTGAGTTGTGTGTCATATAATAGAAAAGGCTATTGGCTTCGAAGTGTGTGTGATCATTTAATATGTTTTCTTTATCTGTTGCATAGTGTTTGTAGATTTCATATTTTTCTAAGGTTGTTACTTTTTTACTTTGTTTTAATGTGTGTGTGTGTGTTGTGTGTTTCTTAGGTGTTTTGCGTAGCTGGATTTAGAGTTTTTTTTTGGGTAATTGTGTTCTTTGAAGCGTGTATAGAATGACCTGCCGGTTTGGCCAATGTAATAGTTGGGACAATCGTTACAAGTTAATTTGTAAATACCTGAGAGTTTGTATTTGTCGGTTTCTTTTTGAAGAGGTTGTTGTATGTGCTGTCTTAAAGTGTTTGTTGTTTTGTAGGATATTTGGTAATGAAGTTTTTTTTTAATTCGGAGGCTATTTTTGTGTACAAAACAACAAACACTTTAAGACAGCACATACAATCTTTTCAAAAAGAAACTGACAAATACAAACTCTCAGGTATTTACAAATTAACTTGTAACGATTGTCCCAATTATTACGTCGGCCAAACAGGCAGGTCATTCTATACACGCTTCGAAGAACACATTACCAAAAAAAAAACAAACAAACCCTCAATTCAGCTATGCAAAACAGTTAAAAACACCCAACACACCGACATACACACTAATTTAAATGTAACAAAGTAAAAAACTAACAACCTTAGAAACATATGAAATATACAAACACTACGCAACGAATAAAGAAAACATATTAAATGATCACACACACTTTGAAGCCAACAGTCTTTTCTATTATATGACACACAACTCAAACAACACACCCCATTCCACAGTCATAAATCCATTCCCGTTAGAGCCTTTACACCCGATGCCGCCAGTAGAGGGTTAGCTTCGTAAAAGGAACGAATGTTTTACGCGTCAGCAAGTAAGCAACTATGTATTCACTCAGTTAAGTATTTTTAAAATTAATTCAATCTCTGAATTCAAGATGATTACATCAAGTAACTTCAACTTAAATATATCTGGTTTTAAACCCATTGTAATTAATATAATGATATTCTAGAGTTGTTTCTATAGACTTTTATCAATAATAAAAGCCGATGTTTTAATCATATTGCAATGGATCATTGTAAAAATTGTATTGAGTCTTTAATGCATTCATTATGATGATGTATATTGATCATGGTCTTATATTTATCTTGGTGAATGCATTAAAGGCATCAATATCGGTTCGAGCATCATCATTACAATACATGTAAAACATGTGCTTGAAACATAAATTCTATGATGAAACAACATACCAAAACACAAATATTTAGTATTATACAAATTCAATAAAGTAATTGACAAAAAAGACAAAACTATTCAAATGTGAATCAATTTGAGTGATATTTCTAATAATTAAAAAAAAAATGATTTTGTTGTAAAATCAATTGTTGAAATTTACTTGTAATAAAACTATACACATAAATCTACAAACACTTAAAGATACATCATAAATACATAGTAGACAATAAAGTTAACTGCATGCATAGTTAAATAGTGTTTGTTAGTTTAACATTCAGTGAACTCTAGTATTAAACACTTACTAATCATGCAGAAACAGTACCACAGAAGGAAATATTTGACTCATGAAATCTCTGTCATACCTGCAGCGAACTCCTTGAGTGGGTAAGCATGTAGAAGATAGTTAACTTGTCATCACAGCTCTTACCCGTAGTCAAATCAGCGCAACCATTAGAGAAGCAGACTAGGTCAGGAAGTTTATAGGTTTGAAAGGATATAAAATGAAGGTAATAAAGACAGATATTTAGAAAGGATACAGTGGTTTTGTAAATTGTAGCATGTGTTAGAAATCAGTGTTAAATAGTAGGCTTAGTGCATTCCATAAACTAAAACACACCCAATTTTTATAACTGAAAATCTAAACTTAAAGTAAGAAACTAAAATTTTGCTACACTTTTTATACAGTTTTATTTTAAATATATAAATCACATTAAATTAGAAAAATTACAAAATGTTTTTTCCACTTACTACATTTTTCTAATTCTGTTGGTTTTTTACAAAAAAAATTAAAAGCTTCTAAAAAACTAAAAATTAACGACTTTTAAAATAATCAGCCAGTTAGAAAAAATACCTAAACAAACACCAAACTGGTTAATACCAAAACTATGATGCTTTGAAGTTCATGGAATACACTTTTTTGATGTACAGTGCATTTTGGTTTAGTGTATAGAGTTGTTCAAACAGTAAGTAAGAAATATAAGTATTAAGTCAATGGCATGTGAAATTAAATTCATATTTAAAATACACAAAGCTGCGGCGGCATAGAAAGAGTCATCACCACTGAAATATAATTAACAATTAGAACTGCAGCTCAACTACCAAATGGTATGGTGATGTATTCCTATAAATAATTTCATTAGCCAGCAGAAACACTTTAAAATAAAAAAATGTACACTTATTCACTGTTTTCATACTAAACAATTTATTAACTAAATAAATTTTCATAAGTAAAAAATAAGAAATTGAATAAGGCAAACAATTAATGTTGAGTAATTGTTTTCTAAGATAATAGCAAATATTTTATTTCTGAATTGTGCAAAAATGTGGAACAAACATTAGTTTATAAAATTTAAATTAGCTAATGTTAAATGTTTAATTCTTTTTTTTAATACTTCCAATAAATTTTAAAAGTGTACTAGAACAGTTTACCAGGAAAATGAATTTTAAATTTTAATGTAAATGCAAAGCAGCAAAATACTATAAATTTATGAAAACGAATATTAAAAGAAAACTTATAACCTAATTATAAACTAAAATATAAGAACAATAAATGGAGAAATTAAAATATAAAAGGAATAAATGGAAATATTTTAATTGAAAATTGTTAAGCATGACTGTGAAGAAGTGACAAAGTTGTTTAACATTATTCTCTTTAAATAACTCACGCCTTGGGGAATTCTTCAGTACGCCACGATAATCATCACCACGAGGTTTAACTGTCAATATTGTCTCAACTCGAGCTTCTCCCATAGAGTTTCGAGCAACCACTTCTACCTTTCCATTGTCATACTGTCGTATTTTTGGAATGTCTAAGTGCCACATACCATCATACGTAAGTTTGTACCTCATACCCTGTAAAACATCAAATCATTTACAAGAAACCATTTACAAAAACATTTTAAAATCCATAAAACAAATTGTATAAATGTACTGTATTACATTTTTACCTTTAAGGTCTTAATATTAATGAAAATTGTCATCTAATAAGTAATTGTAAGATACAAATATATTAATAATAATATTTTTGGTATAGAAATGAAGAAAATAGGAATTTGTTGCTCATAAATGATTAGGGTTTACTTACATTGACAATTGTATGTCCATTAATAAGCCACATAACTCTTGGTCTTGGAAACCCTGTAACACGGCAACAGAAACGAGCAGAACCACCTTCTACAACAGTAAATGGTTCAGGTTTGCTAACAAAAAGTGGAGCTTCTTTTGCTTTTTCTTCATCAATATGTTCTTCTGGTACACTAAAAATGACAGAAAAAAAAATTTCATCTTACAATTTATTGTACGTTAAAAAATCCAATGGTTCTGTCAAAAATAAATATTAAAACTGCACAACAAGAATTTTAATAAGTAAGGCCTACTGAATATTCCTAAATAAGCTTTAAGCTCAACCAGAAACAACCTAATATATATTACTATAATTAAAAATTACTTACCTAAGTTAATACGACTAAGCAAACGATTGTTTTGAAATACGTCAGCAAGGACGCGTCCTAGAGGACACTAATGAAGATCGGCACATAGCAATCGAAAACGTTCTGTCTCAGTAAGTTTTAAAAAATTTACAAAATTTAAAGTTCGAATAGTCATAAACTATTTCTTAAGTGATTAATAAGATTCACCGAACGTAATGGACTACAAAATTCAAGAATATAAATATTATTATCTCTAGGACCTTTATCTTCATCTACCAGCAGTACAGCAACTTCATTAACAATTGAATCATTATAACAACCGTTGGCATTGCAATTATTGTAAATTTTATTCATTGAACATCAGCATTTCTCTTACTGAACTTATTTCATGTGCTCAAATATCTTCAATATTTGACCTTACTTGTGAGAGGCGAGGTTCACGTTACTCACAGCTTTCATTTTGTCGAACAATTGCCTTAGGCGTAGCATCCTACAAACATTTGTTTTTCAAAACAAATGAGATTTTAGCCTTTTAAAAACAAAATCTTTTCTCAAAACAGTATAATAAACAATAGACAAAATTAACCGCAAGATAGGCCAAAACTAACCCACAGAGCAGTGAAACCAAAAATAGTAGTATTATACCACATGACAACAGAATTCTTACATACCTGCCTACTATAAAAAACTGTAATCTTCTTCAAAACTTGAAAATGAGAGCATGGTAATTGATAAGATCTCAAAAGTCAAGTGGCAAATATATCAAATAAGATTCTTGTTTAAGTACATTGAAGTATAAGTGACATATATACACACACACACACCCACACACAGACACACACACAAACAACATATATATATATATATATATATATATATATATATATATATATATATATATATATATCGTGATATTTCACGTTGTCCATTATTTTTCCGTTGCACTGACTTTATGGAGTTATTATTATTAATTGTAAACAATTTTTTTCACCACTAAGTGCAATAATTTTACCTTATGTGAGATTATTATTATTGCACTTAGTGGTGGACAAAATTGTTTACAATTAATAATAATAACTCCATAAAGTCAGTGCAACGGAAAAATAATGGACAACGTGAAATATCACGAAATATATATATATATATATATATATATATATATATATATATATATATGAAGTTAATATATTACTATTTTTGAGTAATTTTATCCACCGTTAAGTGCAATAATTTTACCTTGAGTGATGAGGCACCTTTCGGTCTTTGACCATTGTCGAATCACTGATTCGACAATGGTCAAAGACCGAAAGGTGCCTCATCACTCAAGGTAAAATTATTGCACTTAACGGTGGATAAAATTACTCAAAAATAGTAATATATTAACTTCATAAAGTCAGTGCAACGGAAAAACAATGGATAATATTAAATATCAAGAATATATATATATATATATATATATATATATATATATATATATATATATATATATATATATATATATATATGTGTGGTGTGTGTGTGTGTGTATGTGTGTGTGTGTTTGTGTGTGTGTGTGTGTGTGTGTATGTGTGTGTGTGTGTGTGTGTGTGTGTGTGTGTGTGTGTGTGTGTGTGTGTGTGTGTGTGTGTGTGTGTGTGTGTGTGTGTGTGTGTGTGTGTGTGTGTGTGTGTGTGTGTGTGTGTGTGTGTGTGTGTGTGTGTTTGTGTGTGTGATTCGACAATGGCCAAGTAACCTAAAGGTGCCTTATCACAAGGTAAGCATTGATTGCACTTAATGATGGAATAATATGATAGCATTATATTTAATATTGTCAGCTTTTTTATATAGTAAGTAAACTGTAAATTCTTATTTAAAAGTTACTGACTTTAAGTCAGAATTTGAAAAATTATGTATTAAAAAAAATAATGAATAGCTTGTTCAAAATTTTTCAGATAAATAAAAAAAACCAATAACAGATTGAAAAACTAGATTTAACTTACACTTGCCAAGCAGCCTCCATTTCTCTTATTTTTTCAATACTCTTCATACCCTTTGGCAGTTGTGAGTCATATATGATACCAGGTTTACCAGCAGTCCTGATAGTAGCTCTGGTCTCATCCATGCCATACAAATTGGTAGCTCTACATAGATATTCACCACTGTCCTCAGGATACACCCAACCAAAGTTCATTGCAACATATCCAAAGTCATAGATTGGTGTGAAGCGATTTTCTGTAAAGAATTAAGGAAGATTAACCCATGGTCGTAGTAGTTATTTCCATATCCAAGTTACTGTTGGCACTTTATTTTGGGATGAATTTTGTAGACATTCATTTAAAATGGTGTAAAATTATTATTTGTAAAGATAAATTTATGAATTTTGTTTTGTTTTGTAGATTAATGTGGTTGATATACATAGTTAATCTACAATTAGGAGCAATGAATTATTACATTTTTTAAAAAACTGTTATTTTTTACTATAATTAAATTATATTTAACTAAGCGAATACATAAGGACTTACTTGCTGAAGCTTTTCGAAACAATTGTTTTTTTAGAAAGCAAAGCCTCTTCTCAAGTTTATATTTTTGTATATATTTTTATATTATTTTTGTTATTCTTTATTTTCATTCTCAAGTGAATAAATTTTTTGTAAATTTTCAAAAAATAAAAATGCCACTCTATATATTTTATTGGTCTACAGATTAAACTCTACTCAGAAACAAAAGTTTATCCATTTGTGTATACAAATAAGAAAAATATATGATGAGATGACATGACTGAGTGCTTGCACTCAAGTAAAAATATATGCAGAATATATGCAAACACAATGTAACAAAAAAATAGCAATTTCATTTTCAAATATTTTTTCTCTGGCAACCATAAGTTCCACTTGTATCTCAACATTCAGTCTGGACTGGGGGAAATTAGTTAAAGTGTGAGTCTACCTCATTGAATAAAAAAATATTTTTTTTTTAAATGGAAAATATAATGAAGTGATTTGGTAAAAATATATAATAAGATAATATTTTAAATAATTTTAGGCTTATTTGTTAATGAAAAAAAATGTTTAGTGAATATTATTACTTAGTTGCAGAGGTTACTCATTTAGTTTAGGTTTAATTACAATTTTGTTTTAAAATGGTTTAAATTATTATTTAAATTAACATTCTAATTATAATATACATTTTTTTTTACTTTACATTTTTTAAGCAAGGTAAATGAAAATAAAATGCTAGGTCCTTTGTTCTTTACATTTGATTATGTCTGAAGAGATAGATTGATAAACATACGTGTTTGTTTTGTATTTCAACATAAGCAGCATTAACACCAAAGATGTTAAACCTGTTATCCCCTATTCAGGCTATGGCCATTATGAATAAAAAACATTCAAAATAAATAAAAGAATATATAAATATATCTGAGATTAACCTGGGACAAAATGCCTACAAAGTTCCCTGTTATTACGTTATCCTCCTATACTAAGGAAGAATACACAGAATAAAGACAAAGCTAGGAAAAGGACATGAACTCTTCTGGTAAAGGGTTTTGGAGAAAAACAGAACTTGTTTTGACACAAATGCTTTCTTTTTGGTAATATTCAACACTTATGTTAATAGACATGATGTACTCTACTTGTTACTTAGGATATTTAGTTAAAAGGCACAAGATTTTACTCACTACTATTTCCTTTCTAGAGTAATATGTTAAACATAGGAATAATAATAACACAGTATGTTTCTATTATTATTTATGATACTAATGAAATCACTAATCACAAATACTTACTGTGTGGTAAAGGTTTGCCATTTAGGAACCACTCAACTTTCATGTTAGGGTCACCAACAGGAGCCAACTGACACTCAAACTTTGTTGACTGCATCTCAACTAATTCTGTCTGGTCCTTTATTTGTGTGACAAACCTGTTTAAATAAATTTTAGTATTATACATATTCATACATTATATATAAACATATTAACATATAACTGATTTTTGAAATATTAATTCACTGGTGAGTACAGAAAATGTCTGAATTTATCTATAGTTTGAATACTTTTCAACTATTACAACTATGTGTGTACCCTCTAACAGTTCAAAGATAATTATGAAAATGGAGGACATCTAATATGCATTAACTACAGAAGGGATGAGTTCTTTACGAAAGACATAAGATTATTAAATATGTTCAGTATATTTATTAATTCAGTATATTACATCTTGTAAAGGTATAAAACATTATAATTAAAGTAAATGACTATTAAAAAAAATAATTTTGAAAACCTACCATAAGGAATCAGTTATATAGTATTCTGAGTTGAATGTTAAAAAACAGAAGTGCAATGTTTGACAAACACTGACTAACTACAAGTAAACCATATACTAATATTTTAATTTTTATTATTAAAATATTTTTTATTTTTAAAACTTTAATCTCAAACAATATTTGACATACCGTAGTGATCTACCACAGTATCAAAAACAAATCACAGTGTTTCCATTATCTTTAATCTGAATTAACTGAATTCTTTTAAATTATTATAACTTTTTCTTTTCGAATTAAGCCAAACAATTTTTGTGTTGGTTACTTCTCTTCTATTTTATCTCAATGTCATAATTTTACCAAAGCCAAAAACATGATGGAATTATATTTTTCAACAATTGCCTAAATTATTTTTTTTGCTATACTACAACAACAAAATACATTTGTTCTTAACATTACCTTACCATGTAACTAATGAGAAAACCAAAATTAACAAAGTGAATGGAACATTTAAAAAATTTAGTAAACACATTTATATTGAATTATTTAAAATAATTCAACGCTAGTTATTTCTGTGCACAATAAAATGCGATAATACTTGAGCGAATGGTATTCAACTTTAAATTTTTACAGCAGGATATTTGATTACAAAACATTGTGTCATTTTGTCAACACTTGTTAACTTATTATTATTGATTTTACTAATATGTCTGCGCTATTTAATATTGGCATTCGTGATTTAAGGTAGTTTCAACAAACAGACATGGTTTCAGGCTAATGACCTTTTGAGAGCAATATCGTAAGCGTGGGTTTGAAAACTTTTTGTTTAACTAAACATTTATAAACGCTACATAATTAGTATTATAATTATTAGAAGTGTTTGTATACTTTATTTATCCTGTTTATATTTCTACTGCATTAATATTAGGGAAGATGAGACTTAACAGAAGGTATAAAAGCAACTGTGTCATCAGTCATTTAGTTACTGTGCCTAACCAGACTGAGTGGCACCTGTTTATATAGCATGATCAACTTCAATTCACAGTCCATTATAAGTGACATCTGGTTTATTAGTGTCCATTATAATGAGATTCTACTGTATATGTGTGTAGTGTGGATTTAGTTAAGAAGAAAATGTTTTGTGTTTCACACCACATAATTTTGTTAATAGAGTAATTTTAAAATTCTATTTCTCTAAAACAAGTAGTGTAAATATGCTTTAAACAATATTTTATTTATTTATAAAGACCGAGACCTTGGCCTTTGGTATAATGAAATTAAATTTTGTTCAGGACCTCCATATTACATAATTTCTTGTTGATATTTTCTATTTCAAGTCAGAAGTACAAAATTTACAACTAGGTAACAATTCTCAGAAGAATAATGCAAGCAACTTGTTTTATTCATGGCGAAAACTCATGAAAACCAGTTAGCAGAATGGAAATCAGATGATTTCTCTCCTAGGAATCCTTGAAACACACTTGCAACTAGCATTAAGGTTCTTTGATTAAATTACCAAGTACCCTAATGTTCAATAGTCAAAGGCACTGACTTCTGTTCTAGTTTTCTGTTAACATTTTGCACATTAAGATGTATAAACATTTGATAATTGATTAGTCTTTGGTGCCTCTTTACATAGAATTAGGAAACTCAGCAATCATGTTCCTAACTATTTATCCTAAGGTCAGAGATAAAGATTACTGTTGCAAACATAATGAGTCACTGAAATACACTTGTTCTGTCTTTGTTGACTAACTTTAAAGATATAACCACTTGTGTAGCCCCAGAGTTAAGTGCTATAACTTTAAACTTTACAAAAGACTTAACTATACAGGATACTATTTTGTTGTACTACTGATAATTGGGTTCCAGTACCAAAATATTTTTTTCCTAATTTTTATTTCATACTTTTAATGTTTTTGTAATGTGTTTTTTTTCATGTTATCTTGCTGTTAAAATAATACTCCATTCTTTTGGACACACAATTTGTATGTCATTACTGAAGACAGGTTGTTAAATTAATTTTTTTAAATATATATATAAAAAATTATTACCTAAGATGTAAAGTCAAAATATAGTGATTTTGTTGATTTAATCTAATTCTTTATTCAAACTAAAAATTATTTGAATGTGATTACAGTAACAGCTAATCAGCTAAAATGAGTTAATAATAGATTTAATTCTAGAGAATTTCAAGAATGTCTGATGTTGTCTATAATCTGAAAAAACTATTTCCAAATATATTCTATTAAAGCAAAATTAAATATCTGAAACATCATTTAATGACCAGTTATAACTCAAATGATCATACATGGTATTGTATGAAATATTTATTTGGAGAAATGCCAAGAATATTATCCTTAAATACTACTATTGAAAATTAACTTTGTTTTACCTTGGTGGCTGTTTCTTCTCAGGTTCATATAGATCATCTTCTGTAAGATGAATTTCTGAAGTATATTTCTTGATAGCTGCCTCCATTTGCATAAGGGCATCAGTTTTCTTCATGCCCTTTGGAACTTGGCTTTGTAGAATAATAGCTGGAATTTCTGTAGAACAATTGTTTATTTATTATGTAGCATTACATATCTTATTTTATACCATTACAGAGGAAACTACAGTCTATAAATATGTTATGATTTTACAAATAAATTTTAGGATAAAATGTAGTTTATCTTTGGTCTTTCAGATAGTATTTGACCACAAGATGGTAAATTTGATATTTTTTACAAAAATATATATTCTAAACTAGAAAAAGTGGATTTTAGTTGTAGCAAAACATAATTACTGCTTAAGCCATGAGAACACATATAACCTAAATTTGAATGGTTTATGTTTTTAATTGTACTTTTGAAAATAATGTTTGTTAATATTAAAAATAAAAATAACGTTTTCTACAAATTAACTACTAGATGAACTTATTCAGAAATTTACTTAAATATGTTGGTAAGTCATTAATTAGTTAAGATCAAACATAAAAGTTTTGCTGATCATCATGGACAGTAAAATCCAGGTGTAAAATATTGTTCTAAATAGCTTAAGGGAAGTCCAATACTTACTCTTGCATGATACAACAGCTTTGGTAAAATCTTCACCATATTCATTAACTGCTCGGCAGATATACTCTCCAGAATCTTCAGGATAAACATATAAAATATCAAGAGAAACAAATCCAAGATCAAATAAACTTTTGTATCGGTGTCCAGAAGGTAATATCTTATTGTTTCTGTACCATTCAATGCGTAACTTGGGATCTTTTTTGGGTTCAACTCTACATTCAAAATGAACAGGTTCTGCTTCACCGACCCCCACTGACTCAATCTGAAAAAAAAAATTAAAAATTAATCTTAATTAGGCTTAATTAATTAGACTTAAGATTTAAAATGACTAACATAACTGAGTTATTTCTCTTGTAAAGATTATTTACAGTACAATATAGTATGGAATTATAATAAAATTTAAATACCGAGGCTATCTTAGCTAAAATATTGAAGATTTAAATCATATATTATATTTAATCAAACTTTTGAATTACTGCAGTGACAAATTAATCTCAATACAATTGAAAACATGGTGTAAATTTAAAATGAGACAGAAATAATAATGGGAGATATATGATGAATATATTTTGGCTATATATTGGGATATTTTTTACAATATAATTTTTAATGGACAGTTTTTAATATATTTTAATATCATATTTAATGATCTATACATTGATTTTCGTGACCTTGGGAAAACCTTATTCTAAGGGAATGGACTTGATAAGCAGTTGACCAACTCAAAAGTCCTAGATGACAACTCTTCTCTAGTAGAACTAGTAATATATAAAACTCTTCAATGAAACAAATTAAAATGGGTACATTTATTTTTAAATTACCAAAGAACATATGAAAAATCCTTCTTTTCTATTATAAATATGTATTCTAACTAGTCTGGTTATAAATAATGTTTTTAGAGAATCAAAATTATTTAATTTTTATCCAATGCAGTTTACATAATTTGTGTTGCTAGTGACTCAGTGGGTATGAATTATTGCGGTAACTGAGTGTTAGTTAGAGTCACCATATACCCACACTTTTAAAAAACTAAATATCATATATTATAAAAGAGCAACTTTTTTTATTTTTTATTTTGAACCTTCTTTAAGTTTTGAAATGAAAAACTACCCATCCCAAAAGAAATAGATTAAACTAATTTTAAAAATATTTAACTAAGTGAATACATAGTTGCTTACTTGCTGACGCGTTTCAAAATATTCATAAAAGGAACGAATGCTTTGAAACGCGTAAGAAACTACGTATTCACTTAGTTAAGTATTTTTATAATTAGTTTAATCAGTGAATTTAAGATGATTACATCAAGCAACTTTAACTTCAGAAATATATTGCTATTATTAAAAACGTTAGCTTTAATACATTATATCCTCTGAAATTTTAACTAAATTCTTTGAATAAAAATGTTTATGGATCTGGAAAACATTGTTATGAATTTTTATGATAAAGAAACAGCATTCTTGTTTAAAATGTTAGAGTTTTGGTTGCGTAAGTAATGGAAAAAATTATAATTTTACTATATGTAAATAATACCAAATTTTGGTTTTGATAAAGCTAAATCTTAATAAATTACTTTGTTGTTATTTAAAAAAAAAACATGAACTTGAGTTTTTTCCAAAATCTGTGTTTTATAAATATTTGAACATTTTCTTACCTTGAATAAATCTGTTAAAATAAGTAAATTTAAACATATCTAAAAGTATTGAAAAGATTTTGTAATACTCTTGTTTTAAAATAGAATTACACAACTAACCTGTGTTATAAATTTAGGTGGCTCTTGAGGTACAGCATCCTCAGGGCGAGCTTCAGAAATAGGACCACGTTCCAATTCCTTGAGTTTTTCTCCACTCATGCCTTGTGGAAGTTGAGATTCCAAGACAATGTCATGTTTTGCTATAAAAATATAAAAATCTATAAGTAAACTACTAATTATAATTTTAATTCTTAGTTTTAATATTTTCATAAGTTTTAAAAATTTTGTTTACAAAGTATGTGACATGTAAAGGGGTAGAAAAACCCCTAGGGTCTTTCCTTATTTTATTTATAACACATTCATGCTTTTATAAGTAAAAATACTGATCTTAAAAAAAAATGTTTTTAAAGATGAATACAAAATAAAAATACAACTCCCTTTCTTGAATTTTTTCTGTTTTGACACTACTCAGCATTTTACTAATTTTCTCTTCTTCAAATTTAACAACAGTATAATGTGAAACTTCGATACTAAAAAGACATACAACACTAAAATAATAATAACAATAATAAGAGAAAGACTCCAAAGAGTCTTTTGTAATGTAAATAGCCGTGAACGAGGAACTCTGCACAAATACGTTACACGAAAGGGCGCTTGCGAACAAAGCCTCAGCAATCTGACCGCGATCGACAAAGATTAAATTCACTTTAATGCTACTTGGAAAAAATTAACCAAAATAGGCTGGGCCGTTTCGTAAAATGCAGGTTGTGGAGTAACGAGCTGGAAATAAATATCTGACAGCTCGAGAGAGGTTTTCTTAACAAATAATGATATGTGTGGAGAAAAAATCCGCATGCGCCCTCTCGAAGGTTAACTCCTTGCTCCTAATAAAATATTACCATAAATGAGTTTAATGAATTTCTCCTGAATATACAAACTTTAACATGTTGATAGTCTTACTTTTTCTATCTTAAATAAAAATAAAACAATTTTTGAATGTACTTGTAATAAACTTGTGATGGCATCAAATTTATTTTTCATATATAAGAACAGTTTCTATTTTAAAGTAAGTGGGTAGGCAAACCATAAATTACTTATCAATAAACTAATATAACTCAAATTATTTTGCATGTAATCCTTTAAAAAAATTTATTTGGGAACCACTGGCCACTGGTATAGAAATGTATCATGTATGGAAACAATAAAGTGAATATCGTATTTCGTTGTACTAGTGAGATTTGTGCAATGTTTTGTATTTCTGTTGATATACTTGTCGTGACACTTCTACTCTCTGGTAGCCTTATTGGAGGATGAGTTTATCTTCAAATGTGAAGAAAATCATAAGTGTTTGCTATGATTGGAGATATTTTATTTGCGGATAAAATGGATTACAGAATTTATATTAGTTGTGCTACAAAAATGAAATAAAATACAATATAATTTTAGAAATGTTGAGCATTGCTTTTGGTGAGTCCACCACGAGTAGAGCAAAGGTTGATGAGGGGTACAAGCATTACCAAGGTGGCTGTAAAGATGACAAGAGTTTTAGACATCTCAGCAACTCAACACCCATTACAAATTCAGAAAAGTTGAAGGATGTGAATGTGAATGATCTCTGAATTATAATAGTTATAAAGTTAGTGGTGATGTTGGCATATCAGTTGGCTCATTTTATAAAATGATTTTGAATACATAATGTGTGGCAGAAAAATATGTGCAAAGGTGTTGAATTTCAACCAAAAAAAGAATTGAATGAACTTTTGCAGTTATCTCTAAATTAATTTAACAACAGTACAGATCTACTAAAATATTTCATGACCGGTGACAAACCAAGAGGATATGGATATGAAGTCACAACTAAGGTTCAACTTCCTCAGATGAGGCATTATACATCTTCAGGAGTCAAAAAAGCTTGGCAAGTGCTCCCCAATGTGAATGTTATTTCAACTATTTTCAATGGCAAATAATTAACTAGGAGTAATACCTATAAGTTCAACACCATTTGCAAGAAACAACATGAAAAGAATGCTTAGATTTGTAGTGAAACAATTTGTGGTTTTTGCACTACGATAACACACCAGCATATACTTCATTATTTTTTTTTATGAATGCTTTGTGAAAAAACACTGTAATGGTTCCCCAGCCTCCATATGCACCTGATATGGTCACATGTAACTTTTCTTACACTGAGAGAGCTCATTGCTATTCCAAAGACCAATTTCTATAAGTATTTTCGAGACCGGAAGAAACACCAGCATATGTGTATTGGAACTACTATGAAGGTGATAATATTGTTGTACTTAATCACAAACCTTGGCAAACCAGTTTGGCTTTAGTCGTAGCAGTGCCCCATTTGTTAGTAGCACGGCAAATATATTCTCCAGAATCTCTTGCATATACATAATCCATATCCAAAACAATAAATCCAAAGTCGTTGATCATATGTACTCTAGATCCAGTAGCAAATGGTCTGCCATTAAAGAACCAGTCTATTCTCATGGATGAATCTCCTGTGGGCTCTACTCTACAGTCAAAATGAGCCGCACAAGCTTCTTGTACGTCTACATCCTACAAACACACATCACAGAAAATAAATACATAATGAGATAACTTACTGTACATTCAATAATGGGAAATAGGTTATTGATTATACAAACTACTACCTCTTTATTCATAAAATATTACAGTGGGTAATAATACATTATTTATAAAAAACATTTATTTGGAATAAATAAAAATATGTTCAAAAAAAATTCTTGTATTGCAGATGTAAAACATAATAAGAACCATATCATGAGATGTGCTTAAGAACTTAATAAAACACAAGATTTAAAAGTAAGTAGGTAAAACATCAGATGGTATTCTTGAAATGTTTGTTTCTGACATGTAATATCTGATATTTACCTTATGTAATACCATAAACACATTAAAACAAAGATTTATGGAAAGACAGTTTAATGAATCAGTAAGAATATTTAATATCAAAAAAATAAAATCTCATACTTTAAATTTATTATAAATATGTTTTATATTTTTATTTATTATATATTTTATTTAAATATATTATATTATTAAAAATATACCTTAAGTTCAACAATAAAACGAGGTGGATTAGGTTTCTCTTCTTCAGCAATAATCTCATCTCTCTTATAAAGTGTTTCTTCTAACTTCTGAATACTCTCTGTACCTGTGCGGAAGTTTGATGGAAGCTGGGGTTCTAAAATAATGCCTTGACGGCCATGGATCTGCAGCTTGCATGATACTGTAGCTTCTCCATGCTTATTGGTGGCCTAATAAAAGAAAATCATTTAAATTAAATTACAAGAACCATGAAATTATTCCTAATATAAAATAATATGTATCCTAAATTAATGTGCATAAAAATCACATTAAGGAAGTAACAAACTCCTTACCTTACAAGTGTATAGTCCCGATTCTCTAATGTAACATCCAGCAATTTCTAGAATGACAAAACCGAAGTCGTTAATAGTTTTAACACGGGATCCAGCAGACAGTGCTTTACCATTATGGAACCACTCAACACGCATGCTGGGATCATTGATTGGAGTTAACCGACACTCAAAATGAGCGAGTTGGTTCTCAGCAAGAATTAAATCTGAAGGAGTAGTTATAAATTCAGGCGGCTTTCCAGAGTCAGCTTCTGGACTCATTGGTGTTGGAGCTTGTCCAAGACCTTCAAGTTCTGCAATCTTTTCAATGGTACCTTCCATTCCCTTTGGTAGTTGTGATTCCAAAATTATACTTCGTTTTCCTGTATAAATAAAAAATACTTAGATAGAAGCAAAATCATTTAAAGTTCAAGAGTTATTATCTCTATTCATAAAATTTATAGATGTTTTATATTGAACAAGCTTTATAACAGAATTAATTGATGTTGTATTTTTAACAAAAAAGTACGGTGCAGTTTGAGAAATAAGTGATAAAGATATTTTTTTGAATTAAATATGTTATTACCAAACAGAAGTTTCACTGAAAATGCAAAAGATACAGTTTTTGGCCCTTAAGATACTTAAAGATCCTTGTGGACATGTTGTGACTTGAAAATTGTGAAGTGATAACTATCAATAAGGTAAACATTTGAAGGAAAAGCATTTTGAATATATTCGATGATTTGTTTTTTTTTACCCTTATACTTTTATAATAACTACCATTAAATTATTAGGTAGAATAATTTACCTTAAACACTTGAACTTGTATTAATGTCACTCTTGCCTGTAATAGCGCTTTCTTTGTTTAATGAGGGGACAGCCATTTGGGGAGATGTACTCCACTGTTAACTTAGACTGTAGCTGGCATTTTGAACGTTTTAGGTTAGGGCTGGGTAATAATAAGATATTAGGTGTATTTAAAGAGTTTTTGGTGTTATGATGTCAAACAATTTATATAAATCATAATCTAATTATATGTTGAGTATATTTGTTGGATGTAGTTTGAAATGTTTTCATATTTCATACTTTTCGGCTGTGTTATGTCGATTGTTTTTATTTAGTTTGTGTAGGAATGATAATTTAATGTTATGTTTTGTGTAGTGGTTTGTGTATATGAAATGTTAAGCAAAATTTAATTGAGTATTTTTGTTTGTGAGTGATTTTATGTGTTCTTGGCAAAGTGTGTAAAATGACTTTCAGGATTGGACTATGTAGAAACTGGGGTAAGAACTAAAAGTTAGTTTGTATACAACAGCTGAATTGTAAATGTCTTTGTTAGTGATGTTCGGTTTAAATTGTTTGTTGATGGTGTTTTCTGTGTGGTGTAAGCTCTTTTGTAATATTTGAAATATGTAATGGTTTTTCAAATTTTGGATTATCTGTAGGTAGAGTTATGTATATTGTGGTTTTGTTAAGTCCTTTTTTTAGTGTGGGGCTATTGAGTTTGTTTTTCACCCAGTAATATAATTTACCAATTATTGATATGTTGTATTCATTGGCATATAGGCCTACTCTATGTTTTATGGTGTTTAATTCTTGGTGGTTTCTTGTTTTTCTAAGAGCGTTTTTAATATGTTATCGATTATGTAGTTGTAAGTGACAAGTTTATGTTGCAAGTGAGGGTGATTTGAAGAATTATGTATAGTGATATTAGTGTTGTATGTTTGCGTTTATGTTACACTTGTGTGTTTGTTTGTCTGTATATGTAATTGTTAAGTCTGTATGTGTTAATCTTCGTTTTGATACTGTAAGCTTATTATTAGCTTAGTGTGTATGGATTAGAGATGTTTTAAAAATAAGTGTATTTTACATTTATTTCCTTTCTATAATGTGAGGATGACATCAATGTATCTGTACCCAGTATATGATGTTGATTTGAAAGAATATTTGGTCATTAGGTAAATTAAATCTCAGGAAAATGATAACAAAATAGTGAATCAGGAAAATGTTTGCTCTCTAAAAATGACATTAAAAAAATGTCGATGAGAAACGATAGTTAATGGGATTTGTACTTTGCACATGGCACAGACTTCAACTCCAGTTCAGCAGTGAAGTAACTAATGAAATGCAAATAGAAAGTTTTAAATATTTCACTGAATATGAGGCATTCAAGTTGCAAGGAATATAACCTAAATTTGGCATAGAAAGTAGCAGCACAAACACTAAGATTAACAAGTACACCTGGGAAAAGACAAATTACAAAGGGTGGTTACAGATTCTTAGCACTGCTTTTTTTGAGTGTGCAAACAAATTTGAAGAAAATTTCAGTTACTTTCATGGCAGCAACAATTGGTGCCAGGAATAAGATCCCATTACACAAGTTAAAATTCTTAGTGAAAATAAAATAAAGCATCTTAATATTCTAGAAGAAGTTTTGGACAGTTTGATTTGAGTATAAACATTTCAAAAGTGTTAGTATTTAAATAATTTTGTTCTTTTATAAATAAATAAAAAAAAAAATTTACAAGAAATGGTCAAATAACTGGGAAAGTTTAAAACATGAGCTAGTACCTAACGTTTTTACATATACGATGGTTTTTATTGTTACTGAGTGCCAAATCCCATTTAATTTATTAAATCTAATTATATGAATGGATATAAGTGGTTATTTATAAACAATTTTTTTCTTCAGCACAAAATCTTGACGTGTATATTTTGAATTGTCTTCTCTTCATTTTGTCTGTCAACAAGAATGTCTACCTTTTCATTATTAAACATCTACTATTGCCTAGGTAAAGCCATTATTATAATTCTCTCTTGTACAGAATTTAATTCTGAATAAACTGATAATTCATACTTTATATTTTACTCATTAGGCTATACAATTTTCTGTTCAAGAAGAGAAGAAAATGTTTCGTGGAATAAACCTGTATGCCAGGTTGAGACTTTGTTAATGATGTCATGAGCAATGCTATGAGCAGGTTTTGTCTAACAGTTTGGTACACAGACTGCTAGTTTACTAATGTACTAATAGGAAAAAAAATAACTTCAAGTACCGTGAATTATTTTTTTTTTAATTATTAAAATTTTATTTTTTATTGACTGACCTTGAACTTTCATAGTTGCAGTGGTCACAGCTTGACCATAGTCATTAAATGCACGGCACGAATACTCTCCAGAGTCCTCTGGATAAACTGGAGAAATTTCCAGAATGACAAATCCAAAATCACAGAATGTGCGGAACCTGGATCCAGTTCTTAATGGTTTACCATTCCAAAACCATTCAACCTAAAAATTTTAACATTTGTAAAAAATAAATTATCAAAATTAAATTGCAATGAAAAATAATATGTAATGAGTCGGATATAATTTCCGAAAGCAGAGCATTGTAACATGAAATAGTTAGATATTATTTTGGATTATTTTTTATATCCTCCTCATTATTTTATAATTCTTAGTAAGAGCTAAATTTCTATGGGATAGGCTTGTTAATGAAAAGTACACTGAACTTTCCATTATTAAAAATATCATAATGGAAAAAGAAATACTTCAAGTAAAACAGATTAATCTTAGAAAAATATCAGCTACTTCATTTTATATGATTTATGTAATTAAGATCCCTAGTTTGTTGAAACAATACAAAATCGGTTTAGGTGTAATTATGAAATCTAGATACAGATATGGTTTTTTAACCCTTTAGTTTAAGAAACTCCTATTTTGATAAAATGGACTCATTTAATATAGTATGGTTTGGACAGTTTTATTTATTTTGAAAAACTTTAGACTTTTGGTAACAGTGAACACAATTTATAAATGTCATTGTTGGTTTATTGCAGTATGTATATTTCGCAATATCATGGAAGATTCATAATCACCTTTTAATCCAGGTACAAGTAATTTCTCATTTAGTAGGTAGTTGTAAGTACATATGAAATTCACTACCTACTGCTTATTTTTCAAATCCCGATGATCAGTAGGCAATGTGTAGGCATTTCTTTATGACTTGGTTAACTTCTAAGAAGTGACACTGCCAGGTACTTTTCTCTCTACATAGCTCTTAACAAGAAACAATACTCTGTACACTGAGATCATGTTAAGTTGACTTTGTTGAGTTTGATACTAGTTTGGTAAATGAGTATGCAATACATTATATATTTCAGATGATGTAATCGAATTTGTAATAAAATGCAATAAAACCACATCATTTTTACTCAACTGTTTTTTTTTTATTCTGATTATTCATTGTTTACAGATCTGAAGTAAGTGTTTATAAATGATATTAACACTACAAGAGTGTGACAATGATAGGGTAGGTTAGGAATTTTGTCACACTTCTATGCTGAGGAAGAGCTCGGAAGACCTTGAAGCAAAGAATGTCTTGGCCTCCTTGACTACTGAAAGAGTCGTCATTATTTTACAAAGAAAAAACCATAATTTAGGCTGGACACTTTTAACCTGTATAATTGGTCACTTAAAATCAACCGACCTACTTACGATCTAAAAATTGATAACAAAATTCTTCCTACTAAACTATAAAAATTTATGATACAAAGATTGTTTATTTCTGCAGGTTTTAAACTGTCTTTTGACCCAAGTCTGTATAAAAGTTACTTTATCAAATTAAAATATTGCATGAACACATTCAACTCTGGGTGATCCAACAGTTAAACCATGCATGGTCTAGGTGGGCTGAAGTTGACTAAACAGATGAAAGTATTTAGTTTAGTTCTTAATTTTGTATACTTAAATTACTTTTTAGTAAATAAATACATATCTTTTTAGTTATTTTTCAAAACTCATAATTTTTTATTGATAATTTAGTTTACACAGTTTTAGAAATTAAATAATGTTATAACAACAGTTTGTTCTTCATTCAGTAGTAAATAATTTTTACAATGCCTATGATGGTAAACAAATAGTCGTAAGCTAGGTCTCAGAAGTAGTAATAGCAAGCATGTTATTAAATTTTGAAACACAAATTTTCTTACCTATTAAAAATTATTATCTGTCTATAATATTTTAAACAATTACTACAATATTTAGAATACTTCATGACTCTACTGGTGCTATACTCGTCAGGAAATGTCTATATTCGGACAAAGACCATAATTTTGCAGATTTGTACACTCATTCTTTTCTTACTTACAACTGACTCAACTGATAGTTACTCTCCAAAATCAACAAAAATTCACTTTTGATTCATAAAATCTTATTTGGAGCTAACTGGAATCTAAATGGCTTTACTTTTTAAGTTTCAAGAGCAAAAATTCCAGCATTTGTTTTACCTTTCTAAATTCCAACCTACTTTAAATGTGTTAACACACCTGTTAACACACCGTTGCTAAAATAGAAAAAGTAAGAGCTGAAAATTTAATTTCGCCTAAATTTTCATAAATTTCTTAAATTAAAATAGTGTTAGGAAAACAATTTTTTAAATTAAAGTAACTGAAAATATTTATATTAATTTTGGCGATCAATAGCCTTAATAAACCACGCATGGTCTAGGTGCTGCTTGTACTGCCTCAGTACTGCTAAATGACTTCATGTAGGTTTTTTCTAGTATAGTTTTATATTAGTATAACTTATTGTAAATATGATTTACAAAAATAAAATAAGTGTTGAGAGAGTGAGACCTTATTTACCTTAAATCATGTAAAAGATATACCTAAATATAACCACAGATTTTTTTTATGGTTGTTAGCTGATCAATCAATTTGATAAGCATACTAATAGTAAGATTACAGTGATCTTTTAGATGACAAGGTACACCATTAACAAAATAACAAAAAAATTAACTTTAAAATAATATTATTTACACATCATTTTTATAATACATGCATTTTAATGCTACCAGAACATGGTGAATTCTTTTCTGGACATAAACCTAATATCAGTATTTTACTATATTTAGATTGCATAATATTTAAAAATAAACATTTATTTCTTACTTTAAGTTTAGGATCATCTGTTGGAATTAATCTTGCTTCAAAGTGAGCACTTTCGCCTTCTCGCAAGCTTTCAATATTTGCTAGAGGGACAGTAAAAACTGGTGCCTGTCTGCGTTCTTCAATTGACTTCTCATCTCTTGTGCGAATCATGGCGTCTTCAAGATTTTGTATTTTCTCCAGGCCACCTTCCATTCCCTAAAACATTATAATTAAGAACACAATATTATACCTTTTTGTAAACAATCTATTTTGATTGTTGCAATTTTAACCCTAGAATTAGCATAAATGAACATTTAATGACCTCTTGAATTTTATAGTTCATTAAGTTCAGTGAATCTTATTAATCACTTAAACAATAGTTTATGACTATCCGAACTTTGAATTTAGTAAATTTGTTAAAACTTACTGAGACAGAACGTTTTCGATCGCTATGTCCCGATCTTCATCAGTGTCTTCTGCTTGGAGATGTTGGGTGAAACTGTGACGGTTATAAAGGTAGGTTTTTGACAGTATCGAAGAGTATATGTGATTTGTATTGTATTTGTTCATTTAATATGTTTGTACTTTGTGTTTTTGTGTGTCTGTAAATTTCATATTGTTCTAGTGTGTAGAGATGTGGTCTTTTTCTGTTGATGTGTAGGATTTCTAGGTTATGGTAAATGTCTGTGTATTTGTGTCCTGTATCTTTTATGTGGTTGTAAAATGTTGAATTGGTGTTCTGTTTGTGTTTTTCGACTCTTTGTTTAAAGCTGTGACCTGTTTGTCCAATGTAGAATTTGTTACATTCGTCGCAGTTCAGTTTGTATACACCTGGTGCTTGTAGTTTATCCTTGTTGTTGGTGTTGTGTTGTATTTTGTATTGTAACTTGTTATTAGTTTTGTGTTCTTTTTTGTATCCTATTTTTTGAAATTTGCGGGCTATTTTGTTTGTTGTTTTGTTTATGAATGGTAATGTGATTTATCTGTTTTCTCTGTCTGTAGTGCTATTTTTAGTGGTTTTTTTTGTATTTTGTACCATAGTTTGTATTTGTCTATTATTGTGGTGTTGTAATTATCCATTTGTGTATGCTAAATATTTAATTATGTCTAGTTCTTTGTTTATGTTTTCTGTGGTCATTGGGACTTCTTTAAGTCTATGGAGCATGGATCAAAGTTTGGATAGTCATAAACTATTGTTTAAGTGATTATTTTAATGACCATTGTACATATACCCTGAAGTGGTAAGAGTTGTGATTTATGAGAAGTTGATTTAGTGCCATGTTGATTCACCTAATCATCATAAGTGTGTGTAACCTAAAGAAACTGATCTCTTACTTCAGTTTCAATATCTTCATGACAAATGATAGGCATTAATGTATTTGTTACTTTTTGAAAAATGAAAACAAATGTTCTGTGCAAATCCAGTGCAGCTGCAAGCTGACATTATTTCTAGTGGATTTTTGTTTTACAAGTTTGTAATTCAAAACTATATTCGTTGGTAGTTCGAAATTGCATGATAAAAAAATTTTGGATAAAAAAATATTGTCTTCACATACTAACTTTTTTTCAAATTAATTGTCAGATATTGACAATAGTTTTGAACCCTTTCCCCTTATTACTCTTTTGTTTTTAGTTTTATTGTATATAGCAATTTTTATCCTGGTGATCAATAAACCTTTTCAAATTTAACATTTGTCCCAAGTCATATGGTTCAGGGCATACAAAGAATTAAAGGGAAGAAACATTTTTTTTTCTTAATTTTGTTTGTGTAAATGAAAAAAACATTTGGACATAAGTATATGTTAAATAATATTTAATTATTTATTTATTATATTGTGCATACTGAAAACAATGTTATTCAATATTTTTTATGCCTATGGTATATTTTTTATTTTTAAAAATTTATCTACACAACAATTAAAAGAATAATTAAATGATCTGTACATAGTTTGGTTTTTTTACATGTAACTTTTTGTTTTTAGTTTTGTTGTGTACAAGCATATTATATATATATTTCTCTTTTAATTTTAGTGAATTTGTGAATATTTTATGTGTTTAACATTTGTCAATAAACGATGTGGTTCAGAAGAAATAAAGTGTGAGAGCAAATTTTCATTTCAAATGAAAATAAATGGATAAAAGTAGGTATGTAACCAAGTATTATTTCATTATACTATTCTTTAGTTCATATTAACAAGATTATATAGAACAGAATGAGTTTTATACTTCTGATAAGTATTTTATGATTTTTGACAAATTCTTTTCACAACAGTCAGGCGTTTTAGGATCTGACTGCCAGCTATAGAATTAAATGTTACAAACTAAAAGAATTCATGTCATACCTGTGGAAGCTGTGATTCTAAAATAAGATTGGCCTTTGAAAGACATTTCAGTACTGCTTTAGTAGAGTCTTGTCCTAAGTTGTTAGTGGCACGGCACTCATACTCTCCAGAATTCTCTTCGTAACAGTAAAGAATATCTAAAATGACAATACCGAAGTCATGGAAAGTTCTGTAACGATGACCGTGAGGAAGCTTCTTGCCATTATAGTACCATTCGACCTAAAACAAATTGAATACATAAAAACATGAATATTATTAAAAATCAATAAATTTCACTGAAATAATATTAAGAAAAAAAACAAATTGACCATTGAAAAATATAATCATTAAATTTTAGAAATATAAACGTAAACTTAAACTATTAACGAATATGTCAAGAAAAAATTTGTTGCTCTAAATTTTACTTTATGATATATACTTATACTCATTAAAAAATTGTGTACATCTTTTTGTTTCAGTAAATTCTTTGCTAGACATATTTCTAATCCATCCCACTGATACATCTAAAGTATACTTTTTTGCATTAACTTGGCAAAAAACCACTACTTACTGATTTATTCAGCAGACACGTTTCACACTAGGTCAAAGCGTTATTCAATGCTATGAGTCACTGACAAGACTGTTTTGCGAACACCTAGTGTCAGCGAACACCTAGTGTCAGCAAACACCTAGTGTCATTGAACACCTAGTAATAATGCTCTGACCTAGTGCAAAATGTTGCTGAAAAAATCAGTAAGTAGTGGTTTTTGCAAAGTGATACCAAAAGTAACCCAATACCAAAAGTAGTATTAATCTATTCAATTGAGATACCTGGAATTTACCCGACTAAGATATATCTCTAACCTATAACACTAATAAACTTTTAATCCATACCAGTAAGATATCTTCAATGCATGCTAATAATAATTTCCAAGGTAATACTTCATTTTATCTAAAGAAAATTATCCTTAATTCTTTCCTTATCTAGTACAACTACCTCTTGGCCTTATATATCATATTTTTCCTCCATGTTTAAAAAAAAATTTATTCATTAAATTATCCCCCAAATCACTGACATCTCTATCTCATTATTGTCTCTTGTAAAGATGTTACCTATAATCCTTCCTCTACCACTTAATTACTTAATTTAATTCTTCTTGTAATCTTCTCTAATTTGACCAGATATCTTATTTCCTTTTAACCAAATTATCTCATTGTATTCAGTTAAGTTGCTTTTGTAGATAGCAAGAATTTTTATAACACTAATTCCACCTCTACTTTTGATCTATTTCCATAGACTATTTATTCTTCACTAAACTATAAAATTGTCTATTTTTTTTTAGATTATATGTCCTCTTTCAATGTTCCTCTGCTAGTTTTACCTTCTTGTAAATAAACTCTTCTATCATTTCACGATATTTTCCTTCATCAACTGCTATTTTGTTACTCTTTTTATTCTGTCCATCTTTATACTTATATTCATTTGCCTCTATCTCTTCAATTCTCCTCTATTTATTAAAATCTCTTTCTAGATAGTTTTTTGGTAAAAATATAGTCCTAATGGGGATGGTTTTTTAAAATTGTTTTTGTTTTTAAATTACTTGTTTTAATTTGTAGAACATGAATATCAACTTTTTTCTGCGAAAAATACGGAAAGTTACTTTTTTCGTATTTTAAATGCTTGTCTGTAATGGCATGTATAGCATAAACGAGTCTTATTGAGATTGTTAATTTTTTTTTTTTAATTACTCATTTTAAAGTGTAGAACACAAATATTAACTTTTTTCCACAGAAAATACGAAAAGTTAATTTTTTTCACATTTTTAATGTTAGTCTGTAATAGCATCTATAGAGTGAGTAGCTACAGCACACTGCACTATGTCAAAGTAAATTTATTTTAATACCAAACTTAAAATCTAAATATTTAACTTTTGGTTATAATTTTGTACAACATTACTATATACCTACATTAAAATATACCTATGAAGTATCCAGTCAGGATAGATTTGGTTATAATTTTATTCGACTTTACTATCTACCTATATTAAAATATACCTACGAAGTATCCAGTCAGGATTGATTTGGTTATAGTTTTATACAACATTACTATGTACCTACATTAAAATATACCTATGAAGTATCAAGTCAGGATAGATTTAGTTGTAATTTTCTGCATCAGCAATAAATCTAAATATTTACCAAAATTACAACCAAATCTATTATGACTGGATACTTCATAGGTCTACTTTAATATAGGTAGATAGTAATATTGAATAAAATTATAACCAAATCTATCCTGATTTAATAGTTCGTAGGTATATTTTAATATAGGTAGATAGTAATATTGAAAAAATTATAACCAAATCTATCCTGACTGGATACTTTGTAGGTATATTTTAATATAGGTATATAGTAATGTTGTATAAAATTACAACCAAATCTAGACCTAGTGCAGTGTGCTGTACTGGTTCATGCTATAGGCCTATATGCCATTACAGCAACATTTAAAATATGAAAAAAGTAATGTTCCATATTTTCCGTGGAAAAAAAGTTGATATTCCTGTTCTACACATTAAAATAAATAATTTAAAAACAACAAAAATTTTAAAAAACCAACATCATTTAAGACTATATGTTTACAGTTTTCTTAATATCTTCATCTCTTTATTTTAATTAGTTACTGGAGATAGCATAATTATATATGATAATTTTGTCAGTTCTTCCCTGCAGGTAAATTTGAATTAAGAACATAGACACAACTTTAAAAACTCCAAATAATCATTATTTAATTTAGCGTTTTTATGTAAAAAAAATAGCTATGAACAAAATCTTGGTTATTCTGAGACATTTATAAAAATAATGTAGGAGAAACAACTATAACCTAAAAAAATGTTTTAATTTATCATTGAAATTAGGTTTTGATACAGAAGCAACAGCAATCTTAGATTCTCTACTACTTCAACTTCTATAGTCATAGCTATTAAAATTGTTTTTTTTTTTGCAACAGTGGAACTACATAAGTAACAAAATCCTTAAAAGATTAAAACAAAATTATAGATATTTATACAAATTTGATAAGAATATTAAATTATATGAGTCTAATCACACATTGTTTCAGGGAGGGAACAGAGGCAGCAAATAGACTTTTTGTAAGAAATTTTTTTAATTTGTCAACACTAAATTTCCTAATGTTACAGCTGTAAACAATTTTAATTTAATAAGAAAAAAATCTAAAAAGTTGGTTAAAACCAAAGCAGAAGAAAAAATTAAAAATAATATAGACCCAAAATGGGGGAGGAAAGTCAAACAACACTCTTTTGCTGCCTTCCTCCGCAATACTACTTAGCTGTTTGCCTTTTTCACTATAAGAAACTGGAAAAAAAATTGACTTCAGAAAACCTACATAGGTCAACTGCTAAATGACTTCTACATAAGTACTGGGATGCTAAAAGATTACAGTTACTGTTGGGAAGATAAGCTATAAATATAAGCTAACGTGTAAACATTATTTTAATTTCTTACCACAAGATTTGGATCATTGACAGGCCTGAGCCGAGCTTCAAAATGAGCACTCTGGCCCTCCTTGAGTTGAGTAATATCTTTTATCTGTGTAATGAACTTGGGTGGTTCAGCAGTGGGAGTAGAAGGAGCTTGAGTCTGTCCTGTTTGCATTGATTCCAGCTCATGGATACGAGCTAGTGAGTCTGGCTGTAATGAATCCAAATATACTCCTCCCTTACCAAAGCAACGGATTGTAGCCTTGGTGTAATCTTCTCCATATCTTTAAATTAATATTTAAATCTTTTTAGTTTACTTTTATTTTGTAATAACACTTATACTACGTAAATGTTGACAAAATAAAACTGTCAAAAAATTCAGCAGATACAAAATTTTAACCAAAAACAATTATCGATAATTTATTTACATAAAAATTAGATTGAAACGGTCAGATAATAATATTTTATCTAAACAGATCAAAACTTTGAAACTGTTCTAATATATAGAGGTAAAAGATATAAAGTAATAGCTATTTATTTAAATTTGAATAATTTATTTAATAACAGGACGAAGTCTGAAATACCAGTACAATATTTATAAAAGTTACAAAAGAATTTCAAAATGAAAATAACTCCTGCAAATAACCTGCTCCACGACAAAACAGACAAATATATTTGTTTAAAAACTAAATCATAATTAAAACACTTTGTATTAGGAAATTTAGCTGAGATAAAACCCACGCTTGAATAACTTATCATTTAATTATAACGAGTTCTAAGTCAACAACAAAAGAATTGTTCACCATCATATTCTAATACCTTTATTTTAGAAAGAAACACAAATAAACTTTGTAGTGGATTTTCACAAGAAGTTAATAAATTTTATGAAAATTAAATTTTATATTATATTTAAAAGGAGTTTAGCTTTTTAAATATTAGACAGAAACTCCAAACCATTTTGTCTTGGAAAGAATGTTCCTAAGTAAGGCTCTTGTTCTGCTTGACATGAGCTATCAAAAAATAATAAACCAGACTTGCTTACTGGCTAAGGTGGGTAATGAAAATATTGATTCTTCATAACCCCTTGTACAGATATCTTCAAATTTAGGCTCTGCAAATAGGATGAACAAACTAAATTTCTAGGTAACTTTGATTCTATGGCTTTTGAAAAAAAAATTGGAAGTGTTCAAGCCGGGTAATTTCAGAAATATCAAATGATTCATTTCAAATATATAATATCAAGAGCACAGTGGTACAATATATTTCAATGAAAATATTAAAAACAACCCCAATACCACAAAAATAATAAAAAATAATCAAAATTAACAAATAATATGTTATTTAAGATTAAACCATAATCTTGGGATAAGGGTTTAATCTTAAGTAACTTGTATTATTTGATATTTTTGTGGTATTGTGGTTGTTTCCAATAATTTCATTGTTCATTTCAAATGTTTAAAACTTAGAAATACAGAATGATAATAGAGGAAGAAAAGTAAGCTAGAGAAGTAAAGATGAGGCTAAAATGCACAAGGCTCTACATAGTTACATCATTGTCATCGTAAGTCAGAAAACATAATCATAAAAATTAAGTATTTTCATAATTAACTGAATATGGCCAAAAGTTTGAGCTTCAGTAATTCTTGCAGGCTTAAGCTACATTTAAGCAGGTAGTCTGATGTCCAGGATAGGGTGATATGCAAGATTCCAGTACATTGAAATTCAATACTGAAAACATAATTTGAAAATGAATATTTTACTTATGAAGTACAAAATCTGTCCAACAAACATATAAACTGATACAATATGGCAGCTATGAATGTTGAATGCTCCTACCCACTAGGTCAAGAGTGTAGCCATTGGTCATATTGCTCTAAAGAAGACATCAATTTTTAGGAGGATTAAGCATGTTAAAGATGGCCAAAAAAGTGCCAAGGATGATGAAAAACAGAGACTTTTTTCAACTTCCTGTGTTGTAAACATTGATTGTGTTTGGTCCATTGTAGGACTATTCTGATCACCAAAAAACTGTGTGAAAGATTACTGATGAACTAAATGTAGTGAATCAATTGTACACACCTTACTGAATTTTTGTGTGTAGAAAAAAAATCTGTGCAAAAATAATGCCCAAGTTGTTGAAGTCGAATTAAAAGTTGAGAAGCCTCAAGGTGTTGTCAATTAGAAATGTAGTTGAAAACAATTTATTTTTCACAACCCTCAACATATCATACTTATTTTGGGATCTTTCCATGTGTTTTACCAAAAACTTGTTGGGTCATTGCTTGGTGATTTAGTAAATCTCCATTTCAACAGACAGTAAAAATAAGCATAACAAAATTAACGCAGCTCGATGTTCAGATGAGTACTGATGGCTAACTGGTTCTCAGGCTAGATACAAGCTACTACACTAGGCTATAGTCTCTATATTGGATATGTTCTCAGACAAACCTTATTCATGTATATTACTTATGTTAAGTATAGACTGAAATTGTCTTGAATTTTGTAGTCCATTACGTTCGGTGAAACTTTATTAATCACTTTTACATTATGGAGCAATCGAAAACGTTCTGTGTCAGTAAAGTTCAGATAGTCGTAAACTAAATTAAAAGTGATTAAAATGAAATAAATTGTTACTCTGAATATTTTTAATGAGTGAAACTGAAAAAAAGATAAATACAAAGCAAACTCGGTTAAATTTTGAGTGACCAAACAATGACTACTTCATAACAATTCGCTATATTGATATTATGTCACAAAATGATTTTGCAACAAGTAACTGCAAAGAAAAATTCATATACTTTTATTTTAGTTTTTTTAGGAATATGAAACAAAAATTTCAACTGTGGACTATAATATGGTGTTTAATATCCTCAGACGGTTATAAATTTAAAACTAAACTAGTAATATGTTGTACAAAAATCATATTATAGCCATAAAATTATATTTAAAATAAATCTTATCGCCCTAAATTCAATTTTTATGTAGGGATCTTTAACTAAACTTAAATTAAAATTTGTTTTCCTTTTTGGTAATTTCAAGCACCTTATCAACTTCATTGTAGTTCTAATTTAAATTTTTAACATAGTAGAGCTCCTTCAAGTTCTTTTTTGTACAAATAATTATCCCATAACATCTATTGCATAGTTTAGAATTAATTTATTTAGTGCACAACTGTAAACTTTAAAATAAACTTATTTATAATAAAGGTAATTCCAAACTCAATAATAAAACATAAAATAAAAATTTACATACTTGTTACTGGCCTTGCAAATATATTCCCCAGTGTCATGGTTTTGAGTGTAAGCAATATCCATTACAACAAATCCAAAATCAGAAACAGTTTTGATTCTTGTAGAATGGCGTAGAGGTTTGCCGTTATGAAACCATTCAACTTTCATGTTAGGATCTCCTACTGGTATTAAAGTACATTCAAAGTGGGCAGAATCACCATCTTTCAAGTTGTCAATACTCTATAAAAGTATAATTAATGTATAAATTATTTCGTATATAACATTTTCTAAAAAGGGTAAAAATATGAATACAAATTTTTTACAAAAACACTTGTAAATATTTTACAATCTTGCCTATAATAGCACTTACTTATATTTGTTGAGGACTGCCGTTTCGGGAGATGTGTCTCATTGTTAACTCAGATCGTAACTGATCTCAAGGTTTTTGTGTGATAAGAATTGGACACATTTCCCGAAACGGCTGTCCTCAACAAATATAAGTAAGTGCTACTATAGGCAAGTTTGTAAAATATTTACAAGTGATTTGGTGAAAAGTAGTAGCTCACATGAAGATGGAATCAACTAATACAAATTTTTTAAAAATAATTTACGTTTCATGGAATTTAATTACAATTTATGAATCCATGTTCTTTGTAAAACAATCTCAATATACTAGACTATTAAATATCTTTAGTAGCTTTAGTCAAAAGAAAGTAGATGGTAAATGTCATATAATTAAACCTAACATGTTTGTAAAAACTGATAATAAAAATTTGTCTGGGCAGGTTTGGCTCTTATATATTTGTTTTAAATACATAAATAAGACTGTCATTTATATATAAACATATATAAGTTTTATAAGCTGAATAAGCTTCTTAGACTGTGTAGCCTTTTTACAATCTCTAAAAAAAGGGTCATATTTTGTAAATTCATAATTTTTATTGCCATATTTATGGAATGTTTATTAACCATGCATGATAACAAATATTTACACATAATGGTAAGAAAACATCTGGGTTTTAATTTAAACTGTGCACCATATGCAAAACTTTTTTATAATGTTTAACAACTTACTTAAAAATAAACATAATAAATATTTAATAACTATACTTTTTCATTAAATAATTATTAAATAGAATAGTGAATTAGGTATAGACCTTTGTCATTCTTCATTAAATTATTGATTTTATATTTATCTATAAAATTTCTTTTAAAACAATAAACATTTTGTTAGTATTTACTTTTAGAATAAATTTAACACTGTACCAATTATGATTGTGATTAACTCACTATAAGTTACTTAAAGATCTGTTTTGAAAATTTTAAAATAATAACTGTGTAAGTATAATTAATCTGAATGATTTTGAAGTCGCATTTTTGATTAACTCATTAAAAGTATTTGTTTGTTTATTATAAAAGTATAAAATTAGTATTCATGTCTATTTACATAATTTTGTAAAAAACTATATAGTATAATTTTATATAGAAATAATAGATTGAAATAAATATGTAAAAGTACAATATGAATCAGTGCAACAAACGACAGCTTTCTTCAAGACATTAAATATTTATATAAATAAGCTATATTGGGGTTAAAAAAAAACAATTAGAAAATCACCATGAAAAGTCTAACATTTAGCACAAGGGATTTAGAGTCATCTCATATGACAGTAAACCCTACAAGGTTTGAAATTCACCTATAAGGAAGCTTTAAAATCGTCAGAGTAATTGATGGGAGGACAACATCATTTCTACCATCAAAATTATGTTTTCATGAAAAATAATGTAACAGCAGCTAAATCTGTTCAGAAAGATGATGTTTTCAAAGTTTTCATAGTTGCAACCCAAAAGCCAGAGGTAAAATAAGCTACAGCATTAAGCAAAATGAGAAATAAGTAATTTTATTGAAAATATCCTGTACGTGAAGTTAAATTCTGACTATATGTAAAGGTTTGATTTTGTAGACTATAATTTTATTTTAGAGTGAAATCTGTTATGTGAATGGTAAACCATTGGCCTGCCATTTTCTCCAGGCACTGTATTACAAAGAAAATGCAATTAGTTTTGGTCAATATAGGAACTTTTAAAATAAATTCTATTTAGTGTAAAGAATAAAAATAATTCTTTAACATTAAAGTGTTATTTTTTTTAATGCTACAATTTGATTAATGGAAATTTGCTGGAAAACTGGATATTTTTTACAGTAAGTTTAAAAGAGTTACGGTTTGGTAAGATCTCTAATGGCATAACATCAAAGAAGTATTTTTATATTTGGCGATTTGGAGAAATATTTGACAGCAGCTACCTAAAATGTACAAGGGTAAACCACTCAAATTTTATCAATTTATGATCTATTTAAGAAAGACTTATACTCATGACGTGGGAGCAATAAGAAGTGCTGATGATATAAGTGTCTTTTTCAAGTCTGAGCCACAGAGGGAGAAAAACAACCATCTACTATAATGTTGTGCATCATGGCTAATGGGTATAACTATAATTATTCACAAGATTCAAGTGGAAAAACAATGCAACAAAACCCTGTTTCAAATAATTCAATTGAGAGAGGAGGGAAAGAGTGGTTGAATAAGGACTTGTAAATGGACTGGCTGAACAGTCTTGTGTTTGTGTCATAGTCCTATTAGTGTGTTTTATCAACCATTCATATTGGTATTTGACACTTGAACACTAAATAACACTAAAAGTTATTTGATAGACAAAACAAAAAAGAAGATAAAGAAACAAAAGTATGTCATGAATATGATTCCTGGTGAAATGGCAGGAATGATACAATCCCTAGACCTCTCCGTCAACTGGACATTTGAAGTTTACTTTCATCTCTTCCGTTGTAAAACTCTATACAAATGACATATAGTGGACAGTTGAAGAAACCTTTCTACTCCTCTGTCGTGTGAATAAATTTTGGCTTCTTGGAAATAAATCTTAGCAGATATGGTAGCCAAGAATTTTTAAAAATCTACTTCAATTTTAAACACAATGAACAAAACCAAAGTCTATACATTATGGGGAGCACCTACTGACAGCAAGAGAGGCGGTGGTGGAGTGTCAACTGATTATAATTTAAACTGTTTAAATATGTTCATTCACAACAGGCCATGTTTTAAGGATAATTACTCAGATGCCAATGTCTTATGCTAGTAAAGTGTTTTAAACTAATGTGATGATGAATTTTTAAAATTACAAGTATAAGCTTCACCTTATTTTTACCTGCTTCCTGTTAGTATAAAATGTGTAGCTTATACGTGTTTAAAAATGTTAATACGAGGGCTGTTTTTTTTTCAACTTCCGACTGTACAGCTAGACGGCAGGGCGAGCGGCATCGGCCAGTAATGCGCGGCAATCGACTGCGCACCTCTCCCACTACAACCTCACTCGTTTTCGGGCGTCCGGCGCCATTACCAGTTTATCCAGTGACACATAAACATGGCTACCTTGATAGAATCTCCCGCCAAGTGTGCGTTGCGAAGTGTCATTCGTTTCTTGTAAGCTGAAGGGTTATCTGCAGCAGAAATTCACCGTAGAATGAAACGAGTATATGGTTAAAGCTTTATGAGTGACAGTGCAGTGCGTGATTGGTGTAGGAAATTTAATGTGGACGAGTTGACATTCATGATGAAGGGGGCCAAGGACGAAAGTCGATCGCAAACGAAGACCTCGTTGAACGAGTTGACCAAATTGTAAGAAGCAATCGGAGGTTTACGATTACGGAGCTGTCCAATCAGTTTCCTGATATTTCAAGGTCAGCCCTATACACTATCGTATTTGATAAGTTAGGCTACAAAAAACTTTATGCTCGATGGGTGCCGAAGATGTTGACTGATGACCACAAAGCTCGGCGAATGGCGTCAGCAAGGTCTTTTCTGAATCGTTACGAAGCTGATGACGATGATTTTTTGAACAAAATCGTGACAGGAGATGAGACATGGGTTCTGTACGACACTCCAGAAACGAAACAGCAGTCCTAACAATGGATGCATTCAAACTCTCCAAACAAACCCAAAAAATTCAAAAAAACGTTCAACAACAGAAAGATTATGGCCACTGTGTTTTGGGATCAAAAAGGTGTTTTGCTTGTGGAGTTTTTAGAGCCAGGGACCACAATCGATGCGGAAGGATACTGTGGTACGTTACAACGTTTGCGGAGAGCTATCCAGAACAAAAGGAGAGGAATGCTCACATTAGAAGTTGTGCTCATTCATGACAACGCCCGTCCTCACAGTGCTGGTTTCACGAAACGTCTTCTTGACGGGTTTAAATGGGACGTTTTTGACCATCCGGCGTATAGCCCTGATTTAGCGCCGAGCGACTATCACCTTTTCCCGGAACTGAAGATGATGCTAGGAGGGCAGAGCTTCCAAACTGACGACGCGCTGCAAGTCGCCGTGAAAACCTATCTCAAATCACTGGCGGCAAACTTCTATGAAAGAGGTATTAAGAAGTTTGTACACGGGTATGAAAAATGCCTCAATTTAAAAGGCGATTATGTTGAAAAGTAACTAATGATGTACCTAACTCTTGATAATAAATTTATTTAATTACTCTCACTAGTTTTATTTTTATATCACATCGGAAGTTGATAAAAAAACAGCCCTCGTAAATAATATTAATTGTTTCAAAGTAATGATAACTCTTTTAAATATTTAAACTGTTATCTTTTATAAAACCACGGAATTATTTCTTGTGAAGCAATAGACTACATTTGGTAAATGTTTAATGACGTAGTGCAGAGAATGTATTAAAATCCTTATATGAATTCTATTGACATGTTTATAAATCCAAAGTTTAATTTTCCATTTTGAATCCTAACAACATTTCCTTCTATAAATAACCTATGAACATAACTGTATAATACCCAATAACTGTATATCCACATGCAACCAAAAAATACTTTTATATGAAGAACTTATAAACAACACTATAAAAGTTTAAAAAATAGCCTTACCTGTATCTGTGTGGTGAACTGAGGTTTCTGTCCTTTGGACTTATCAACACATTCCAAAGTTACGCTAAGCTCTGCTTTACCCCATTTATTTGTAGCACAGCATGTGTATGTTCCTGAGTCTTCAATCTTAGTTCCGAGAATTTCCAACACAACCATACCAAAAGCATGAACAGTTCTAGTTCGATGACCTATAAATAAAATCATAAAGCCAATAAATATGATGACTTCACAAATTATATTAAAATATCACAAATCACATTTAACAACGTATATCAATATGAAAGTTTAGATATCATAAACAAATAACTAACAATTAATAGTGTTGCAGATATAATTACTATATTTATTATAGTCACCTAATAAAAAAATGTATATTTTATAAATTATACTGCAATAAATAATTACAATCCTGAGGAGTACTAGAAAACTGATAAACTAAAATATTTTAGTTGATATTATAACCAATTATGCTCTAACAAATGATTGATTGGTTAATAAGTAATTTAGCAATAGTAATACTAGGGTAATTTATAAAATAAGGTTCCATATGCTGCTAAGAAAGAATGCGACGCTAAGAGAAACCTTGTAACACTGTATTACTTATCAACTCCCCCTCTCTCTCCCCCCATCCCTCCTGCCTTGCTACGTTGCTCAGTGCCGGGCTATCAGCCTTTGGAGATAGAGCTCTCTATCGCTGTTACGCCAGTAGCGAAATTCATGCTGTGATACGTTTTTTAAATGCAAAACGGATTTCACCTATTGACATTTATTGTCAGTTAATTAAAAATTATAGGGAAAATGTCCAATATGTTTGCAAATGGTGTAGAGAAATTCAGTAAAGTCTGCACAAAAATTCATGATGAAGACCGGAGCAGAAGGCCTTCAGTTTCAGACAGAATTGCAGATAAAGTTGAAAGACTATTGTTTTCAGAGGATCACCATAAATGAACTTGCTTAGCGTATTCCTGAGGCTTCCAACACCACAATTCATAACATTTTAACAAAAAAATTAGGCTATCACAAAGTGTGTAGGAGAATGCTTACAGAAAACCACAAACAGCAACGTGTCGAGTGTGCCCAGCAGTTTTTGCAACAATGTGGAGACAATGAAGAAGAATTCTTGGATTCTATTGTATGCGTTTTGAAACGCGTCAGCAAGTAAGCAATTACATATTCACTTAGTTAAGAAGTATAAAATTAGTTTAATCAGTGAATTCAAGATGATTACATCAAGAAACTTTAATAAAAGTTTGTTGTTTATTCATTAGGTGTTTTATAACATTACAAGATAGTTAACAATATTCATCATTTATAGGCTTAATTCATCTATAGCTTGTTTTGTAATATCTGGAAAAGTTACTTAGAAAATGTAAAAATGAACTTACATTCTTTTTCATTTATTATCTTTATCTGCTTACATAAGTCTTCAATTATATTTTTAACAAGTAATGTACAAGTTCTTAGGAGTACTCATTATCTTTTGCATCATGTACATTTTATTTCTAAATATTTTGTACTATAGTTACTTTTCCTTACTTCCAATATTATTTTACTCCAATTGTAATACTTCTGTTTCCATTTAATAAAGGTACTTTTTCAAAAAACCAGGCACAACTTAATCATTTGATTGTTGAACATGAAATAGACTACTTACTACTATTTTTTGCTTTTACACAAATTATTGTGTAAAAATAAACTTAAAAATATACATTGGCTTATTTCCTAGTTACGCCAAAAATCATTGATGTTAACAAAATTAACACGAAATATGATACGTAAGAACTCCAGAACAAAGAAATACAGTGATGATGCATTGTTTGGCAAACTGTAATCACATAATATAATACAATATTTATGAATTTCATGATAATATTACTTACTGGCTTCAATGGTTTTGCCATTGTAGAACCATTCAACCACCATTGTCTGATCACCGATTGGTACAAGAGATGCTTCAAAGTGAGCAATTTCTCCTTCACTCATATTTGACAAGTTCTGGAACTAAAGAATGAGTATAATTTAGTAAAGTGCTGTACAATGTAGAAAAAATAGTTTACATTCAACACTTTTCTGAAACTTTGATTTTAACTCGAAGATTTTTCACCTCTGCTCTGAAAAACCTTATTATTAAGTTTTCCAATTAAATTAATTTCATATAAAACTTTAATACTTATAAAACTTTTGCTATTACTTGTGACCAGTCTTTTTTCAACTAAAGGTTGTTAAATTGTTAACTTACAACTTGGAGGAAACGTTTTCGCCTTATGACTTCTTCAGCCTCCCTGAGGGCAGGCTCCCCTGTGGGAGGCTGAAGAAGTCGTAAGACGAAAACGTTACCTCCAAGTGTAAGTTAACAATTTAACAACCTTTAGGTAACAAAACGTCTGGTCGCAAGTAATAGCAAAAGTGTAATAAGTAAGTAACAACCAGCTCGTCATGAACAGCAACAAGATTTCGATACAACTTAATTGTTTTTGATAAAATTTTTTCTGCCTTTGGAGATGGACAAAAATGAATTAAGGGATTGTTCGTATGGGGAATGGATAAACTGGAAAGGCAAGTGAACTTTTTTACAAACTATCAGAAATCATAACAATGAGTAAAAATAAATTCTACAAAATGAAATATATTTACAATGAAATTACGTTCTCATACAAATATTTATACCATAGATTTGGAAAGTAAAGGAGATATATTTCACCAAATGAAATTAAATTTCTGAAAATCAAAACAGGAGTGATATGAATGGTTAATAAAATGATCTAGAACTCAAATGGTATGACAAGAGACCTAACGAAGCCCAAGGAATAAATGGGTGAAAAGCAAGAACGAAATGTGGAGAAGCAAGAAGTTAAACAATGGAGAGAGAATAATTTGCCGCAGACTTATCCAGTAAAATCTGGAAACTGTACCAAATGGTATGGATGATACATTTCAAATATATTCTTAACATTTGAAATTTAAAATGAATATAAAGTCAATAACTGAAGCCTAGGTTTAATGGACAAAATTTTGTAATACTTTGACTCAACTTTAACTATATGTTTCTAAACAGTTGCTATAAGCTACCCAATAAATTATTGTTATATACTTTGATGACAGTTTTCAAAACGCTTTTCTGTCATCAATTTAGTGGTTAAATTTCTAAGGAGTTATAAGTGTTGTTATTTGTGTAATTTTATAAAAACAGTTACATTCTGTAATGATGGATCAAAGAATGAAATGCAAAAGTGTGCAAGCAATAATCACCTACAATGAACAAAATTAAAACAAGAACAAAACATTACGCTATAAAAAATCTAACTTCAAATACTACACAAAAAGTATATTCCCATTCAGAAATAAAATATTGGTATATATAAAATTTAAAATAAGAATATTCTACTATAAATAATTTGTTTATGGTAATATACATTATTAAAGGACGTTTGTATCTCCTAACTGCTGTTGCCATTAGTAAAATAAATATTTAGACAGTACTAGCTGCCTACAAAAAAGACAACCTTGATTTTTCCTCTTTACAGTAACAATGTTAAAATGGTACCACTGTGATATTATGAAGGTAATTCCAATTAAAGAGTGATTCGGCCAGAAACTAACCGGATTGTAGCTATTGTTAGATAGGTAGAAAGTCTGGTAATTGGAGATCAACATTTGATTATATGACAGATTAACGGAGACAATTGGATAAGTAATAAATCCGGACTTACAATTTTTCATGAATATTTTAACTAGTACATATTGATTGGAGAATTTGTAATGAAACTGCTGCCAGTGGAACAGACACAACACTCAACTTTGCATAGGATTTGCTAGTCAACAATGATCTTCAGTTCTGAATATCCTGATAACTAGATAAAATACAGTTTTTAAATTAGGAAAAGATAAAATATAATATAATGTTAGAGATGGAAACCATTCCAAGAAAGAAGATTTCAACAAGTGTTTATAATTGTGGACAAATTGATGGGATAAAAGTGTGTTGAAAGCCAACTTTAAATGGGATTAGATTACAATCTCCTCATATAATTATGTCAAAACTTTGGTTTAACAAGATGCTTAATAAAATAATCATTATATACTGCATGCCACCTTATGAACCATCACCAGTGCTTAAAAAAAAACAAATACCTGATTAATTGCCACACCAAAATTCTGGAAAAAATAAAATCTTATTTAATACTTATTCTCTATAATAGTTTAAGTTTAAAACAAATACTAAAATGTACTTAAAAATACAATTAAAAGTCATATGGTACTTAATTTGAAATGTAAAAGTTATTCAAGAGAAATTAACCTCTTTTATCCTATTAATAACTGCTGAAAGATTTTGGCTAAATAATTTTATTAGTTTTGATTGGTCTTGGTTACACAAATAAAGAGAAAAAGTGCAAACTCCATAAAGAAGGTATCAGTTATTTACCATAGCATATATTTATTAAACTGTACAAGTACTTTTAGGATTATTGGTTTATCATTATTTTTTTAATAGTGTTTTCTTTAGTATATTCTTCAGGTTATTTTTTGTCATATTTTTAATTGATATTTTGGGTAAGTTTTATGTCAAAAGCTTAATATGAACTGTTTCTACTAGATTAATCTGTTCTTATACAATGTCTTTTTTCCCTATTTGTACTTCATTTCTAATTTTTTACTTTGTAATTGGTGCACAATTTTAAGCTACTAAAGAAAATTACTGCAGCAAATGAAATACCTACTGCAAAGTAAGAGATTAACAAAAATTGTAGGGGACAGTGTAAACAGTAGTGATATAGTGTAAACACTAAAAATAAAACAGTCAGAACAAAGTGTAAAGTCACAAGAAGGTACAAGTAAGAAGAAAGGGAAGATGAATGTATAAAAAAGACAAATTTACCTAGGTGGAAACAGTCCTTAAGCTTTGCTGTATTAATCTTATTTGAAATATTTCAGTTGAAAATATTATCAATGAGGCTAAAGAAGGTACTAATTTCATTTTTTCTGCATCAAAATATTTTCTATTTATACATTGAAACTCTGGATTACACTATATACTATAAGCATCAAAACAAAATTTCTTTTACTTTTTTATACATACCACTGCGTTGGCTCATACAAGCTCAGTTAAGGATACCTTATATTATGAAAATTTATCATCTATTACCAGTGCTTCGACCAGTGATAATTTTATCCAAGTTAATGCTTATAGTGTTGGCAAAACTTTCAAATGGTAACCCTCTAGATTCTTTGACATTTTGACCCTCTGGGACCCAGTGGGTTATCAAAATACCATTGATGTTGAAAAAAAAATTAGTATGGCATACATTTTCATCTATTACCAGTGCTTCGACCACTGATTATTTTATCCAAGTTAATGCTTTTCACCTGTCATTATTCCATTGATCAAACCTGTCAGGGAATGGGTCTCTGGATTTAATAAAAACAATCTGTACCTTTATGAGTTTGAAAGCTCTGAAACCTTCCTTTCGGAAGCTTTTGCCCGGGATTGGGTTCTGAGGGGTTTTTTTTACTTACAGACTACTAATCAGATCATCAATTAGATAATTTTTAACAAAATAATAATTTATAATTACTTTTCTTATCAGGATTTTTAATATTCATTATTTAAACTGTGGGTTAGTTTGTTTACCCAAACGTTTTTACAAAAATATTAGTTAATTTTATATTTTGAAAATATTGGAATTTTAACATATGAAAACTTTATATAGCGGTTAATCCATCTTTAAATATTGAGTTGATTTTCCTTCATGTGGAATCAATTTTAAAAGAAACAATTTTTTTTTTAAATTATAAAATTTAAATGATTAAAATTTACTTATTATTTTACACAAAATTACTGAACCCACTATGTAATGAATTAAACTCTTTTACTACCCAAGACTTAAATAATTTAACTTCTAATAATTCTATATAATTCAAAATACAATATATACTTCTTATCTGATTCTAATTTCTGTTTAAAATCATGCAATAATAATTCATAAAAACTTTATGTCAAGTTACATCTAAAGAAACATTTTAATTACTAAAGACGAGGCATGAGTATTAAATAATGAAATTATTTATGAAAAGGAGTTTTATTTTAAAAATTATTCTACAATCAAATGCTCCCCTTAAATGTACTTCCCTCCCATTCCATTGATTTTTGCCATTGGTCAAAGCAATGGTGAAAGTCTTCATTTGTAAGCTTTTAGGAGCTCGTCTCACCACTAACTAGACCTAAATTCTTTTAAAATCAGATTTGATTTTTGGAAACAGGAAAAAGTCACAGGGTGCTATTAGACAAATTTGGCATGTGTTGGGCACTGGAGATCCTCTAACGGTTGAATGATGCTTTACAAACAATGGGTCATGGGTAAGGATAATGTGCTAAAGAAATGTCCACAATTTGTTTTTCCACAATTCTGGCTGTTTCTTACGAACTCACTTTTATAGTATTGGTAATACTTTCAAATGGTAACCCTCTGGATTCTTTGATATTTTGACCTATTGGGTTATCAAAATTCCATTGATGTTAAAGAAAAGATGAGTATGGCATACATTTTTATTTGAAAAACATTTTTGATGCAGCAGTTTCTGGCCTTGGATCCGTTTCATTCCTAGCGATGCAGCAGTTTTTCAGTACATGGATTACCGTTTAGTTTTAACAACGTATTGAAATATTCAGGTTTCATCACAAATGATCATCTTCAAGTAATGTTCTCCATTAATTTAGTCTCTTCATCTAACTTCTCAAGAAAATTTTAGTAGAATTGTTGGTGAGCTTTTGGTCAGGGGTTAAATTTTTTAGGACTAACTTAGCACAAACTTTTTATCTTCAATTCATCCTACAAAATTTGTCTGACTGTTTCTTTATTTGTGTTTATAGTCTCAGCAATCTGAATGCTCATTCAACGATCTCTATGCACAATTTCATTGATTTGGGTAATTGTTTGCGGAATTGAAACAGACAGGTCGACCTGGACTTTAATTATCTTCAGTGCTCTCTCTGCCTTCAGAAAAAAGTTTACTTCATTTGAAAACATGTGAATAAAATAGAGAACTTTCCTTCATTGGCATCTTGCAACAACTTTAGCCCTCAATCAGGTTTTATAAATATTTACTGAGTAATTTGTAATTGATCTGTTGCTCGTGTTTTTGACATACACTGTTATCAGTATGTGAAAAAAAAACAATTTCATTTCTAACCTCTATAGAGAAAATACTACTACAGTGACAAAAATGTTGTTTTCGTACTGGAATTGTAGACTTCCAGCTATCTAACCATGCTTTGTTTCCCAATATCCCCTCTAGGATGCCTTCTGCACAAGCAGTCTAGTTATTTAATAGCCATATCTTGTTTTGCAGTAAGTTAGAGAACTCTGCTACTAGGAGATCAAAAATTTGTTAACATGCTCTACTGATGTTAGAGTATACTGTAATTTCAAGAAAATTAAGTATAATAATAGAAGTTTTCCACTGTTATTAATTTTAACACAACAATATTATAATATTTTTAAACATACTAACCTGTGATGTAAACATTGGAGGTTGACCAGCTTCCAAATCAGCAGGTTTTGCCTCCTGTTTGCGCAAAGACTCTTCAAGATCCTGAATTTTCTCCAAACCAGCTTCACCTTTAGGATGTTGGGTTTTTTCGATAAGTCCTGTTTTACTTGTACAATAAATAGTTGTTGATGTGAAAGCTTCTCCAGCTTTATTGGAAGCCTTGCAAGTGTAAATACCTTGATCACGTTCATATACTTCTGTTAAGTCAAGCGTGACAAATCCAAAGTCATTGGTCATTTTGAAACGAGAACCTAGAAATAATACAGTGTCAAATGAAAAACAAAATTTTGAATTGGAAAGTTTTTTATAATAAAAATTTAATATTTTATACTTTTGAATACTGTGTATTAAATCTTTTCAACCTTACTACAATGAAAAACAATCTCTTAAACACAAAACAATTTATAATTCAACATATACTTCTCTCTCTAAACTCTATAAAATTTGGCGGAAAACGTTTTCAAGAACTCTTTGTCTGCACTAATATTATATTATTATAATAACAGAAACAAACACAAAATGAAATTTAGTATGACATTACTATACACACAAAAAACACTACAGAATAATAACTTTAAATTGAATTCTTCGCACTATAAACATTGCTTAACCTTCAACACTGAGATAAATCGGGATAACTAGAAAAGAAATATAAACTTTGTTAATGTTACCTAAAGACAGTATATAAAACCAATTTTTACTTTAATTAGAAATGAACTACATACGTTTTCAATATTCTACAGTAACAGTTGCAGAACACTATAATCTACTATGTTAGAATGATAAAGAAAAGGAAAAACATATTTATAAAGTTTTAATTTGTAATGAAAAAAATTATCAAAATTTCAAAACTTTAATTTTACCCACAGAGATATAATGTAGAGCAGATGTAATACATATTTTTTTAAAACACTAGTAGCTGGTAACAAATAGTGATATTGAGTGACCATTAGCCAACAGACAGCCTAGACGATGCAGTTTCAGTAAATATGAAGTGCTGGAGCAATAAGTATCATGTGTTTGAGGTTAGTAGTAAATTAGACACAATGATTCCATTGTGTTAGTTCAATGTCTTTCTTTTTTTTTTTTTGTTGACAGAGTCTCAGAATGAAACACTATACTTGCAGCATTTACATTTACTGGATCTGTGATGGAAAAGAGACAACCTGGTCTTCTCCATTCAGTTTGAATACCAGAAAACATGAACAAAGCGAGAACAGCATTTTATGATGGTCTGAAACATCCTGCTAGGCTATAACATTGGGTGTATCAAGTTTTTTTATCTCAATTTTCATCCGTTAAAAATAATAACCATCCACCAACTAAGTAAAACAGATTTTGTTCAGCACAGAGAATTTTGTTGCATGAACAATATTCTTGCAGAAACTTCAGGTGTCTCAGTATTCACAGATTTATAAAGTTCATTTTCAGTTATGTTAATGTTTAAATCTGCCATATTTGTCCGGAAAACCCACATGAACTACAAAAAACCTCTGTTCCGCTCAAAAGTAAGAATGTGGTGAGGTATCTCTAAGACAGTGATTTTTGTCCTGTGACATCAGCAGACTATGTTGAATTATTTAGTAATTTTTTTCATTCAGCATTTAAACTAGAGAGAAATATGGTTCCACCAGGATGTTCCCACAGCTCACATAAGGAGAGCCTGTGGTTGGACAAATATTCCCAGGACATGCTATTTCATGGCCCCCACACTCATCCGAAATGTTGTAACTCTCAAACTTTGGTGAATTTGAGGAGAGGATCCTAATTCGTATCTGGCAAGGACATCATCTAAACATTATTTTCACTCAAATACAGTATTTATATTTTAAAAATACAGTAAGAGTACTATGAATGATTGCAATATTTTTCTACTAAAACCCTTTATTTGATTATTCAGTAGTAAAAAAAAACATGTGTTTCCTCTGCTCCAAATCTGTGTATGAAATAAAGGTTTTTTCCCTTTTTGAAGTATTTTTTAAATTCTAGGGTATTAGATTTCACTGTTTATATGTGAACGAAAAGCTTATTCCAGACTATAGAAAAAATGAACTATACTATTTAACACCGAATACAATGTTTATAAAATGTCATACATTATTAAATTTTGATTGGTTAATTTTTCATTTGATCATAATTTTATCAAATAGTAACAATTACTGAGATTTTTTAAAATAACTACAAGACTCCATGTTTTGAAAAAAAATTGACTGCAAGTATTAGTTATAAATCTTCAAAATATTAATAATGCATGTAACCACTTACTATATTCTCTTAATAAACATATGTTTAATAATACTGTGCAACATACCATGTTCTAAAGCCTTTCCATTAAAGAACCACTCAATTTTCAAATTTGGATCATTTTTGGGTTCAACTGTAGCTTCAAGATGTAAAGGTGTAGCTTCACCCAGTGAGAATTCTGGACCCAAAGGAGTAGTCCATACAGGTTTAGGAAATTCAGCTTCTCCAGCAGAAACTTGTCGCTGATATTTACTGGCATAAGCATCTTCAACTTCTTTTACCTTTTCAAGTCCTGCCTGGCCCTGAGGGTGTTGTGTGTCAAGATAAATATCACTTTTACCTGAAAAGTCAAACATTCTTCAGTGATTATTTAAAAAATAAACAATAAAACTTACAAGTTTTATAATAAACAAAATAGCCTAGTAAAGATTTTCTAAACTTTACCCGTAATTGACGTAACCTAAACCCTGCCTATTGTTTCTGATAACAGTCATGCATCTCCTCTCAAACTCCACCTGCCAATTTAGAGAAGAAAGATCCATCCTCGAGTCCAGCATCACCTGAACAGCCATTGGATCTCTGAAGGCCACCTCAAGGCTACTTCTTGTAACCAAGAACTGCCTATATATCAACGTTGAAGTGAACACATTTTTATAGATCCAAGACTTTCTTGGATCTGAAAGAGGAAGGCTGTTCACTATTTCCAGACCCGGTCAGAAGGAACAATTAATAGCTGTATGTGGGTTCTGTTTCCTCCTGCTATTGGATAAATTTGCCCAGTAATTTGAAGGGAGCCTCCTTCCCAACTGAAAGATTTCTTGCATCTGCCACCCACAAGTCAATCGCATTGAGCCCAAAAACTCTTCCTCTCCTTGCCAAGGCCAAGTTTCTACACTTTGATGGTTTTAAGTAAAGACACTTTGTCCAGTTCCGAAACTCAATCACCTCTCCCAGAAGCCAGGACATAGTCTTCTGGGTACAACATACTAAAGTAAGATCATCAGCCAATTCCATCAGTGTTGGAAGCCTCAATCCTCCTTTTCTTAGGCAATACAAACCATTAATTGGAACTTTCTTCAGCAACTCAAATAATAAATTAAAGAGCACCACAAAGGCAATGGGTGACAAAGGGCATCCTTGAAACAACCCTTTCTCATAGGATATAGCATCAGTTTCTTGAATGAATAAAAAAACATAGAGTTATAGTAGGAAAATATTAGGTACAAATCTCCAGCAGCCCGCCATAATAATACAAGCAGCAAGTTATACTGAACAGAACCAAAGGCATTGCCCAGATCCAGCCAAGCAATAAAATTTTGTCTCTTATTCTCTCTAACATCTTCCAATGATTCTGACAGCACTGCTGTGTTCCCAACAAACATGTATATGTTAGAAATAAAATTCTTGAGATGAAAACAACAGGCTCGATAAGCTATGCAACCCACATAGCGTTCCAATGCCGCCAGAGTTAAAAGTTAACGAAAAACCGACAGTAGTTTTTATGAGATCACCGCCGTGCTGAATATTAAGGTGAATATTAATTCAAATTGTATAATAATCTGAATAGGATCCAAGTGGATAGGTTTATTTAAGTCAATAAACAATGTAATTGGGAACAGGTAATGCTTCACATGTGACTGTGGTTGTCGTTAGCTAGTATGGAAAGTGAGCTCTTCGGTTGCTGGATGGGAGATGGTACGGTCGCTGGTGTTCAAGTGACCATTAGTAAAGCTGTTTCCTAACAATCGTTGAAACAATATGAAACACTCTTTGAAACAGCTTGTATGTCGTGTCAAAATTTGACATTAATAGCTGCAGAACCTTTTCAGTTTTTGAAGCATATACAAACCAACATAACGTTTTTATGTATAAAGATTGTATTTTTAAAATTTTTTGTGAATGTCTACTGATTTACAGGAAATAGAAACCTTAAAATATGGTTTTGTATGAAGTACTTACTTGAACAACGAAGGGAGCCTGATGTTGAAGCCTGACCCTTGTTGTTTGTTGCTTTACACATGTAAATTCCAGAATCTTCAGAATATGCATGATTTATGTCTAGTGATACATAGCCAAAGTCATATGTGGACTTAAACCGAGCAGCAGAAGGCAAAGGTTTTCCATTTACAAACCATTCTAGAAAATAAACACATTTAGTGCATTAGTATGATATATTTTGATATTTCAATCAAACCCCTTCAAGACAATACTTATCAAAGTTCTACATTATAACAGTTGACAGATTTTTAAACAAAATAAGCATAAAAACATTAAAAATACCAAAGTTTTTGTTATGTATAATCTTCTTAATTGTTACCAAATAATTAATAAATAAATAAATTTAGTGAAGCAGCAAAATGCTTCCTAATAAACCTGATTAAATAACTTTAGCCTTTAACCATACAAATAATAAAATTAGTTAAATTGTATAAATCAATAATATGTAAAACTTTATTATTTATCAAGTGCAAGAGCTACATTAATTTTAAAAATCCCTGGCCCTTGCACAGATTGAATAAACAATCCTTTTGAAATCAATGAGTAGTAAATTCATTATATCTTTGAGTAGTATGTAACCAATGGAAACCTGTTTGACCTTCTATTTATAGCTAAAGTTTGTTGAGGGTTGATGAAATTTTAAAACTTTATTGAATGATTATTTTTCAAGACATTTTTTAATAATAAATGTTTAGTGACTGATAAAGAGCCCCTCTATGTAAGAAATTTCACAAAAGTGTGAAAGTATATATTATAGTACAAAAAAAACATTGTGATTAAAAAAAAATAATAATCTTAGGTAAAAATTGCTTACTTACCTATTTTTAACGTCGGGTCTTTAGACGGTTCAACGTGACACTCAAAGTGAACATTATCACCTTCTTTGCATTCCACATTGTTGAGATGTGAAATAAATACTGGACCTTCAAAAACAACATCTGGAATTTCTGGGCGAGGTGCTTTGGGTGCTTCAAGCGCCTCAATCAAGGGAAGAGCTTCTGGTCGTAAGGCACTTCCTAAGAGCCAGTGGTGATCTGTAAGGGAAACAATCAAGAATTAGTTTTATCAAAATTATACCAGTTAATCAATATTACAAACAAAAATTTTAAAAATAATATTTGTATTACCTTCAATCTTAAGCGTGCAAGTTGAGACAGCTTCTCCAAGTAAGTTTGTTGCTTTGCAAGTATATATTGCTGAGTCATCAGGTCTTAGACCATTAACTGACAATGAAACTAATCCAAAATCGAATGTACTCCTAATTCTGGAACCTAATTAACAAATATTATTCAAATTAGGTACAATTAACTAATACAAAAAATTAGAAAATTGTAACTTATATTGATTAGTGTAGTTGACGATACATATTATACTGTATTAATTACTCAAAATAAATGGAAATACAACTTTCCATAAAATTGATACGAAAACTCTTCCCACTGTCTATTGGGAAACTCAAAAGATAATATACAAACCTTTGATAATCAGAGATTCAAAAAGTTAGTTGTAAAGATTGTAATAAAATGTATAATAGGAAAATAAAAAGAAAATTTTAACTAGATTTTAAAAAAATATACTAGGGATAATAGATATCAAACACAAGATAAGTCTAAGTATCGCTTATCATAACTTAGATCAGGATTGTCCAACTTACAAACGTGGGAAAGGGCCGGAACTCAAACTTTATGCCAAACCGCAGACCACACCTCTATATGTAGTGCAGGGTCCAATAAATCTACTTACTGGGGTGTTATGAAAGTAAAATTACTGCCCAGGAGAAAACTTTTTTAAAATTAAAAAAAGGTGTATTTTGAATCTGTTAGATGGCTTCATCTGACTGATACACTGATCCAACATTGTATAACTTTATTAAATAAGTATTTCCTTTTGAAGTTCGAAAACATATTGGTGGAGCGCACAGAATAGTCAGTTGCCCAACCCTGACTTAGATGATTTCACTCTTATTGAATAAAGAATAAATTGTTAAATGGTTTTGAAATTTTGTATATTGCAGTTAAGGAAGTAGAAGAGCAGAGACATGACAAAGATAATCTTGTCAATAATCTGACAGATAAATATTTATAATTGTTTAGTAAAGATAATCTGTAATTTAGCGATAAGATGGCTTTTAAAATGTTTAAATTAGGTGGTAAAGTTTGCAATAAGATGTTAAACATGGTTAGGTTTGAACCAACATGTATATATAGTTAATAAAAATTATTGGGATTAAAGGCTGTCTGTGCTATTTATTTATAAATTCGCCAAAGTATTCAGAAATACTAATTAAAAAACTATTTTTCAAATCAGCAATTAGAATTTTTCTATAAAAATATACCAACCCGTTTCATAGATATCCAAAAACTTAAGTTATTCAAGTATTGGTAATCTCTTACACTAAAATATGGTAATAGCCTGCAATCATTTTAGTTAATTGGCTTCTTCAGTACATTTGGTAACAGTTTCTTATTAGATTCTACACATGGTAGCTGAAGGTAAAAATAGCAGTTTTGATCCATTTGTATAATCATTTTGACTCTATAGCTTTGAAAGACAAAAGCCTGTCATATTCTGTATTAACAAGTTTTATGCATACTTTTTCATGTTTACTACCTCATCTATGAGCTCTATTGAGCATGAAATGAAAACTGAAAACAAGTAACTGTATACACACATAAAGAAGAAAAAGTAATAAAGAACCTAATGCAAAAAATATTTTTTAACATATTGTACTAATAAAATCAAAGAAATCGCTAATAGGAAATTACAGGATTTACAATAATTTCAAGTTCAGAGTAAAGAAATGGCAGAATGCTGAAGAGATAAATATTCTGAAAACCTTGTTTGTTGATTTTGAAATTTATAAAATCTTTAACAAACTGTTAAATCACATTATGCCATTGACTGTTAGAATATGCTTATTATGTTAATTTTGAAACTGTTATACACTAATACTTCATATAATTTATGGACAACTAATTATATCCTTAGTTTTAAACACGTAAGGGGGAAAGATAAAAATAGAATTTTGTTCAAATTTCGTGTGAATTTTATTTTATAATTGTTTTTTTGTTTATTAATTTAAAATTTTCAAATACTTGAATACATTTGTTTTAAAGTTTTATGAGCTGTTGCTTTTAAAATCAATCCCTTTTTTACCCTTTTCTAGTCACTGTATAGATAAGATGAGCTATATTCAGTCTTTGGATGTTTTCTCCCACTAGTTTTGTACCGTCAGAATTTCGAATAACTGATTGATTTGGAATTAACCTTACAACATATAATTGTTGCTTCTAACCTTAATAAAAGCTCAGATGAACAAAAATACCCTTACACAGGCTTTATAATTAGAAGGGTGGCAAATAAATTTAAAAATTCTTATAAAACACTTTCCATGCAGACCACAACCCTTATTAAAAGATATACAAATAAAATCTATTTTGTAAAGGTATAATCTGCAAGACATATATATATATATATATATATATATATTTGAATTCAATAAATTAGCTTATGTTAAATAATTTGACTGTAACACAACTAATGATCAACTAATACTGTAAGTGGCTAGCTGAATATTTATATTTTGCTGTACTCAGAGTTTGGTTTGTCTTATAATCAACCAATATAATAAAACCAAAGCTTTTGGTTATTTTTTAAATTTATTTAAGCCATTATAAAAAGTTCAAAAATTACCTGTAGTAAGGCTCATTCCATTTTTAAACCACTCAATTCGTAGGTTAGGATCTGTTCGTGGTTCTACTTGAGCCTCTAGGTAAACATGTTGACCTTCTACCAATTTATCCATACTTTGAAGATGCGTTGTAAATACAGGAGCTTGCTGAGGTTCAGTGTCAACAAAAGATGGTGGAACTTTGTTCATTTCGGCTTCCTTCAACTGAATCTTCTGCCAGGAATCAGGTTGTAAAGGTTCTCCAGATATGGAAGATTTTGCTACAATAGGTGTATATATTTTTAGATTTATTGAAAAAAATTAAGATAACTATTTATTTTATAAGTATTTATAGATTATGGATAGAAATAATAGTATTAAATTTATTATTTGGTTTTTGTGACTCCCCATAATTAAACTTTAAAAACTGTAATGTAAGAAACATCTAAAAAGCATTTTTATAATGATATATTTGTAAATTTAAACTTGAAGTTAAACTTAAATTTTTACTTACATTTGACTTTAAGAGAGGTAGAAGATACAGCTTCTCCAGCCTTATTGATCGCTTTACACATGTACACACCGGAGTCTTCAGACACTGTTGACATGATATCCAATGTCACAAAACCAAAGTCATGTGTTGTACGGAATCGAGATCCTGTAATAGATTTATAAGATGTTTTACAATGTAGGATTTTGCTCTTAAATATAAACCATAATCTTTCGATATTATACGTCTGTGTGCTTTTTGTTACCAATATACACTGTATATATCTTAGACAGTAACTAGGTAATTGCTGAGTAGAATTTTCCAATATTTTAGTCATAATAAAACTTTCAGCTGTGCAATTACGATCATTTCCTTTGAAGGATGTGAAAGGATTGAGAACAGAAATAAGAGTAAGGTTGAGAAATAAAACTCCATGGTCTGGGGCATGATATTCAGCAGCAGTATCACATACTTGAAGTAAAATTTCCATATATTGCAAACAGAAAGAGGTGTGTATGCTAACAAATCACATGCACGCACACACACACACAAAAGCACACACGCACGCACGCACGCACACACACACACACATATATATATATATATATATTCTTGATATTTAACGTTATCCATTGTTTTTCCGTTGCACTGACTTTATGAAGTTAATATATTACTATTGTAAGTAATTTTATCCACCACAATGGTGGATAAAATTACTTACAATAGTAATATATTAACTTCATATATATATATATATATATATATATATATATATATATATATATATATATATATATATATCATTAAAAAAAATATTTATAAAAAAAATGGCTCAAAAGCCATTATTGCATTTAATATATTGAGATTATCAAGAGCCACATTCACCAGTCAACTGTAGACTGATAAATTGAGGTTTTTCATAATATCACTATTAAAATTTTGAAAAGGTTTGAGCCATTATTACAGCTGGTGAAAGATTTCACTAGGATTTGAGTTTTTTCATTACAATGAAACCTTACTAAAATATGTAGGGTTTTAATTGAGGTTTAAAATTGAATACATTTTATGTAAAATGAGCTGTAAAAATTAAATATAATAGCTCCCAGGCCTGTAAATAAAATAATGTTTATGATAACTATCATAATATGCACACTATGGCCTCAAAAAGCATATTACATTATGTTTGAAGCATATAATTTGTAAAAAAAATGTAGAAATTTTAATTCTGAAGAGAATGTTGTAAAATAGACATAATAGTCAAGCATAAACTTCAAAGAGTCAATTTAAAATTCCCCAAACCTTGTTTCAGAATAAACCAGTGCAATATAAACATACATAATCATGAGTTATGACAGAACACTTGTGTGTAGAAGGTAGTTGTAGGCCGAAGGAAAGGAGGGTATTATCTTTTCATTTATAATTAAGGACCCAATTGAGTTTTCCTTTTTCGGATTTTTAGTAAGGAAGAAGAAAATATTAGTTAATCCTTAAAAACCATTTGGTTTTCAATGGCTGCCTTGAAAGAGAACTCATCAGTGTTAAGCAATATAGATATATTATTTTTGGCCTATCCCAATCTACTATCTACATATGCCTCATATTAGACCGTCAGGTGTATTTGCTTTGTACAAAATTTTAATAAGTTATGAGACTTGTTTATAAGAATTCCTTAAAAGATTGTTATCTGAGAACTTGCAATATAAATTAAGGTTCCTTTTTATAAATGAGAGTTTATCCTTTGTGTCATAATTTTTTGTCCTTCAGCTTTCAAGTATTTTATCTGCCTTCAAACCCTAATCAAGTTTATTATTATGGACCATAGAATTGTTTGTCTAATTTTATCTGAAAATTTCAGCATGTATTTTCCAATCATATTATAAAGAAATCTTGTAATTAGGCTAATATAATAACAAAAAACCCATTTTACAAAAGGGTTGTAATGCTGTTAACTTCAAAAAGGACTTACCCATTTTCAGTTCAACTCCATTAACAAACCACTCGAACCGTAATGTAGGGTCTCCTACAGGAACAACTCGACATTCAAAATGAGCACATTGACCTTCCCAAAGCTCAGAAGGTCCTGTCAATAATTGAGTAAAAATTGGTTTTTCAAAGACGCGATCAGGTTCAGCTGGACGAGCTGGTGCTTTTCCCTCCTCTAGTTGCTGAATCTTCTTCATGCCTTCAGAATGCATTGTTTCCAATTGGATATCAGCTTTAGCTGTAATGAATATCACCATTGTTTTACTAGATTATTTGTAACTGTTTAATGTTATGAGATATAATAATATTAATCGAAATCGGTTTCTATTATTCAAAATATAAATAGTCTTTCAAATTTTTAAGAATATAAAAAAATCGTGATAGGCAACTACAACACATTTTGGATATGTTCCACTTCAAACCCCTAAATGTTATTACAGATGTAGAGTTCATGAAAATATAACCAGTTACATTACAACATAAAAGAGATACTGTGGAAATCAACAGTCCAACCAATTTTAAGAACTTTTAAATGCTTCTTATACGACCTTTTGTAATATATTGGTTGTAACTGTGACATTGATTTAGAGCAGTTTTGAGCCTGTTTAACATGTTAAATGCAGCATCCTTGCATGAACGCCCGTACTCTACTGGCGCCCGTGGCGGTAGGTGTTTATGTATGCCCCAATCCCATTCTCAATTCATTGTTTCAGTGTGAGGTTGGCCTTTGAAGGAAAATTTTGTGTCGCTTATCAGTTATTGTGCCAGTATTTGTTAACATTTCGATGAATTCTCATTTTGTTTCAGTTTTGCTGTCAGATTAGGGACTGTGTTATCATATTAGTGTTACTTGAAGTGTGTTATAGTAGTGTTTATTAGTTTTTGTACAGTGAATATAGATAATGAAGATGAATTACTTTAGAAAGTCTACTTAGAAAAATGTTATTACAGTGGATATTCTCTGATAATTGATCCTCCTTATCCATATTCATTGTACAAAAACTAATAAACACTACTATGACACACTTCAAGTAACACTAATACGATAACACAGTATCCTATCTGTTAGCAATGGTGGAAAAAACAAAAGGCCCCGAAATATTTAAAAAAAAACTGGCACAATAATCGACAAGTGATTCAATGTTTTCCTGCAAAAACTAACCTCACACTGATTCAATGTACATTAACGCCTACCGCTGCGGGCGTCAGTATAGCACAGCATTAATGCACACCCGGCGCACTCAACGTGTTGAGAAGTTTGTAAATGAAAGAAAAAAGGAGCCTATTTAATAGGATTAATTATTGCATCTTTGTATTGCAAGTTTACTTAAAGAGTACCAGTTTATACATCACAATCTTAAATGATGTTGCAATCACAACTAGGCGTATGGTCAAAATAGTAAAAATAAGGATGCTTAACATGAGTCAGAGTATCTAGCAAAGGCTTTTGACAAAATCAAATGTGATATTGACAGAAGGAGGGGAAAATTTGTTGACAAAATACTACAGAACAAACTGATTACTAAGCATTTTTCAAAACAAAAACTATATAGTAAAATAAATGCACTAAAAAAATATATAAAAAAATAAGTTTTACCTAATACCTTAATTAAATAGAATTTTTTTACACTATTTTTAGTTAAGACCATGAAAGGTTAATCAAAATTTATTTGTTATACCCTACTTACATAAAAATCAAACATCATAATATAAAAAAAACAAAATGCTTCAGAAGTAACTTATACTGCAAACATATAGGAACAATATTGTTATCACCATCACTATTGATGACGACTACTAATAAAGTAGCATAAAATATTTATGTGATTAGTAATTTAAAAAATTAAATTTTAGTTATTCTAAAAGTGGCAAATATCTCTTCCATAAAAAATTTACTTATAAAAATTTCTATAAATAAATACAGATATATTATGCATATAAAAAATAAATAAAACTATCTATTTACATATCATAATAAAGTAGTAGGAAATATCATTTAATAGTAGAATCATTGAAACAATAATATACTTATCAAATAATAATTAATTCCATATCTTCTACTTGGCCGGCTCTGACAATTTAACCACACTTTATATCATTAACTAAGGGTTAAAATTGATTTTTATTATTTTACTGTTCTGAATAATTGGGGAGACAAAATATGTTGAGAATTTGTGAAAATTTGAATTCATTGAATTCAAAGCAAAATGCCTGTTTTACTTAGCAAGAGTGTCGTCAAATAATCAGTCTCGCATACCCAGTCCAAACTTTATTATACTGGTGGCTCATTTCTATGAAGATGGAATACAGAAGCTAATCATATTGTATAACCTGAACCTTGATATAGATAGAACCTTTTACGTGAAAATAAGGTTTTTTGAAAAAGAATCACGTTTTATTGGTAACACAACAAATGTACTTAAAAAACTTACTTCCTAATCACATCAAATGAAGATATAAATAAAAACACAACATGTTTCTTACATTTTACTTTCATTGATGCTGTTGTAACTGCCTCTCCTAAAGCATTTGATGCACGACACATGTAGACGCCATTATCTTCATCCCGAACATGTGTCATGTCCATTGATACAAAACCAAAATCATGAGTTTTAGTGATACGTGAACCTACAAGATAATGACATTTTCAAATTAGGAAAAATTTTCCATTTTCATTAAATATCAAGAAAAGGAAACCTTTTACTGTCAAATATACTAAGATACTAACCATCACATATACTTTAATCTCAAAATAATAAAGATAATCTTTTCTAAATGATTTGAAGCTCACTAAACTATTTTATGGTTTATTACACTAATGGAATATGATAGTGCTGAATATATGGTAATAAATTTTATAAAATGTCTGGCACTTACAAAATTTTATTTCATATATTTTATCTATACAAATTCTAAAAATAAAATAGTCTCAACAAAATATTTTAATTATCTAAAAAAATTTTTTACTGAACCCAAAATTATTATTTGCTTATTAATTCACTTGGCAGAAAAATATGAACCTAATGATGTTTTTAGTAGACGTGTTTTACACTTCGTCAGTGTATTGTTCAATGCTGTGAATTACGGCATGCACTGATCAGGTGCTAAACATGTATAGTGAAAACATCAGTAAGAAGAGGTTTTATGCCAACTGAATTAATAATTAAATATCAAATAAAAAACTAATTAAAGACATTACAACTCAAAAATTGCAAGTTTTAAGAAGAATTATTAATATGGGAGTATAAAAACTCTTATTAGTAGTAATACAGTATAGTCTCGAAAATCTGAGTCCCGATTGTCCGAGCTTCTGTTAAAATCAAGCCTTATTCTATTTAAGCCTATTTTATCTATTTGAAAGGAAATGATTTATCTGTGGAAGAGATAAATTTTGATATGATTAAACAATTTTATAAAACACTCATACAATACATACGTTTGGAATAATTTAACACTTCATAAAACCTTACTTGTTTCTAACGGTTTCTCATTCCTAAACCATTCAACTTTCAGTGTAGGATCACCAACTGGAATAAGCCTGCATTCAAAGTGTGCAGTTTGACCTTCAGCAATGAAGTCAATGTTCTGAAGAGGTTGCGTAAAGACTGGACGCTGGCGAGTAACAGCTTCAGGAATTTCTGGTCTCTGGAATGGAGTAGCTGATTCTAGCTGTCGAATCTTTTCTAATCCTTCTGGACGTTGAGAATCTAATATTATGCTGCTTTTAGCTATAAGAAATAAGTGATAATCTCACATAAGAATTTAACAAATGAATTTTATGATGGAAAATATTTAAAATTAAATTTATTATTTAAAGTTTTAGGGATTAACTTTAAAATAAATTTTTACTACCCACCCTGTAAAAAAATTGACAAATAAGAAAAGTACTAAGAACTACAGGGTTATGTTTTGAAAACATTTTACTGTACCAAATATTATTTTTTAAAACAGTAATATTACCCGAAAAAATATAAAAAAACTATCTAACGGTTATTATTTTTCAAATACAGTAGTAAAATAAAATTTCTGTTAATGAATAGATAACACATGAGAACCTTACCAGTGACTTTGAGATTTATGGATGATACGCATTGACCTAGCTTGTTGATAGCTTTCACACTGTATTCTCCAGCGTCTTCAGGCACAACGTGACCAATATCCAAAGCTACATATCCAAAGTCAAATGTAATGTGGAACCGTGAAGCAGACGGCAAGGGTTTGTTGTTATGATAGAATTCAATGCGGAGACTGGAATCATGTAGAGGTTCTACTTGACATTCAAAGTGAGCAGTTTGACCTTCCATGAGCTCTGTCGTACCCTGTTGAGATTAATAAATTATTGTAAAGATATTACTTAGTTACATATCTCAGTACTTTAAAATTAAATATATATTAAAGAATTTTAAATGATGTTTCATTTATTTAGTTCATATTTCTAATTAGAATTTATCTTACTTTACATTCTTCGCATAGATATAACAAAGTTAAGATAATTTATCTAATTGCATTTAAATTTATCAGTTATTTTGACCAACTACAGGAAAATTATTATTAAGTTCCAAAAGAAAAGATAAAGAGTACAACTTTAAATATGATCTATTTCTGATATTAAATTTAGTAAAAATTAGAAACAAATTTTGGTTGATGATTACTATAAATGGCTGTAGCTACAAAGCACTAGTACAGCTATTACTTCAGGTTGGACCAAAGTCATGTTTAAATCAAAATAAAACTGAAAAACGGTTAACTTTCCTTACTTAAAACTTAAATAAATTTATTGAAAATTTACTGAGACATAATATTTTCAATTGCATTACAAGATCTTCATGCTGGAAGCACTGATGAAGATCACTAAATATGTTTGAAAATGTTATGTCTCAGTACGCTTATCATAAATTTACTTAAATTTTAATTTTAGGATGGCATCAATTTGCTGAGTTGAAACATAATCATTTCAACATCTACTTGGGCAATAACATTCACATATATAATTGTAATATCTAAATATTCTAGAAATAGAAATCATAAAAAAAAGAAATACTATAAAAGTATTTAGTTAGTTAGAGTTTAGCTAGTGAGAACTATTAACAACGGTAAAAAACCTAATACTTAAATCAAAATCTCAACAAAATTAAGTTTTTAAAAAACAAAGACACTAGTTCATAACAGACTAGTTTTGGCGACGATGTCACCTTCCTCAGTGCTTGGCTACTACAGTAGTATTTTTGGTGAAATTTTGAATTTACTATTTTGTTTTTTACTGTTGATTATAAAAGTTGTTATAAATTTTGTAGGATAGAATTAAAAACCATTTAGGATAAATTGTTTTTATTTCTATTAAAAATTGTCAATATGAATAAATCAACCATTTATTTATATAATTATTAGCAATATATGTAATTTACTTTGGAATACAATGAAAATATACAAATACAGTAAAGCTATCTCTACTTAATATTTGTTATAAAATGTAGGGTCAATGAACTAATGTACACAACATTCTCTGGCATCATATACTTGCATGGGACAAATTTTAAACAACAAATATATAAAAGGGAGTATAAGTCAATATAACTTCTTCTGTAAATTTGCTAGTAGTATATGTCATATTGATTCCTCAATCCGTAGTTGTTTGACAGTAAAATTAATTGCATTGAAGGGATTTAGAATTTGTCTCTTGCCCTGTTTAAACTTAAACTCTGTGCTACAAATCATTCAATAACAATTGTGTCCTCTGGATTTAGTAATGCTTTCTTATATAATTTCTTTGTATACAAGTAACGGTGTGTTTGTTCATTGAATATAATTATTATCTCTACAATTTACTCATAAGTATAAATATTTTATACATTTTATTATTTTCTTTATATTTACAGGTAACATTTATTAAAATATGTGAAAATAATGCAATATACATAAATAATAACAATTTAGAAATTTTTATCCAGCAACTCCATCTACCCAAAATGGTATCCGTTTATGTACTTTAAGTGACCCTATTTATGGATCTGAAATAAATTTAATAGAATCAAAATTCTGAGTAAGCAAAAAAAAAGAAATACAGAACTTGCAATAATAAATGTTTCAACTAACCCTAAGTTCAGTGACGAATCTTGGTGGTGTAGGAATAGGTTCTTCTATCTCCAGCCTGGCAGCATGTCCTTGAGCCTCTAAAGCTTGAATCTTTTCTAGGCCTTCAGGATGTTGTGTGTCCAAGTAAACACTACGACGTGCTAAACACACAGAATGCAAAGTATTTGTTAGTGTTCATTGATAGAATGAATTTGATAATTCTAACAATAACAGTTCTTCTGCTTAGGAAGATAGTTGAATTGTATAAATTATTTGTTTGCAATATTTTTATAAAGATTCTCCATCACTTGAGTTTCATAATAATATGTGAAGTTTCAAGAGTTACATCACTTTGTTACCAATGAGAACATAAGCTTCAGAGGCATGTAGTTTGGAATTATGAGATGTGTTGAAAACTTCCTAGACTTATGTTCCAGTAGTTACTTTTCTTGACAACAATAATTGATATAATGCTAGAAATAAATATTATAATAATACACAACTCATAGAGAACATCAGTGAAAATAAAATATTATAACAATTATGAATTTGCCATCTAAAAGTAGTTTTAATCATAAATTAGGTTTTGTTTTGCAGCTTCTGGTTCACAGCTTCCAACAATAAGAAAAAGGCTGAGGGAAAGAACCCTGATAATTTGATTAATCCATTTATGCAGAGATTTAGAGTTAACTGTTTGTTTTTACCGTTGTGTGTCTTTTATATTTTAAGCTTTTTAAAAGTAACTCATGATTTGAACCCTAAATGAAAACCACAATGTGCTAACATTATTTACAAGAGTTTGCAAGTCTAAAGTATAAGATTCCATATTTGTAAGATGGCATGTTTTAGGTTTTATCTTGATTTTTGAAGAGCATGTTTTGATGTGATATAGATTACTTGTAAAAGTAGTCATTGTACTTTGTGTTTCTTAACATTTGATACTTCTTTATGAGAGCCAAAGTATTGTTATATATTTTATAAGAATGTCGTTACCTCAGTACTCAGGAAAGGATAAAAACTTTTTCACTGTAAAAAGGGTTTCAACACAATATATTAGTGGCTGGCCAGATAAAAGGTTAAATAATAAATTACATATGACAAAGTAAGTCTAAAATTTAACTTACATTGAACATTGATTGTAGTAGTATTTACTGCTTCTCCCAGTTTGTTAGTTGCTTTACACATGTAAGTACCAGTATCTTCACCCCACGTATACAGTATATCAAGTGCAACATATCCAAAGTCATGAGTTGTGCGGAACCTATGTCCAGTGCGAATGGCTACTCCATTGACAAACCATTCTATCTTCATGGTCGGATCATTTACTGGTTCCACTCTGCATTCCAAGTGGGCATGATCACCTTCCTTCAATGCTGGCAAACTACAACACAACAAAGGTCCAACCTTCCTTTCAGAATATATACTTAGAAAATACTATTTTATTGGTATATACTTTCAAATTTTTCAGAAATAGTTTTCAATGAAAAAATTGCTATTTGTTTGTCCACTAAATAAGGTGATGGGTTTACAGTAACACTAGAGTAAATAGTATAAGATTTTAAAAATAATTTTTTTATTTAATATTTTTTAGTAGCCTTTTGTTATTTTATACTTGATTTTATTGTGGCTCCTATTTGTGTTTATGCAATGAAGTTTATTGAGTTGAAAAGGAGACAGAAGGTTGAGATTTCTGTTACTTGAAATCCTTAGATAACTTAGTCCTTATAAAAAAAATCACTATAGCAATTTTTAAATTTAAGTCATTTCAATAAACTAATTCCAGTGCAAAACTGTGACAGATTTTTTTTTACAGTAATGTAACAAATATATAGTAATGAAATTGATTGTTAAAAAATACAAACTAACTTGCAGTTCATACCCCAGTTTTTACATAGGCCAGACAGGGAGGTATTTTTACACACGCTACCAAGAACATATAAATGCACTAAACAAACAATAATTACCAATCAAACTTCGCTAAACACCTCAAGTTCACAATACATGACTACATAGACATAGCAACCAACATATTCTTCATAAGCAACACAACCGACGTTGCACAACCGAGCAATATGAAATATACAAACATTTTAAACTACATTCTACACACATACTCAACACCCAATTACATTATAACTCACACACACTTTTCAACATCATAACTCCTAATGCTCTCCAAGTACACCCACACCCCCACCATAATATCCCACCCCAACCCTAACATCCTAGCCTACGAAAACCTTGAGATCAGTTACGGTCTGAGATGACAATGGGACACTTTTCCCAAAACGGCTGTCCTCAACAAATATAAGTAAGTGCCAGCATAGGCAAGTTGTAAAATATTTACAAGTGTTTTAGTGAAAACTAGTTGCTGACGTGAAGATGGAATCAACAAATATGTTAAAAAATAGTGAAATAGTTGTATGAAAAACTGTCTTCAGTATTTGATTCTATGGATATTAAATAAAAAGGTCTAGAGATAGTTATATTGTAACTGAATTATATATTAGAGTGTAGTTTTGAAAATTGCATAAGGCATTGTAGTTTTTGAATAAAATTGTTTTGTATATTTTGAAGCACTGGCAACTAATAAACTAAATAAAAGTTAAAATTACCTAAAGAAATACTTTTGCTAGAGTAAAAAACCAAGATTTAGGAAGTCCTGTCAAAATATTTAACTTCAGCCAAATAAATATTTTATAAGCAGATATAATTAGCATATGATTGATGTCATTTTAAAATAAATATCAGTACTAAATACAGATATCATTTTGCTTGTTATTTAATAATATACAGAAGATTTCAATAAATAGAAAAAAGAACCAAATCGTATGATTTGAAATCATCAAATACCAATTTATTACTGTTAAGTTAATTTTTCTCAATATTTTAGGACAAAACTTGTTGAAAATTAAAAAAATTGGGTGCTACTGTAAAATGTAAAATTTTTATGATCTATTCACAAGTGTAAGCAAATAATGTTATGTTAGTACTGTACTGGATCTCCTACCTACCTTCCGGATTACCAGCACAACTAATACTATACTGTTTCCTCTTTTTTGATAGAAAAATGTAAGACAAATAAAAGTTTAATTTTTTGTTTGCTAAAGAATCATGTTTTTAAATATTTTTGATTGTCTTGTTTTAAGTGATAATGTACCATATGTGTTGGGGATATTTCACTATCATCTGACCTACTTTAGCCCATTAAAAACATTAAAGAAAAACACTATGATGAATGTTAATGATGGTTTATTTCATTGATTGTAAGAAAGATGTAAAGATAAATTTTCTTCAGGAAGCTCTAAGTTTATTTTGAAAATAAATATTAAATAAAATTATAAATTACTATAGTTTATAACTTATCATTACACTTATAAGTTATATATATTTACTAGTGTACACCACTAGTAAATATTTGATTTAGGATATTTGTACCTATTGGTTGCTGAAAATTTGAGTTTTCCCATATTTCTATCTATGTAAGTTTATAAATTATCTATTAGTAACGTTTATTGTGGTTATTTTTACTGCATATTTAACTGAATAAAAAAAAAATGCTGATAATCCAAATTAAGAACAAGTATAATTTTAACTACCTGTTCAAGGGTGTGATGAAAACAGGAGGTTGACCTACAGGTTCCACTTCTTGCTTTCGAGGTTGTTCATAACTTTCCAAGTCTCTTATTTTCTTCAAGCGTTGTTCATCTAGAGTGTCCAACTGTAGACCTGATTTAGCTGAAAATACAAGAACTTCTAATAAGCCCTAATTGCAACTTTTTAAATACATATAAAAAAATATTTTAAAATGTAACAGAAAAAAAATACTCTGTAATAACCTATTGCGGATTGCTGCCTCAACTTATGCATCATCAATTATTTAATGCAGACAGTATAATGTCAAAACATTTGTAAAATCGATATTCAGTCACTGGATGTTTAGTTTGCTTGACCCTTGTTATGTGTTATCGTCTCAGATAAGCACATAGAACACATTTCTCATCAGTTGGAGACTGTTTTTGCCTCTTGAAACTGATACCATAAAAAAGAAATATATTTCACTCTGGAATAGCAGGACAGATATATTTTTATTTTTATTGTCGTCTTATAATAAATTTATCATTGTTTCTTATAACCAAGTTGTGAGCTGTCATTTAGGTCAAACTCTTAGTCTAGTCTTTATTGTTCAGTTACATCTCAATTGTGTGTCACAATGGACCGAGTTGGATAGCATGCTAAGGCTACTCGATAGTGTGCAGTAAACTAAGTGATTTATGGTGGTAATGACAGTTTAGTAGGATTTTGTCCACATAGATTTTCTAATATAATTAGTGTAAATACTAGTATTTATTTTAAATTATTTAAGTTTTTTTACAATTGTAAAATGAACAATTAGTTGAATTTATCTTTTAATTTTTTATATTATTCAATTATAAAGTAATAATAATTGTTAATAATTATGAAGTAATATTATTACTATTATTAAGTAATACTTACGTAATATAATAAAGTAATTATTATTAAATAATACCTTTTTTACTTTATAATTCTATTATGTAAATTAATACTTATAAAATTATTAAAGCTGGTATTCAACATAATTCAATTGGTGTAAGCCATTTCAGCCACTGAGTTCAAAATTAATTTTTACCTGCTGGGTTGGTCAGAATCATTTAATCCGCAATTGGTCAAGATAAAATTAATTTAGAATACAAATATTTAAAAAAATAATAAATAAATTGAATACCTTTGTTCATTAGTTTAACAGTTTTATCAATAACAAATATAATTCAAAACTTTTAAAAGACTATTTCGAAAATAAAATATCTATAATTCTGCTTGAAAACAAATTGGATACAAACATAGTTAGTTTTGAAAATTTGTACTTTTTTATACTTGAACTGTTAATTTTTTCTAAATATCAAAATATAATAAATTTCAAGTTATTTTTTACATATTCAAAATGCTTACATATCGCTGAGTACGTTATGTCTATAATTAATTCCAGGATCTATACGTACAATCAACAGTGACAGAGCATGTGGTAACAGCTTCACCAACTGCATTCCTGGCCTTGCACATATATGTTCCTGAATCCTCAGGATAGGCATATAAAACATCCAAGGCTACAAAACCAAAGTCGTAAGTAGTTTTGAAACGATGACCTAGGAAAAAAATATTGTTATCAAAATACTGCAATGCTAGATCCTGAAGCTATTTTTAAAATAGTCTAGATTTAATTGTTTTTTTTTTTAACCCATATATAATTGTACTCAATCACCTATGTGAAAACCAATGATTCTTCATGTATTTAATTTTGAAATATTTTGAGGACTATTCACAAATCAGGTGTGAAAATTAGCAGATGTAATAACCTGATGTAATTAGCAAAAATAACTGGAATCATGTAGTTGTGAGTTCGCTAGTTGTAGCAGAGACTTCCACTGCTAGCAGGGAGTAGACCCGACCATAATTAATCAGTTTGCCAGCAATCATCGGATAAAGATTTGTTTTCCTTTAGAGAAGTTTGTTTTGTTAAAATCAGCTTACAAATAAGTCAGTATGAGTAAAACACAAGTGTAGGAGTGGTGTTCGAGATTTAGAAATGACAACATATCGATCACAGACTTGCCTCGAACTGGACATCCTTCAAACTACTGAAGAAAATGTTGCCAAAGTTCATGAGTTGATTATGCTTCACTGGCAAATTACAATTGATGAGCTTGTTGTCTTGAATAAAATTTTTGTGGAGTTTGTATCAAAGAATTCTCACTGAAAAATTACAAATGCATCAGGTAGTGGCAAAGGTCATTCCTCGCGTTCTCATTGTCGAACAAAAACCAAATTGAGTGGAAGTATGCAGTGAGTTGAGACACCAGACAGAAAATGATCAGAGTTTTTCTGTACAATAACAACTGGTAATAAGAGTTGGTGTTATGGGTACGACCCACAAACTAAACAGCAGTCAAGCCAGTGGAAATTACCATCATCTCCAGGACCCAAAAAAGCAAGTCAAGTGAGATCAAACGTGAAAACATTACAGATTTGTTTCTTTGTCATTGATGGGATTATTTATTCTGAGTTTGAACCTCAAGATCAAACGATAGAACTGCGTTTGGGTGTTATGAGACACTTGCATGATGCAGTGGATGCAAGCACCCCGAGTGGAGTAGTGAAGAGTAAACACTTCTACACAATAATGCGTCTGAACCCTTATGCCATTACAATATGATCATTTCTGGTCAAAAATAACATGACTTAGGTTCTTCACTCTGCTTATTCCACGGATCTTGCTTCGTGCGGCTTCTTTCTGTTTTTCAGAATGAAATGGGAGCTTAACGGAATGAAGAAAAGTGAAATTAAGGAAGTTTTACAAAAAAATAGGAGAAGACATAATTAATTTTTACATAATTACTAAGAAGTATTAGGTGAATTTTAATAAAAGTTATTGAAGATTATGGGAATTACTAGAAAGTTGAAAAAGAATATAGTGCAGTAAAACAATACACTTTTTATCTAAGTATGGATAATTAACTTCCTAATACAATGACAGAACACCTGGAGATCTCTCAAACACCCAACTAAACAGTTATGAATTTATATTAAATTCTTACTTAATCCTCAATCAAGATTTTATTATTCACGAGAAAAATTTCAAAAAATCGATTTGTAAGATTATACAAGTAAAAGTAATTGTTATTTGAAAATAATGTTATTATTAAGAAAACAAAACGCGTTAAGAGTCCATAATTAATTGAGTGAAAATTGTTATTGAGTTTGTTAAGCAATGTTTGTAAATCACATTATATTAAGCTGGAATAAATGAGTTTTTCATAAAATTTAATAAGGTTGATTTATTTAGCAACGTAGAGATGATGTAATGGAAATAGGCAAGTTCTTATATGTAACATTACTTTCCTAAAGAGTATGTAAAGATATTGTTTATATATATATATATATATATATATATATATATATATATATATATATATATATATATAAGAATTATATTATAATACTAAAATAATAATAAAGCTAATAATTTTTAAATAATTATAAATTTCGCTCTTTAACTGTTGTGTTCAGCTCATCAATGCTAGATGAGATTCTAGCGAAACGTCCGAACTGTGATTTTATGCACTGCAAAATGAACGGATATATTCTGGATATTATATATTCATCAATATATATATATATATATATATATATATATTCCTAATATTATACACATATATAATTAAGAACATATCTTAAATATTAACTCTATACACCTTGTGGAATAGGTCGTCCATTACGGAACCATTCAACTTTCATTGTTGGATCGTTCACCGGTGTCAATGTAGCTTCAAGGTGGGCGCTAAGTCCTTCAGGAAGATGTTCAATACTCTTAAGAGGACGTCCAAATTGAGGCTTCTCTGCAATAACAACATCTTCTGTAGCTGAACGTTTGTAGCGAGAATCGTCTTCCAAAAACTGGATTTTTTGTAGAGCACCTTCGTGTTGGGTATCTAAGATGATTGAAGCTCGAGCTGTAATTTAATAATGTGGATTTCATTAGTTGTTTAAAATCAAGAAATAAATTGTATATGAATGTATGTACGGTACTAATTACTTTAAATATTAAGGAATCACAAACTTTTCAAACTTTACATGAGATAAAACTCTATATATTATGAAAATAATGTAAATCAACTTCAGAAATCCAAATTAAAATTACTTTATAGCATTGAAACTATTAGTGGTGGATGAAATATGTCATACTTAGCAAGAACAGTTGAAAAGATTTTGTCTAAATAGATGTTAAATAATTTACTTAAATTTAAGTTCATACAAGTTATTGTTTATAAAGAATTTTCTCTTTAGTTTGCGACAAGCATCATGTACAACACAATAAAAAATTATATATTTAGTAATGTAGCTATAAAAATAACATTTTTTTCAGTTTATTCATTATTGTAGCTTATATTGATATACTGTTGACACACCAATTCCTAAGTTATAAAAAAATAGCTAAAATCCAAACATTTTTAATATAATTTCTAGTTGTTTTTAGTAACATGATTTTTTAAACCAAAGTTTGTAAAGAACTGTAAACATTATATTGAAATCTGCAGCACCTTCATCTGAATATATTTTCCTGAAGTAGATGTAATGAATCTAAAGTATTAAAATTAATGTGTTCATACAAATTTGTGGTAGTAAGTTCTTCCTGTAAGAATTTCATTTAAAACCACAATTCTGATATTGAATTAAACTGATTCTCTGTAAATATCATAAACATACAGTAGAGTCTCGATAATTCGAGGTAGATGGGACCGAGGCCCCCTCGGATTACAAAAAACTCGGATTACACGAAAATACGTTCCTGTGCATTAGAAAAAATAGGTGTCTTAATAAACACTATAAATAAGAATGTACAAAATCAGTTTATAGAACTTTATATGGACATTTATTTAAAGCCTGACTAATTTCCTTCGCATACTATATTGATATGAACATTTCTGGGAATCCCGACTCATTTCCTTTACATTCTGAATTGATATGAACATTTATTGGAAGCCCGTCTCATTTCCATTGCATTTAGTATTGATATGAACATATCTTGAAAGCCTGACTCTTTCCCTTCATATAGCATATGGCTACAAACATTTTTTGGGAGCCTGATTCATCATTTTTTTTTTCAAATAGATAAAACAGGCCTAAACAGAAATAGGCTCGAATTTAACAGAACCTCGAATTATCGGGACTCGGAATTTCAAGACCCTACTGTAGTTTGTATGAACATGTGTTTGTAACACATTACATTTTTTTATTCAGAGATCTTAAAAGTAGAAGTAGAAAATATACATCAGTTTGTGTTTGCTTTACTGGAAAAACTATCATTACTTTGCTTTACTATCATTAATAAATTAGTCAGGTTTATTTTTAGTTTAAATATTTCAACTTACTTTTAACGCCAAGTTTAACGGATGATGAGGCTTGACCAAGTTTATTTGTAGCTCTGCATGTGTATTCTCCAGCATCTTCACCATACACTGACAAAATGTCAAGCGCGGCAAACCCAAAGTCATATGTTGTTCGGAATCTGTGGCCTAAAGTTTTAAAATATTGTAATAATGAGTATACTACTTCATAGGCAATAATCAGTTTCCTAAAATACATAGATAGTTTCATATAATTATAAACATATTTCACACACAAATGTTCTATAAAAATGCCTACAAAACCGAAAACTTAAATCTATGGTTTGTGCCTGTGTAAAAATTCAATTTAATATTCTCAATATAAGCCTACTGCTGGACTTTTCAGTTATAAAAATTTCAAAAGGAACATAAAGCTGTAGTAAGTGTATGATAGGACAAATCAGATATTTCTTTGAATCAGATATTTGTTACATGTAATTCTATTTGCAAATGGAACTTACAAACAGAAGTGTAACAAATTTCTAACGAATTTGACATTGTAAAAATTTCTAAGGTACAAATTTAAAATGTAAAATTGAGGAAAAGCTAGTTCATTGGTTCAGTTTTTCTCAAGTATTTATTCGTAGAAAGAATTCGTATGAAACTGTAAATCAGCTACAGTTGTGTAACCGATAGTTTACATTGGCGAGTCAAACAGAGAATACAGGTTTTTAAAAACTAGAGTTGGGTTCTCAATATTAGTGCATGCCCATTTGTAATATTATATAATCAAGTAACAAGAGCCAAACAGACAATTATTTTACTTTTTGTAAATTAATTAGTAAAACTGTGGTTTTTTTAGTATATTTTATATTTATCCTTTTATGGTCATTAAGTTGGGGATTTGATTTGAAGATGAGTGAGGAAAGAAGAGCCTGACTTATATGATTAAATTCGAAAGTTCTGCATATGATTTTAAAGCATAAATTGGTATAAGATTTTGCTTTCACTCTTGTTTTCTACCTGTGATGAAATACCATAGTATTGCTGAATTTGATAGCGGCAATGATATTTTAATCGATTTGTATTGAGAAAAACTATAATTTAGTATATAGCAGTAATAAATGCGAGAAGTAAAATTGTTTCTTTATAATTCTATTATTAAAAAAAAATTTTTTATACTATTAAGTAATTAATTAAAAGACAAAAATATTAAACTCTATATAGAGTTTATATACAGTACCATTTTTAAAAAATCATTAAAATCAGAGTTTTTATTTTAAATTTTCTTTCCTCAGAGCACATACATTCGTTAAATAATATTTCTTTCTTTGAATTAATCCCATACAAATATACCAAGAACTGCACTGAGAATGTTTTGTGAAAGAAATATTATATAATTAAATAAATGACTTAAAGACTATAATGAATTTAATCTAAGAGTGAAACGTTTGAATGAGCACGAAATATAAAAAAAAATTATTGGTGAAAAAGTAAACATTATGGTTGTACTGATTTTAGTACAGTAGTCCCTCGCTTCTTTGTAGATTGTACCTCACGTCTTTGTAGATTGTACCTAGTTTCTTTGTAAAGACAAGAAAGATAGTATAACTACTGTGCATGTTGTATCAAAACATAGGCATTCCTTATTTATAAACACAATCTTTCAAGGTGTTTCAAACTGACAAACAACGATGAGTCAATCAGGTGTCCACATTCAGCTCCATAGATACGTTTAGCAACGCTACAGTATAATTACTGCTGATTTATTAATTTTTGAAATCCAAATATTGATAATCGTATACCAGGGGTCCGTTACTAATCCAGATTTTGTTATTCCCGTCAGTTACCGAAGAGGTATCGAATCTGCTTGTAGTGTCTGCTAGTTTTCGAAACGTTTTGTCTACTTGTGCAAGTGTTTAGTGAATCTGTTTTGTTTAGTTTTATCTTTTCTTTTTAATTGTTTATCCAAGTTATAATGTCATCAAGCTCTGATAGGGTCAAGAAAAGGCAATAAAGCGTTATGCTATTAAATAGGAAAATTGACTTTTTAGATAAATTAAAATTTGGTGAAAGCATAGCATCTGTCAAGAAGTATTTTAAAGTTAACGAGTCAACAGCATGTAACATAAAAAAAAATAAAGAAATTATAAGGAAGAGTGTCAAAGAATGTATATGTCAGTTGGCAAAAGTTACCTCTGTGTGTCGAATCAACGAGAAAATGGAAAAAGATTTGTGTGTGTAGATAGAAGGTCAGTCACAATAAAGCATGCCAATGAGTTTGATTTGTAATAGTGAAGCTAGGCATTTGTATCAACATTTAGTCCTTTCAATATACAGCCGGATTTAGAATTCGCGGTTTTGCTATTTGTGGTAAGTTCGGGGAATGTAGCCCTGCGAATAGCGAGAGATTACTGTATTTATATAATACCAAACTACCTTAGTTAATATATTTTTTTATAAGTTTACTCTAATTTATTTCTACGATTATTTTCACTTTTATGAGTAATGTTTTCCATCTTTCCCCAAATCGTCATTTTTCTTCCAGTTATACATATCAAACATACAAGATGTTTAAAGATTTATTTTTACATTAAAAAAATATAGCTAATATACGAAGGTTGTTCAAAAATTAAAGACCGTCTTCATTTTAAAAAGCAGGAAAATTTTATTTCAAAAAAAAAGTACGTGGAGTTGTAAGTACATATAAAAACTATTTTTCAAGGTAGTCCCCGTCAACATCTATGCACTTGCTTAGCCGGGGGATGAGCTTCTTAATGCCTTGGTCATAGAAGTATCCCGTCTGTGACTGCAATCATTTCTCCACCTCTTCCTGGACTTCTTCATCAATCTCAAAGCGTTTTCCAGCCAAATGTTGCTTCAGGTAAAGGAAAAGATGGAAATCGCTCGGTGCCAGATCAGGGCTGTAAGCAGGATGGCTAAGAACGTCCCATTTAAAGGAATCCAGGAGCACGGTAATGACCGCTGCAGTGTGGGGCCGAGCATTGTCATGCAACAAACAGACTCCCTTGCTCAATCTCCCTCGGCGCTTGTTTTAGATTACTATTCGAAGATTTTTTAGGGTTTCACAATACCGAGCAGCGTTAATTGCAGTGCCATTAGGTAAACATTCGACAAGAAGAACTCCTTGATGGCCCCAAAAGACGGTTGCCATGATTTTTTTGCAGAGATTGTTTGGCGAAATTTTTTAACGCAAGGTGATATGGAATGACGCCTTGTCATGGATTGGTGTTTGGACTCAGGTGTGTGGTGGTACGTCCACGTTTCATCGCCAGTCACAATTGAAATGATCCAAAAACTTGTGGGCACTTTCCACGCGATTTTCTTTGTTAACTTTGGTCAACATTTTTGGCACCCAACGAGCACACACTTTTCGGTAACCTAATTTTTCCGTAAAAATTGTTTGAATTGTAGATTTACTGACTTCAGGTATTATTTCGCAAGATCTCAGATCGTCAGACGACGATTTTCTCGAAGTTTTTCTTTAATTTTCAACAACAATGCTTCGTCGACGGATGATTTCCTACCCCTCCCTTCTTCGTCATGGACACTGGTTCTGCCACTTGAAAACTCTGTACACTACTTCCTGACATTGCGTTCATTCATTACATTACCGTAAATGGCCTTCACACGTCGATAAATATCGACAGGGGGCAACTTTTCCGCGTGAAGGAATCGGATGACGGAGCGAACTTCACAACTGGAGAGATTCGGTACTGAGACATCCATCACTAATGACTGCCAAGGACACACTAATAAAGGTACAGATATGCGTGATGCCTCATTTTAGAGGGGAGAGGCGAAGCTACAAGGTAGTGTTGCCATCTAGCGAAATATTTCACCAGTGCGGCGGTAAAATTCAAACGGTTTTTAATTTTTGGACAACCCTCGTAGATACAGAAAATATTTGTATTAAAATTTTAACAAGAAGAAAAATTACGATACCAGAAAGACCAGAAGGAAAATACACATTATTATGTACTAATTATAATATCAAAATTCACATCTTACCAGACTGTAAAGGTTGTCCATTATGGTACCATTCCACCTTCAGATTGGAATCAGGATATGGTTCAATGCGACATTCATAGTGAGCACTGTGCCCTTCTACAAGCTCTGATGGGCCATTTAGTTGTACTACAAACTTGGGCGCTTGAGTTACAATAGTTTCAGTTTCTTCTCTTCTGTGGTATCGAGATGAATCTTCAAGTGCATAAATCTTTTGAAGAGCTCCTTCATGTTGTGTATCCAAAAGTAGAGATTCTTTGGCTGAATTTAAAAAAAAAATTAATAGTTTCTTTGAACACATAAATCAAACTGTCATAATTATAACACTGCTAAAGTGTTAAAAATCAACTACTCAGCAAAAACTAGTTGATTGACAAATCAATTTTTGCAAATATGATTAGATCTTACAATAATTTTTCTGTTTAGAGTTTTTAGTTTGCAAATTATTGTTTAGGAAATGAACTAGATGTGATATTACAAAACTGAAGCATGAGAGAAATTTCTGTTAGGTTTTACTTCCTATGGGACAAAATTTCCTTTTAAGGCATATACCAATGTACACAAAGCATAAAAAACATATTTCTGGGAGCTTGAGAAACGTTTAAGATCTCCAATTGTCACACTAAGTAAGACTGTAAAAGCACTACACAATTGATCAACATCATGAATACAAATTTTAAACGATGTATCTGTAGAGATTTGCTGTAAGGGAAGGATTGTATTGTGGATGTGGTATTTATCCTTAGCCAATAAGCCTCTTCTGCAGTCTATTGAAAATGGATTTATTATCCACCTTTGCCCAGTGTTTTCTGAAATTTATTGTACCAAAAAATAATGACAGAATTCTTTTTCCAAATTCTAAAATTTGTATGATTTGATGTTTATTTCCGGACCAACTTCTCCAATATAAAAGGGAACTGAGAGAAATAAATTAAAGCTGTTTTTGTTTATGTATATTGAAAGCAGGTTTATTTTACTTTTTTGTGAACCTTTTCGTGTGGAGCGTGCTCATCAGCAGAGGGTAGGAGGTTGTGAAATATTTTCCTTGTTAACGGGTGCCATGAAGAAGACTGAAAATCTTCCCATTGAAATAGCTAATGGGATGGTATTATTTCTTGATATAGTCAAATGGACAAATTGGTAAATATACAAATCCTGACAAGTGGATAGTACTAAATACTGTTACTCAATCATACAATACCGTACTCAATGGTTTTAGATACTCAAGGCCAAAGAGTACAACAATCAATTATATGAACTCCTGAAAAATAATGTACATATTTCAAAAGAGTATTTCTTACTGTTGTCATAATATATTATGGAAATCAAGAAAGACTACATGTAAGAATGTTTTGCTTCTTCCTGGAAAAGGAATATAAAGGGTTTAGGATACTAAAAAGAAATATTAGACGGTACCGATGGAAGTAATATAAAAGGAGAATCTGGAGTTAAATCTGTATGTAGAAGAAACTCGAGTTTCAGAAAATTATTAGCTTTGTAAGTGGATTAATGGCTTTAATTTTTATTTAGAATGTATTAAGTATGTATAGTATAAATATAAATATTTTTTCCAGTAATAGTTATTGAACACACTCTTATAATATGTGATACTTACATTGTACATCAAGTGTTGCAGAAGTGACAGCTTCACCCAGATCATTGACTGCTCTGCAAGTGTAAGTGCCTGAATCCTCAGGATATACATATTTCATGTTAAGTGCAACATATCCAAAATCATGCATCGTTGTTACTCGGTTTGCTATAAAGAAAATTGTAAGGAATTATATAACATAAACCATTTCATATATTTTATGAATTTAAGAGTCTATATCTTTTTAAAAAGAAGTTGTGCTAGTTTCTAAATTATGTGATACTTAGTTTAATATTTTATCCAACCGTGGTTCTAATTAAACTGTGGTTGAAGATTTCTTTTCTAATTAATTTTATAATTATCTATAAAGTCACTAGAAGTTAAATTGGATTGGAGACATCATTTTACTTTTTGGAACTGGACTTAATTATTTAAAATAATTGAGATCCTAAATGTGACTGATATTAATATTTATAAAAATTTGTTTGTATAAATATACAATTTGTATTGTGATTGAATGTTGTTGAAGTTATAGTGGACTATTTATTTATAACAGTAAGCTTTAAGAGGTTAACACAAGAAAATATTCAGGGATGATGCACCACTCCAGCAATATTTTGTTTTTTTACAGTTGCATCACTAAAACCGCTCCACCTGCTTTGTTGTTACTGCTATTTTTTTCATTTAGTTGACTTGTTTAGACAGGTGAGTATGTAATATTTCCCTATTGTGTAATAATCTGTATATAGAAGTATTGGGGTGACGAGTATCCCCAGGTATCCAGGTATTCTCTTTACTAGTTTTGATTCAATTACAAATTTTAGTAAATATAGTATGGTTTTCATGAAATTGTTGCAAATTTTTGTGATATGGTAATTTCATTTTAAATAAAGAGAGTGAAAGCGAACATGCTAGTGATGCAAGGAGGACTGATGTAGACAATAACACTAAAGAACTGTCTGAAGACAACTCAGAATTTAGAAATTTTGAAAATCTTAATAGCAAACATGAATGTAGTGATATTTTATTGAAAGGTAAAAATAGACATAAGTGGTAGGGTTTACTTCTGTCGCATAGTCGTACAGCAGCAGGGAATATTGTTTCCAATCCAGGTATAAAAGCAGAGGCTAAAAGGTAAAAAAAAAACTGTTGCTTTGAGAATGTTATTCAACAATGATGTTATTCAAGAAATGGACATACATACTAATATGAAGTAGAAAATAATACTTTTTTATAGTTGTACTAAATGAGGGGCTGACATGTTTCAGTTATTTTACAAGTAGTAGGTTTAGGAGATGAACACTCCGTTATTTTTACGGTATGCAACATTAAATCATTTCTTTAAAAACTGGGATCAGAACGCAACAGGCCTCATATGTTAAAATACTGATAAAACCTTTTCCAAGTGATCTCATCTCTTCAATTAAACAGGTCTTACAAATCAAAGAGGAACTGAAATTGGTCAACATCTAAAAGAACAAAAACAGGTGTTGTATGCTACTTACAATCCAAGGGCAGAGAGACAAAAATTAGCTGCATTAAATGTAATAAACTTCTCTGTTCTAAACACAGAAAACGAATGAAGAAAATGTTTGAACAAATTGAAAAAAGACTGTATATAGGTCTGTATATAGTAAAGCTTCCTAAAAATAATACAAATATATGGTTGTTTTTAAGAGTATAAGAAAAAATTATCCTCTCCAGGGTTAAAAATGGTTTTAAATATAAATTTAATGGGAAAATTTAAATGTAATTTAACTAGCATTTAGCAATTTTATACTATTATGACTGTGGGAGTATTTATCGCAAGATTAAGGATAAATCTATTATTCATAATTGATATTAAAAAAAAATTAATGTTTGAATATTCCTAATGGTGTTCAAAATATTATTAGTTTGAGTAAAAACTTTAATTTTTGGGGATGCCCTTTCACCTAAAGAGCATATAGTATTTTTTTTTCTAATGTGAAAGCTTAATATTATTACTTCCATTAGGAAACAGTTTGATATGTAAACAAAAATTGAAATTTATATTACTTATTTAAAAAAACAAAAGATTGAGCTTAAAACTAAAACTATGGTTAATACTAACACAAATTTGTTATTAACAACTCTGTCACTATATTTAATAAGTCTGACATAGGAGAGGTGGAAATTAATCTATTAAAATGTATGTATGTAACAAGATTTAAATTATATATAATATATTGTTTTATAAAACACTTCTTGAAGGAGACTGAAAACTCCTTTAAAGAAACTTCGCTGTATTACTTATTATACAACAAAACCAATTGCTGTTATTGAAATAATTTATTTTTTGAATTGAATTATAGAAAATGTCTGCCAATTGATTTTTAACTTATGATTAAAAATATACGTCATCATTCAAAATATATGTTTTAAAAAAAGTTGAAAGTTTTGAAACTAGTCTTAAAGTGAGAAAAATGTTAGATCAGTTAATTCTATATGTATTTTGTTTAGGAAATGTGTTTATTTCATATTTTATAACATTAAGAAATATTCCCATGTTTACTTACAGGCTTCAATTTGTACACCATTTCTCAACCATTCCACTTTGAGCCTTGAGTCTCCAACTGGTATTAGACGAGCTTCAAAGTGTGCTGCTTGATTTTCAGCAGTTCGCAAATTCTTCAATGGTTGAGTAAAGACTGGAGCTTGCGAAATCAACTCTTCTGTAGTGTCACGTCTCTGGTGACGAGAACTGTCTTCTAGCTGCTGTAGGCGACCAAGAGCTGCTTCATGTTGAGACTCAAGATATATTGATTTTTTAGCTATTAACATTAATATTGATGTAACAGTTAACAAATAGAGGAAACCTTTTATTACAACATATTTGTAAAAATACTGACAGTGACAATATTGTTGACATAAAAATAATTTTTAAAACCCTTCTGAAAATGTTACACAGGAAGTAGCATTATATAACCTAAATGAGAAAAATAGTTCTGTTAATTTAATAATGAATCTATGGACTATCATAAGAATGAAACTTGCTTTGGGATCTGTGAGGAACTAGGCCATACTAGGAGCAAATGCTGGACTGGGCAGCCGAAATAAGGGCAAGATGAAAACTGAACATGGTAATTGGGAAAAGAAAACTGTCAACCCTTTATCAGAAAACCTCAAGTACTAGCATTTGAGGGGAGCACTAAGGGGAGACAGTTGCCTCCTTCCACATCGATGGCTACAGCTTCAACCATAAAAAATTAGTGGGGAGTATGATGAGGATGTGATATTAGAGATGGATCTCATGGCCAATAGGATTTGGAGTTTTCCTAGCAAGAGAGGTTTTGATCACTGGGAGGAAGATCCTGTAGCACGAAAAAGATCAGTGAGCTTATTTGATCTTATTAAAAGACACCAAGGATCGCCTTTTGAGTCAAATGATAATCAGATAGAATACAATAGATGGGAACATACCTACGGGTTAAACTATGGTTTTATAACAGACTTGGGATGATGAGAGCCTCAGCGGCAGTGTCCTAGTAGAAAGAAAACTTTTCAAAAATGGAAGAAAATTCCAAAGACCTCTGATGGATGTGAAAGGCTACCTCCTTTACACAGAAGGTAGGTAGTACACTTGGAACCTGCTCCATGGTTTTGTCAGTGATATGATGAGAAAAAAACTCTAAAATAGGAAGTAAAAAACTTCCCGATAAACTGATAATCTTAATGGAGAATTAATGTCAAAAACGTATACCGGAGTATATTGAGGATGCCATGGCTAGGTCCCTAGGAGACTACCCTTGGCAAAGCGCAAAGGAGCGAAGTCAACTATCGATGAAGGAGAGTGATAGTATCATAAAACCATCAAAGAATCTGTGGGTCTCATCCATTGTACTGGAAAAGAGGAAAGACATGGATCATTACGATTCTTTCAAGACATGGATTAAAAGTGTCGTAAGAGGATTATAATGGGAAATCTGTCTAGTTTACCTAGATAACATCAGTGTAGTTGGCTAGTCGTCTAAGTACCACTTAGCGAGTCTAGAGCAAGTACTAGAGAGATTTAAAGCTGCTAACCTGAAGTTAAATTCTAAATAATGTAATTTGTTTTGGAAACAAGTGTATTATCTTGGCGAAGTTTCTGACAAAAGGGTTTCAGTCAACCCAAGGAAGGATTGTGCAATCCCAAAGTGGCCACAAAAACACAAGGTGTCTAGCTTCCTTGGACTGTGCACTTAATACAGAGGTGCAAGGTTTCCCAAATGTGACTAAGCCCTTTTTTTCAACTGGGATATCCTATGTCAGGAAGTTTGCAAAACTTTAAAAAACCTTATGCAGTGTTTCAAATTTGAGTTACCCAAGATCTGAAGCAAGTTTCGACACATACACGTGCAATCAAGAGGTGTTTTGTTTCAACTACAGAAGGGTGATGTATGAGTCTTCGGGTACTTCTGTAAGTCACTGTCGAAACCGAAGCTCAATTATGTATGACCAGAAGGAAGATCCTACTCTTTGTTAAAACTAAGGAGCATTTCTATATATACTGATTGACACGAAATTTCTGTTAAGGATGGCTTTAGGGTGGTTGCTAATTTTTAGGTCTCCCAAAGGTCAGATTGCTCATTGGATTAAAAAGTTCAAAAATTATGACTTTAGGGGGTGACACATTGCTCTGGCCCTAGCAATGGAAATGGTGATGCATTTTCAAGAACATTGTGCGAAGACAATTGGAAATATCGTGTCCACTATGAAGACAAGGAAGCTAATATGCAAATGATGAAAGTATTTGTTAGACTTAATTGAAAATGTTTGATAACAGTGTTAGAAAACTATTATATATTTTAATAAATGTTATTATAAATGCATCACTTCTATTATAAATGCTTAGTGTGTAGCCATAAAAGTGTGTGAATAAATAAATACGAAGTTTCATTAAAAAATTGTTTTATCGTTTATTGAACCCATGTAAGAGTATAACAATATTTAAAGCTCATGGATTTCATTATTATTTTTCTAAATGTAAATATATTGTTTTAGTTTAGATAAATTATACACTTTATAAGAGTAGAGACTAACTTTAAAATACCATCCTTTAAAAGATATTTATTACAAAATAGCTGAAAACTATACAGTTCTAAATTATTACAAATTATTTTTAAAGAATAATTTATTTAACTGAAACTGATTTCCTAATATTCATAGAAATTCCACTACACGATTTTAATCCATTAATTTTAAATTGGTTATTGAATGTTGAAAGCAAATATAGATGTTAATAGGTAATGTGTATATCTCTCCTTAATGTACTATTACACATACTAGTGGATAGTTCTTGGAATAAAGATTTTATAAAATAAATTCAAACTATCAAAAGTCAATATACAAAAAGTATTTTCATATCACAAACAAAACATTAAAATTTGTACTATTGAGTATTTTTTTCTAGAAAATATAAAATCTAGAATATTAGGTCAACCATTCCGAGTGCCTAAATTACTATTATATTACATATAGACACTTACAATGTACATTGAGATTAGATGAAGTAACAGCTTGGCCAATAATATTTTTGGCTCGACAAGTATATGTTCCAGAGTCCTCTGGTAAGCAGTGGAGAATGTCCAATGCTACAAAACCAAAACTATTGGTTTCTGTGAAACGTGAACCTATAAATAAAAACAGCTTTTAGCATGTCTTTCTTAAAGTTATAGAATCATCATGATCAATAAGAATCCTAAATATTTATAAGAGAATCAAGAATATTTCTAAGCAATCTTTAATAAGCTCTATTTAAATACCAAGGTAAAATGCTTCTTGGTGGAATACCAAAGTAAACTCTTTGATAAGAATGAACAAAAAATAGTATTTTCATTGTTGGTCAACTGCCATGTTGCTTGTTAAGATAATGCTTAATTTACCAGTCTTCTGTGTAGTAATACATTACAGAGTGTGAGTTAAATATTTATAATTCTTAATTTAAATTATTCTCCTGAGATTTCTATTTCTTTTCTAACATAAAGGCAGCTTTGAAGGCACTTAGATTTGAGTCTGTTGAAGGAGAAGAATAAACAATCAAGCGAAATCAAAAAGATAATAAGCAGATATTATTAGCAGAACTGTGGTGTAGATACTGAGGAGAAAGGGAGTAAATATTTTTAAAGTAAAATAAAATAAAAGTATAATAAAATGTGTCTGTGAATTTCGTTTTCCATGATCATCAGTGAAACTTTTGAATTTCAAATTTCTCGTTTGACACTAGTTAAGATTGCTTAGTGGATCAAAAATATTTACATCTCAAAAGTTTTTTATGAACTTACTTTAATTATAAGTTTGAAAAGTTGTAATTGTACTAAATTTAAATATAAAAATTCAATTTTTCATTTATAGTTTGATTAAATTCCGGCCACATACAATGTTTACAAATGATCTCATTGATAAAGGACAACAGCAAGGACAATGTGGTAAGGCAAAGGACATATATAACCTCAGGAGAAAACTTGAGGAACCCTTGAGGATAATTATTAAGAAATTGCCGAACTTTATTCAACAAAAAAAGAAATGTTTCTACTAACAACAATTATATAAAAATTCAAGGATAATGAATAAATAATAAGATGCTTTCTTATTCCATAACAGGAGTGGAAAGATGATTCAGTATCTTTAGTTAGGAACATATTTAGCGTTCAAAAACCACAATTTTAATAAATATAACCATGATGTGAAATAAAAGCACAAATATATATATATATATATATATATATATATATATATATATATATATATATATATATATATTGAAATGTAATATGTATATAATTCGTTATTATTGTATTAATTGTAATTGTAATATATATGTTGATACGTATTCCTTCATGGAACGAAATATGATAAATAGTTACTACCTGGAGTACATCTGTTCATTCTGCAGTGCATAAATTCGCAGTTCCGACGTTTTGCTAGAATCTCATCAAGCATTGAGGAGGTGAACCCAACAACAGTTGAAGAGTTCAGATAACTCTTGCAGATAACTGTTATCTGCGCTCTTCACTTGCTCTTCAACTGTTGTTGGGTTCACCTCGTCAATGCTGGATGAGATTCTAGCGAAATGTCGGAACTGCGAATTTATGCTCTGCAGAATGAACAGATGTACTCCAGATAGTAACTATTAATTATATATATATATATATATATATATATATATATATCGCAATATGTATTCTTGTGTATTAATAAAGAGCTAAGTCAAAATACAAATACAAGAATTATAATTGAATTTACAATTCAAAGCTTTTCGTTGGCCTTATTCCTGATGCTGTTGGCCAACGAAAAGCTTTGAATTGTAAATTCAATTATAATTCTTGTATTTGTATTTTGATTTAGTTCTTATATATATATATATATATATATATATATATATATATATATATATATATATATATATATATATATATGTATAATAAATAATAAATATATTATATAAATAAATAATATTCTTGTATTTGAATAACCTATTTTGTTTTAAATTATTAAACCAGAAAACATATTGTATATTTATATATATATATATATGTAATATATATTTATTATTTTTTAAGAAAAAGCTACATGAAAATTTTTAGAAAGTAATAGATTTTTTAATAGTACTATAACTTTCTTGATCCAAATTTTTAATGTGAAGTATTTCACAACTTGCAATACGCATGCTTGTAGGTGTATAATAATGAAGTTTCTCTAAAGATCCTAACAATCTTACCAAAATGCATTAAGGATTTTTAACTACATATAAACAAGTTTGTAAGGAGTGGTTCACATCATTTTATAAAGAGGATGATTTAAACTCAGTGTATAGAGGATAGATAAGAATATAAAAATGATATTAAACATTTGAATATCATATCTCTATTAAGGGACTAAATTTACCTGATTTGATAGGCTTGTTGTTATGGAACCATTGTATATTCAATGTTGCGTCTGATACTGGAATAATTCTGCATTCAAAGTGAGCTCGCTGTCCTTCTTTAATGTCACAGTTCTTAAGTGAAGTTGTAAAGGTTGGAGCTTGAGTTGTAGTCTCTTCAACCTCCTGTGTCCTTGTGTATCGGTTCCTGTCTTCCAGGTACTGGATTTGTTCCAAGCCAGCTTCATTTTGCGTTGTTGTTAATATTTGTGCTGAACCTGAATTTTTACAAAATGTTTAAAATTCATTCTCAATGAAAAATTTTATTTCTTCTAATAAGATAATTTTTACTACTATCTATTTATTAAGAAACAATTAATTTTAATTATAATTTTTTTATATTTGTGTAAAATTTTTGTAATGAAATGTAGACAAATTAAAGAGTTTTTAAAGTTCATATACAGTCTGAAATGAACAGGGCAGGACCCATTTTGGATTAAGCAAAATTATTACCAAAATAATTGTAATTAATGAATACAACTTTAACAGTACTAAAAAGCTATTGTGTATCCTTAAGCAGTAAAAATATTGTACGGTACAGCATAACTACAATACTTTACACCTCGAGGGCGAGCGTACTCAAATTCATATTTTATATTGTTGGTGGTGGTCTTAGTAATACGATTCACTGCTAGCTAGAATGATTGCACTGTTCTATGTTTGCCAAACCCCAATTAGTTGAAGAATGAATAACGTGACTTAACAATTCTTTTTTGCTAGTTGCATGTGATATTAATACTTTTTTGCAAGTGTTAAAATGCTTAGACAATGGTGAAAGTGCGTCAAAATTGGCTAATGAATTTGAGAGGGGAACTCTATCATCGATGGGGAGAAAAACTGGTAAAAAATTTAACAGTTTTCTATTTCTTCGATAAGTAAGAATTGGTTTTGAAGGAACCGGTCAACATCTCAGACAAGAGTGAAGGTAAAGGAGATGATGACAGGGAGCAGAGAGTATCCTACTCGGTCGCTTTGACTGCCTTTCATATAGCGCAACGTATGTTGAACAACTCCATTTTAACTGTTAGCGTTAGCGTAACTTTGCTTCAAAAGAGAGGTCTCAATCTCTTCGATAAAAAAACGTAACAGACTTTTTTAAACTTATATAGTTTAGAACTACATAATAACATTGTTCTGTTTTGTTCTATATACTGTCTATCTTTGAAATGTACTGTAATTTGAGTACATAATACACTTATTCACTGTTCTTTCTTAGTTTTTTATATTCCTAAAAATATCCTAATTTCTGTTTCGAATTAACGGGACTTTCATATTATCAGGACCCCACTGTATCTTCAAAATCTTTATAATATTATCTATAACACACAACAAATACTATTCCACAGTATAGTGAAAGAGGTGTTATTAGTCTCTAAAATGTCTAGACTTCCCTAGTAGTTATTATTTTTTGTTGTTTTATATACTGACTTCAAAACATTTATTGGCATTCTGACCACAATATTATTCTATCTTTTAAAAGATTTTCTGAGGAGCAAAATACATATTTTCTGGAGCTTTTTAATTCATCATTTTTATCGCTGGCGTGAATAACTGCCTTAGTGTTTCTTTTCCAAACGCTCCAGTCTAATATCACTGTTCAATTTAGGACAACCACGTTTTGCTGTCATCCCTAATAACCTCAACTAATAATGGTTTCCGTAGGTTACGAATTAATTATGTGGTTTTGAATTGGATTTTTTTGTGTGTAGTTATCTTCTACACTCTCATACATGTACAGTTCTAATTTCATAGAAAAAAATATCATCATACCCATCATCTCCCCCAAAAAATAAAAAAAATGTAAACTCCTCTATCATTCCAGACAGAACTAAGGAACTGCAAAAAGAAAAAGTTTTGGAAATTCTCCTCAAATTTATAATTTTTGAAACAATCAAAACCAAGCAGTAAAACACATGGAAACTGTAAAATGATACTTATCTCTTGACTTTTACTAATATAAAGTCACAAAATACTTTTAAAGAGACATTAGAAACACTATTGCAAGATAACAACACACATAACATGCAATTTTAATTGAAAGTATACATCAGCATATGGGTGTGATGTAAACCTATAATGTAAACATATATGTGTGTATGACTAAAACATAAACATTAAAAGAATGCTTTATCAACCAAAGAGAATACAGTTTTATTCCACAATGATATTTTTGAAGAGATAGAACAGATGTAGTAGATGACAGATTTTTTAATTACACTTTAATGCCATATATAGAACCATTGCACACAATGGTAACGTCTTTTGAATCTAGAAGACAGTAATAGTTACTATCTCATAATATGCCAGTTATTTTGTTGATCTCATGGAACAGATTTCACTTACTTGGTTCCAAATTAAACACGAATTGTAAACATAATTTTTAGACAAATGTTCCAAATATCAGACAGATTTTCACATCATTTATCATTGTAGATAAAATATAAGTAAATATTCAAATACAATACAATAAGCTTAGAGGCAATATTGCAATAAAACTATTGACAATAATTCCAATACCACAAACCCTAATAAAAAATAATAATAATACATAAAGTTAACAAAATTAGACCTTGATATTGGTAAATCAAAGGGTTTAATTGGTAAATTCATGTGTTACTTATTTTTTATTAAGTTTTGTGGTATTGGAATTACTGTCAATAGTTTTATTGTGGGTACATATGTAAATAAAACAGGGGAATTAATTTTTCTATATGCAGTCAAAGTCCATTTTAAAATAAATCAATACTGTAACAAGAATATATATATATATATATATATATATATATATATATATATATATATATATATATATATATATATATATTTATATTTATCAGATAAATAGTTATCATATAAAAACAAAAAATAAATATTTGAAACTAAAGGTGTAATTTACTATAACAAAAAATTAAATTTTCGCTTATTCCCCTGAACAAATTGGATGTGTTTTGTACTTTTTATTTTACATATGAATATACTTACTTCTACAACCTAGTGCACATGTCACTTCATCTGCACCTACAAGGTTTACAGCTCTACAAGTATAAGTGCCCGAATCTTCAGCAATCAAGTCAATTATATCCAAAGCTACATAACCAAAATCATGAATTGGACGAAATCTGTGACCTGTAACAAAACATATATCAATTAATAAATCCTTGATTGATTAAACAATATTTAATCTTTCAGCCTTAATTCTGTAAACAACTACCAATTTTTAAATAAAATTTTTAGTCAAATTTAGTTTGGTTTGCACCACGAAAAATAAAAAATTCATTTATCCTTTGCATACAGCATTGAAAATGGTATGAAATTTCTATATAGCCTAATTAAAGAGAGTGAAAATGAAAAGTATCTCCATCTAGAGGGCCTTTTTAAAGTTTCTAATGGTAAATGGGAGTTCTTGAATATGATACATTTTTGTTCATTGACCTAGACTAAAATTTAAAAAAGGCACATTTGATAGAAAAAATAAAATTTTTTGGTGAGAAAGTTAAACAAACAGTAGTTTTTTCTAACAAATAATTTGTATATACAAAGTTAGAACATTTGGTAAAGGTATATGAATAAACACAAGTAAAAATACTGTAAAATTATCTACAAAATACCTAATACACAAAAACAGAACTAGAAGAATTTATAATTAATTTTATATATAAAAGAAATCTCTTTCTTAAAAGAGATTTGATGTTCATCATGATCACCATCCAAACAAAATTTTGTTGATTTAATTCTAAAGTTTAGAATTTTTTGGTTAAACCTTATACAATTTGATATATTTAATAAATTTTATTTAATCTCATTCCCTTAACAACTACTGCCTTTAACAACTATATATAGATATTAAATTTTTATTAAATAATATTTGTAAAAATTAAAAGTAAATAGGCCTGTTGCTTTGAATTTTGTATTTCTACTGGTGTTATTGGCTCTTCAATCCTGGAAAATTTACCATTGCCTAACATACCAGAACAAAAAATGTTTTACATGGGTCAACTTTAGTTGAATGTTTTTTGTATTCCCAATTTAAAAACAAAGCTAGTTTGTTACCATGGGGGCCAGGCTAACAAATCCCCCAATGAGGTGTGCACTCCTACTACTCTATATAACGAATAAAGTTTCTAATAACATCAAGAAATTAATCATATTTAGTGATGGGCCCTCAAGCCATATCAAAAGTCACACTGTAGCAAGATTCTTTTTGAATTTATGTGACAAAAGCATTTTTTAATATGTGACGCATCATTTAGTGGTAAGAAAGCACTTTTTTACCCTGCGACAGAGACACTGTGCCGATAAAACAGATCATTAAAAATGTAAACTGGATCTATACTCCAGTTCAGTATGTAGAGCTGAATTTGAAATCCGCCTCAAAGGAACATGTCAAAGTAAATATGGTTAGAGGTGACGAAATCCTTTCCTTTAAAAAATTGTGACCACAATTTTATGAAAATCAAACAATATCTAATGAATCTGCTGGAAGGGGCATTTTGAAAAATAGAAAAATACATTATAAAATATCAAGTTAGCAGTAATTGCCAAGAGCTATATTGATAGTATTATAAAAGCTTATCCAAGTGATAAAGTGGCCATAAACAGGAAGAAACTTGAAGACAACAAAGAGTTGGAGAAGCATTCATAAGCTGTGAAAGCTTCTATGATGAACTTCTTCAGTGGCCAACAACAGAGGGTAGAAATAATGTGGAAATCAAGGAAGAGGATAACTGAACACATTTATTAATTTGACCAAGTAGATTTTTTTACTTGTGAAAAATATATGTTTTCAATGATATATTTAGGTTGTGTCATTAAAAACATAATTAATAGAGTCTAGTATTAGTGGATTTTTGCAGAAACCCATTGTATATTGAAAAAGAAATATTTTTTCTCATAGGAAAAAATTATGTGCAAGGAATTAACAGTTCAATCGGATGTAACACTAGGATAAGATAATAGCCTAATTTAATTAATATGAATATAACTACACACTAAGAATAAAAATTAGTTTCTGTTGTTTACCAAAAATTTTAAATTGTGCACATACCTAGTTACTGTAATAAGAACTTTCAATTGATTTGGATAGTTGAAGTTTAATGGAAAAAGGGAATTTTTTATGTGAAAGTTCAAAATTATTAAATTTTTCTTAACAGTTACAAGATCTTTATGATTTTCATTTTAAAAAGGAAAATATAAATATATCAATAATAACATGTAACCAAAACCATTTTTGTATTTAATTGAAATTTCATCAATACTTCAAATATTACCCTTTAACCAGTTTTCTACCTACTTGAAATTTCATCAGTATATCATCAGTTTCATAAGTACATAATGATGTATTCATGTATATTTATCATGAATAAGCTATAATTTACAAAAGTTTTTTTGTAGCAATAACTTTATGGCTATTAAACTGTTACTAACAAATGCTGTGTATTTAACTGAACCTTTGTCAATACATCAACAGTGTTTATTATTATTCAAGTTCTTGCGCTTGTTATTTAAAAAAAAAAAACAATGAAATAATGTTTACGTCGAATTTAATTTTGATTTGAGTTGATACTTAACAAACTTCATTATTTTACCTCATTTGAATCAGCTGACCATCTATATGTTCCAAAGGTTTCAGCTGTACTATATAAAGGTTTTTAGAAAATTAAAAACAGCTAACCATTTATTTGAGCCAAATATCTACATCTGATTTAAGATAAAAGTTTATAATAAAACATCTTAAAATTAAAATTGTGCAAAATAATTCTTAGTCTCATATGCAGAACATTACGCATGTATCCTCTGATTTCAAGTCTCTAGGTTTTATAAATACGCCTCTATTTTGATTCTCAGTCATTTATCTTTAAGGACAAAAGACTCTTATTTGCATAGATTTGCTAGTTGTAAACATACAAATATGTTTTTGAAGAACTGTTTAATTTTTATTTTCAATAACAGAGCAGTAACCTATCCATACTAAAATTGCAACTGTGTTGTCACCATATATGTCCTGTAATTTTTATTACATATAAGGTTCTTATTAACAAAGATATGGTTTAAAATTGTACACTTCTTAAAAAGAAATCTCCACAAAAACACAAAATCTTATGAGAAACAAAAAAATTAGGGGTTGTTGGATTTACCCAAGGTCCTTCTCACCATAGACTAGGAGCTGTGTCTTAATGATTTTGTTATTTACGTAACTTGTTTAGACATTTAATAATACATTATGTACCCAAATTTTTTTCATTATTATAAAAACTTTTTTTTAAAGAATTTGAAGCTTAAAAAATAATTTACCAACTGTCACTGGACGACCATTCTTGTACCATTCAACCTTAAGATTAGAATCAGTAACAGGTTCTAGTTTGCATTCAAAATGAGCATGATGTCCTTCTCGCATGTTGTCTAGAGATTTTGGTTTGGTTACAAATCTAGGACGTACATTCACCACTTCATCAATCATTTCAGTCTTCTTATAACGACTCGCATCTTCTAGATACTGAATTTTCTCCAAGCCTCCTGGGTGTTGTGTCTCCAAGATTAAATCTCTCTTTGCTATGAAATTAAAGAAAAAGGCTATAAATTTTACATATAAATGAAAGGATATATTGTTAAATAACATGGACCAAACCCAAATTGTAAAAGTACCTGACCATATATATACATTTATATGGTGTTTAGATAACGTTTTTTCTTAATAAAAATGTATTTATTGATGTGTACACATTTCAGCAACATTTGCCAACAGGATGATGTTGGTACTGTTAGCCAACGAAAAGCTTTAAAGAATTGTAAATTCAATTATAATTCTTGTATTTGTATTTTGACTTAGTTCTTTATATATATATATATATATATATATATATATATATATATATATATATATATATATATATATATATATATATATAGATTTTTTGGACTAGGAGACTGACAGACTTACCTTGGTAAGAGTCCACTCTGTAGTCTTGAAATAGAAACACATAAAAGCACTTAAACAATGATATATTTCAACCACACAGTGGTCTTTGTCAATCGAAGAGAAAACACAAAAAGAAATATGAGAGAATGAAATAAAATAATAATGATTATTTTATTTCATTCTCTCATATTTCTTTTTGTGTTTTCTCTTCGATTGACAAAGACCACTGTGTAGTTGAAATATATCATTGTTTAAGTGCTTTTATGTGTTTCTATTTCAAGACTACAGAGTGGACTCTTACCAAGGTAAGTCTGTCAGTCTCCTAGTCCAAAAAATCTAAATAATCTTTACCAACCAAAACTAACCTAAAATATATATATATATATATTTAGGTTAGTTTTGGTTGGTAAAGATTAGTTAGATTTTTTGGACTAGGAGACTGACAGACTTACCTTGGTAAGAGTCCACACTGTAGTCTTGAAATAGAAACACATAAAAGCACTTGAACAATGATATATTTCGACCACACAGTGGTCTTTATCAATCGAAGAGAAAACACAAAAAGAAAAATCTTTTTGTGTTTTCTCTTCGATTGATAAAGACCACTGTGTGGTCGAAATATATCATTGTTCAAGTGCTTTTATGTGTTTCTATTTCAAGACTACAGTGTGGACTCTTACCAAGGTAAGTCTGTCAGTCTCCTAGTCCAAAAAATCTATATATATATATATATATATATATATATATATATATATATATATATTTTAAAACAACATAGGTTATTCAAATACAAGAATCTTTATTATTTAAATAATAAAGATTCTTGTATTTGAATAACCTATGTTGTTTTAAATTATTAAACAAGAAAACGTATTTTATATATATATATATATATATATATATATATATATATACACACATACATATATGATGAAGATTTTTATAATCTAGAGGTAAATATACTCCCCAGAAATAATTATCTATTCAAATATCAGCATATTTAAAAGAAGTTTAAGGAAATTTAACTAGTGAAAATTGAATTTTTTTAAATAAAAGCTTCTACAGAGATTAAGACATATTTGAAAATAATGAATTTTAAAATATGAAAGCAAAGGCTAGTTGGACAGTTAGCTGTTCCTGATTGAATATATAATTTATAAACAACAACTTTTCCAAAAGTATGAAAATTCCTCTAATTTACAAATTCTACAATAAAAGTATGGGGAACAACCCCAATACAACAAAAATAATCAAAATTTACAGATAATACAAGTAACCTAAGATTAAACCCTTATGTACATTTTGATGACCAAGTCATCTGAGGGTTTTATTACGAAATTACAATCTGACCTTACAAGTTCTAATCAACTGACTCAATAGTATCCATGCATAAGACATGCCTACATGAGCTAAAAAAAATTAATGGAAAATCTTTGAAAATAATATATTATAATGTACCTTATAAAAATGTTTTTATGTACGTAATTCAGATAAACAAACACATGCAGACAATAACAGCAATCTGTATCATGCAATGCCAAACTCTATCTTTAATGCCCAGTCAGAATTTGGGCATTAAATAGCTTTATTCAACGCATAATGTCTCAGACACGGGAGGCCAAGGATTGGAAAAATCTAGGACACCATGAAACAGGTCAATTATGATATTAAAAGGTACCACAACCTTAAATTAAATTAACATTTTGAAAAAATATTGAATTTTTTCTGGAAAAGTATTGCTAACTTACAGTAACAAATATGGATGACCAGGAAGATTAGTCCTCCATCACAAAATGTTGTTAAAACAACCTATTTGAGATAGAATATATGAAAGAATATACATGAAAGAATATATTCAGAATTGTGGGAATTTTTATAATGAGCTCAAAAAGTATTATACCTAAATAAAAAATTCTTGCAGTTTTTGTGTTGTACATCTTCAGGTTTTTATCAAAATTACACTTCTTTGTATTTTCTTGGTAAAAAAACCACTACTTACTGATTTATTCAGTAGATGTAATTTACGATAGGTCAGTGCATTTTTCAATGCCGTAAAATACTGACAAGACTGTTGCTCAGGTGTGTCATGTTGATGTGAGTCTGTGGTCGATTTTTGTTCTGTGGTGTGTTATTGTTCATAGACTCTCTAACTACTCTATGAACAATAACACACCACAGAACAAAAATGCACCACATACTCACACCAACACTACACACCTGAGCAACAGTCTTGTCAGTATTTCACAGCATTGAAAAATGCGCTGACCTAGCGTGAAACGCGTCTACTGAATAAATCTGTAAGTAGTGGTTTTTTTGCCAAGGAAATACAAACAAGTGTAAAAAATTCTATTAAAAATAACAGAACAATGAAATAAATGAAGTAGCAACCAAACTGCTCCTTAACTGGTCAATTAAAAAAAAAAAAAACTAAATTATGAAACATTAAAACAAACAAACAACAAATAGTTGATAAAGTAAATCTAGATCTTGTATATCTAGTTACAGCTTTTTGTTAATGCTTATAAGGGTCAATATCTGCATCTATTTTAAAAACAAGTTCTTAAAATTTTTAATCTTAAGTTTTCTACTCACGAATTTTTCAACAGGGTATTTCTCTTATCTATATTTAGAACAAGAGAATGTACAATTTTTTATGTAGAATTTATCTTAGATTTACATATAGTTTTCAGTTATTAACTTGCTTTTTTAGTTAAACAATATTGAAAAAATTTATGAAAATTGAAAGAAAAAGGTTTGATTTTTAATATATTTAATTTGAGATTAATTTTGTTAATGGTTTCATTAACAATAGATTGTCTTCTAATTAACATTTCATTTAAGAATTGAGTACAACTACATGTGATCCTTACGAAAAGTATTCAGTTAAATACCTAGTTATTTAAATTTTCAAATGCCAAAATTGAATGAAAAGTTACCAGATATGAATACTACTCTATAACTATTCAAATTTATAATTTTCATATCTATCACAATAATTCCCATAACACTTTAAAAAGGACAGATTCAAAAGGTTAAAAATTGTGACTTGAGACTTTTCTCCAAATTCATGGAAAAACTAATGATTTAAAAGGACGTGAAACTATATGCATACTTTGAATTTGCCATGTGGGTAGAGCTTGAAACACTCCACATTATTCTATTTGAAAAATTACATACAAATTTTAATTTTGATATGAATGGAGCAAAGAAATTAAACATATATTAGCATATGCCTATATGTTTTCCTTTAAAACCAAAAAAGATACTGAAGCTATAACAAAAGGTTATGGTTTTGTTGTGTTTCAATATTTATATTTGTAACAAAATATTATTTAAATGTCAATTACTTGTAATGGTTTTATAGAACCTGGTGAGTTAAATGCTGATTCTAAGACTATCATACGAAAAATAATATTTTAAGTTATATTAAAGTATCCTTTACTGTTTTATACTCCATTCAGATTTGGAAGCCCTACAGAGGATTAGGCAACTCACATACATACACACACACACACACACACACAAAACCATCAGTGGCAGGTTACACGCGTGTGTGTGTGTGTGTGTATGTGTATGTGTATGTGTGTGTGTGTGTGTGTTAGTGTTTAGAAGTGAAAGGTTGTTAATCCTCTATGATCCTTCTGTATCCGAATGGCCTATAACAAACGTTAAAAAATTAGCTAAAAATTGATACAAATACGTTTGAGGTTTTTAATTATAAACTATTATAAAAATAAAATTTAGTAACAAAAAATAATTCTCAACATGCGTTTTTAAAAATAGGATAGTTCGTTATTTAAAATAATTGGAGTGCAATAATTAACCTTTGTGGATTAAGTGACAAAACGTTCCTTACTTCCTAGTTTCACAAAATTATCTAAAGGTAAAGATAATTTGATACTACCTACGTGTATTAATTCATTTGTTCATGTGAATAGTACTTAAATTTTTTCATAAGTAGTTTATTAAGGAACTAAGTTTCTTAACTTATTTCCTGATATGTTTCAAAACTGTTATTTCAATGGCAAAGCCTAAACAGTTACTCCAGGTTTGCGACTAGCAGGTTCAAAAAGTAACTTCAGAGTAGCAGATTAGGATTTGTCAATGAAAGAACAGTTTCGAAACACAACAGCAAGTAAGTTAACAGTTTTCACTTATACTAGTATATATGTATAAATGTAGTAGTAGTAGTAGTAGTAGTAGTAGTATATATATATATATATATATATATATGTAGTATATACTACATAGTATATGTATATATACTATATGTACTATAGTAATTTGATTCACATCAATATAATTTTTAACTCCTGAAGAAATAATGGAAAGAAATATTTCTTTGTACAAACTCATGTAAATTGCTCATGATATGTTCTGGTGATACAACCATTCTTTACAGATAATTAGTTAGAGAAAATATAACAATTAATCAATTATAAAATGTATAACAATTAGTCAAAATATTTTAAAAGTACATATGACCCCCATGTGGAACAAAATGGATAATAAAATAACTTCTGTGGCATTAGTCAATAAGGTATTGAATCCCACTAATGTTGTATTGCTTCTACTATGCAGGAAAGCATGAACATTCATTGACAGATCTTGTCCAGTATGGTGACCAAGAATATTCGCCATCAGAACTTTTCTATGGGTTTAACTTGGAAATACAGTTTAGAATAAATAGCTTGTGATAACCAAAACTAGACTATTGCAGTACTACCATAACAGCACATATGATCGGTCAAACCATCATCAATAGATCAAACTAAATTATTGGTTAAAGACTTGCAAAATAACCAATCACATTAAAACATTTTTTTGAATGTGAAGAAAAAGGTTTGCTGAAAGAAATATTTCATTCTGCCAATTACTTTGACATTTTTTTAAACTGTCCAATCTGTCCCAATGAATATGTAACACAATTTATTTTTCATGTAGTCACACCTTTTTTTTGAGTGTGGTGTTAACATACAAAATTTTCCTCTTCGTTAAAGCATACCATTACCTAAATTTTCATATTAGCATGCATTGCTTTTCAAATAATAACTTTTATTGTGCCATTCCAATTCCTAATAGTTAACCTGGTATCAGATTTAAAATTATAAAATCATATAATCAAAATAAAAGTAAATTAATACAAAATATTTGTACATTGACAGATATTTACACATAAGTCAGATATTTCTTTCAACAATTTAGTTTGATAAATTATGCATATAAACAATACATACATACAATTAGCAACCAATAAATAAAAACAGAATTGTTAACGGTATTAAAAGTGCATTGGGAATAAATAACAACAATAAACTGAAATCAAACATATTTATTACTTAGGAAAATCATGCAATTCAATTACATTTAATTTTAACCTGTTGCTTAAGCCTGTGTTTACAAATTTTCTTTTATTTTAAAACTATTTAATAACAAACATTTGTGGCTTATGACAGCTTATGCTAGGTTAATCTTTAAAATCCATTAGACTGCCTTTGTATTGTTTTACAAAAGCAATATGGATTTCAATTTTTGCACTGTTTGACAACAAATATATTAATACTGTTAACAATCCTGAAAGAATATTGTTAAATTAACACATCAAAATCATTCGAGCTGTTATCTACTACTTTTTTATGATTTTTTTAAATTAACACTTTAATACTTTTTTTTACGATTTTTGTCTTAATTATTTACCTAAATTGAAAACTAACAGTTAAATTGTTATTTCAAAATCTGTTTGAAATAAATGTGATAGTGAAGTTAAAAATTAAAAAAATATATAATTAAAACCTACCTCATTAGTTCAAATCTACTTCTAATTATTTCACACCATTTAACATACAATAAAAATATTGAATTTAATTATTTTTTTTAATACATTACGTTACTATTTTTAAAATTTAAATACTTTAAAAAAACATTTACTTACTAGCATTTCTCAATTAGTATCATGTGTTGTTCAATGCTATAAGATACAGTCTGGACCAGTTGATGTATAGGTAATGATTTTGTGTTAGTATCTCTGCATGTAAGTGTGTGTATTTTTTTTTCTTGTTACTATGTAATGTGTTTATGTAGATAGATTTTATGAAGGTTTATAAGTTGCTTTTGTACTACACATTATAAGTTTATATGTAGTAAGGTTCGGTTTTATGGTGTTCACATATTTCAAAATTATTTATTATGTTGAAGTTTTTGGTTTTGTCTACTTACTAACACAAAAAAAATATCAAGAGAGATCAGTCTAATTTGTATCTTAAAGGACAAAGAACTGTGCTAGTGTGAAAGCTATTTTCTTATATTTAGAATATAAAATCTTCAAGATGAACAATAAAACAATTTTATTTTATTTCAGACATAATATGTTTATTATTGTTTTTTCAAAACTCTTTTCAAAGCATTTAAAGGAATGAAAATTATTCAATTAAAATATAATTTTGCTTTTTGCTCGAATTATTTAAATAACCAAAGTTTTTGTTAAATTTATTTCCTTTCAGAAGAGTCACTGTAGCCTGTGACACAATATTTTGATGTAATTTACGAGTAACATCTGTGACACAATTTTACTGCTATTGTAAAAACAGTAATGTTATCTCTAAATTTTTTACTTTTTTAAAAGCAAATTTATCAATTGCAAAACATAATACACTTACATAATTAAAAATAATTGCAGATCATGCAAAGAAAAACTGACAAAAACTATGTGCAAGAAAACAAGCAGCCCTGCAAACTATAATAGTCTTCTATTTATAAAATATTTTTTAAACTTATGTAACACACAATAGCTTTAAGAATTACTGCCCAGATCATAGATTTTTCTTAGGCTTTTAAATTACATAAAATTTATATTTCATGCCAAACCTTAAAAACATTTCATTAAAAAATAATGTGTATACCTTTCGCAATGTATGAACTCTTTTAGGAACTTAGTTTTTAGCATGTATTTGCTCTTTGTAATATTTTTTACTTTGTAAAATAAAATACAAATTTTTTAAAAGAAATGTTTTTTAAACAGTAATTTAAATTTTGATATAAAATAGTTGTATAAATATAAAAAATATAGTAAGACAATTATTATATTTAAAAAAATAAATAAATATGAACTGAATTAATTAAAGAGTTATTTGAAAACTAGCAATATAAATTTTGAATAAAGATGCACATAAAATATAAATAAAAACATTCCATTATAAAATCAGGAAATTTAACTTATTGTACCCAAAACAAGTACTAGTAATAAATATGAATTATTTTAAATCCTGAAAATTCAGGTGTTTAATAAGTTAAACTTTATAACAATAAATGAATTGTAGCTCTTATATTTTCCTCCCTTATAATTATATACATGATACAAAAATATATTACCTATCTCTTTGTATTTTATAAAAATATATCTCTTTGAAATTAAATAACATAACACAGCCTAATATTTGGCAGAATTGAGCAATTAGTAAAATCAGTGACATGTTTAAGAAATATTTATAGAAATATATTCTACAACAAAAATCATCTTATATATTAAACAGCTCACTTACAAAATAAATATTAATCAATATTTATCCAAGAACATTAAATTGGAAAATAAAGATTAATAAAAATTAAATGACTAGAATTATTTGATTTGATTTATAATATAAAATGTAATTAGATTTTAATTTAGTTAAAATCAAATTGACTAGATTTAACAGAATACTCCATTTTAATGAATGGACCTATTTAATAGAAATGTAAAATAAAGATTATTTCAAATCCTATTGAGTATGCTAATTTACTCAATAGCGTACTCAATATGGAGTGATTATTGAGTCAAGCACAAGGGCCAACATTTTTTTCATTATCTCAATGGCATAGTTTTTAAGCGATTGAGGGATAAATTTTAAAATAATAAACAATACTTTAAGAATATTTAATTAAGAACAAATATGATGTTTTGAGATCTAATTTATGAGCTTTTAGAATAAAGACAACAAGCCTAATTGTCACAATCTAAAAATTGTAATTTACGATTGACTTCAACATTTTGATACAAGGTTTTCCCCCCATTTATTCTAATATAAAATAACACTTACTTCCATCCATCCTTCTCTTCCTTGTCTTCATGGAAATAACTTGTTCTCTCTGTCATTATCAACAAGGATGGCAAAATGTGAGTTATTTATTTTACAAACTCACTAAGAAACACAAAAGAATACTTTAAGACAACAGTGAAAGAAATCTAAACTGAGTCTTCGAAACGATAATGAGCCATCTACATAATGACAGAACAAAAATTTTCTGTTAGTTTTGAACGCCCATTAGTTTTTTCCACAAACTTCCTACACTGAATGTGTTATACTATAAAACAAAGAAACAACAATGAAGCACCCAATACCAAAGCAAGCTACGAATGAAATATTTGTTTTTTTAAACTCAACATGAGTTAATTGTAAAAGCCTGAAATATAGGCCTACTACCTTTCTGCTCAATAATTGGCTGTCCAAGTCATGAAAATAAATAGATACAGTAGATTGTGAATAATCAGATCATTTCCAAACTAGCATAATTTAATCCGATTAACTGAAGTTTAGAAAATAAAGAATAATGTACTTTACTAAAAGCCAGGTAACTTAATTTTTGTCATTTTTATATATTTTATTCAGGAATACTTTCTGAATATGACAATGTAAATTGCAGTGGCAGAATTAATAAACTCTTAAAATCTGTGCTTGCAAAAATGACATGGAATCTCTAAAATGCAGCTTTCATTGTGTGAAAGCTCTAAAGATAGCACTCATGAATGTAACTGCAGAGTGTATTTACAAACTGATGATCAAATGTAACACATTGAAAAATAATGAACCAAATAAGCAGATTTTCAGACATTCTATTATAGTGCAATCTATTATATATAACATGCATTAAGATTTCTTTAAAAAATTTTTTAGCTAGATAAATGACGGAAACCCATTATTTGACCTCATTGTGAAGAATTAATGCAAATCAGAAAATTTACTTCAAAGAACATCTTATGTAGTATGGCTATTCAATTCATATTCACTTACATAGGATTCACCCAATGTCGAAATAACATCAAAGTCAATAGCAATTTACACTCGTGTGTTATGACACTAATACAGTATTCTAATTCCCATGTAAATAATGCTAAAGAAAAAAACAATATTTAGGATTTCGCCTGTGTCTTACGTTATCATAACTCATGCTAGAGTAAGTTAGCAAATATGTTACTTTTTTGTAAAATTATATCTTTAAAAAATTATTAACCATACTGTATTAACTTTGAATGATTTATAAGCTAGAGTTTTGATCAGAACAGCAATTGCTGTCTGCAGTTTTGATCAGACCACCACACAGTAAACACCTGATAGCCATATTACTGTTTGCTGGATTCTTATGTTAAAAGATTATTTCAAGAGGATAAATTGTATAAAATCTGCATTAAAAAATAAATCCAAGACAACATTTTATGCACAATTTTTCTTATTGACTCCTATTTGATCTAAAAAATACTTTTTCATTAGCCAATTCAGTATTGTCATACTTGACTCATACTAGAAAAATGAAATTACACATTTCTATTAAACATTACACATTAAAAATAAAACATTTGCATGCCTTCAATTGAAATATTTTTACAAAAGTTTTCACATAATCTGTCATATTACATTTCAACTATACACCAAAACAATACCAAATTCAAACATATAACATCATAACACCATATACATACTTTGATTTTTAAATACAATAATCCCTAGTTTTAACAGACATTGTTAAAATACATTCTATTACAGCTGAGAGCTCAATGAAACACGAAAAGCAAAAAAAGTCAAAGAATCAGGCTATAAGAAATGTCATTTAAAACCATGCAACTCAACAAGTAGTCTTGAATTCATCTATTTAACCATTCTTTCCTGAGTTGAACATAAATTTTAATAAAATTGTGCTAAATATTATATTATTCGATCCCATCTTCAACTTGAGCTACTAATTTACAGCTATACACTTTAACATATATTAATTTGTAAACACTTGCTTTTTAAAGTTGCTTGTCGTAATCATTGTGAATTCACTGATTAAACTATAATTAAATAATACTTAACTAAGTGAAATGTAAGCGTTTACTTGCTGGCTAAACGCATCAGCAAGTACGGTAAAAACTCGATTAACCGTCACTTTCGTGACCGTGGCCATGACGGTTGAGCGAATAGACGGATAACAGAAACACTGTATTATTCCTCCAAAACGTAACCTCAATCAATTATATTATAGATAGATATCACTCTCACAGTAATGTAATATATTTAGGAGCAAAAAGAACATAAACACGATTGTAATGGAAAATGAAACTATTCATTACATGATAAAATGATATGCACAGTAGCTACAAATGTAGCAAAATAATGTACATTAATATAAACTTAAAGGTGAAATAGTTCGTGTATTTTAACAAACAAAGGGAACGAGTCACTGCACCGTAATACTTTGGCTACCGGCCACAATATCGGCGTTTTCATAGAGAATTGCGAAAATATTTTAAGCTTATTTTTAAATAATGTGTACTTATTCTTTGTTCCCCTATCATATCTAAGTATGAATATAAGTTTCTTATCATAGTATTTATAAAAATATGTGTCGAGCCAATTGGCAAGTCTTTTCCTACCGTAAATGATACGTAAATAAACTCTATCGGACCAATTGGCAGGACATTGTTTTTGATTTAATTATATTTTTTAATCTGTGCAACACTCTTTTAATATTTTTTGTTTTGTGTAAACAATAAACAACAAAACCACAATTTCATGTTCCGGCTACCCACACAATAAGCTGACTGGCGATAAAAGTGTTTTGGCGCTTATCACTAAGACATGTAAACGTGTCACATGTGATTGATTTGCGAGTTTATAAGTATTTTGTATATAGAACTAAAGTGTAATATATTCTCTCTCTGATAAGTAATGCTTCAGGTCCAATAAATACTATACAAGAATCATAACAAGTAAAAGTTTTAAAACCAAATAATTTACTTCTTAAGGAATTTACGTCCTAGTAGGGATGAGTTTATCCAAGTGTATCAATGTTTGTACTTAACTTCAAGCAAGTCCGTTTTTTAAGGATTATTTTACAACTAAATATTTAGTCAGTATTTCCGACTTACTTTTTAGGTTTTGTGAAATTTTGAAAACAGTAGTGAAAATCAATATAATACGTCATAACAAATATGTGTGTCGGCCCGTAATTGCTGACAAAAGGCTCCTAGAATAACATCATGTTTTTAATGCCCTTGGCGTTTATCTATATAACAAAAAAAATCGTAATTATATCTGTAAGTAGTGTGAAGATTATTGTTTAATACAGTGGCTTCATTTTTCCAAAAGTAGCAACAACAGTTGAGTAGTACGAATAAACATAAAACGTTACATGACCCGACGGTATTCGGTTCAGGGTACAGGCCGTCTGGTCAATTAGATGACGGTCAACAGAAACTGACGGTTAAAAGAGTGGCGGTTAATCGAAGTTTCACTGTAATCCCTTACGTATTCACTTAGTTAAGTATTATTTAATTATACTTGCTTTTTGTTTAATTGAGGACAGCCTTTTCCAGACTGAGTCCAATAGTCAACTTAGACTGTAACTGACCACTGTTTTTAAGATTAGGATGGGGGAAAGGATGGTATAAGGTAGTAATATCAAGTGATTTTAAGAGAGTTTTTAAAGTAATGGTGCCAAAAAAAGCGTGTGTGAATTATAATCTAATTTGCTGTTGAGTATGTGTTAGACAAGTTTGAAATGTGTCTAGATTTTGTACTGTTCAGTTGTGTGGGCTATTTGATTTTTATTTAGTTTATGAAGAGTTTGTAAATTTGTTGTGAAGTTTGTTAGGTTTGCTACAGTAGCCATTAGTACACAAACATAGTATCAAACCTACAAATTTTGCACAGCTACAGACACAACTGAACGGTGCAGGATCTACATTTAAAATTACATCCACACACATACTCAAAACCTAATTAAATATAATAAAATTCATACAAACTTTTTGACATCATTACTCTAAAAGTCTCCCACAAAAATAATGTAATATAGTTACACAAATTCCTTTACCCCCTCCAACCTTAACAACTTACAGGCCGATTAAAGTCTGATTTGAAAATGAGATACATTTCTCAAAACTCCAGTCCTCACTTAAACAAAAAGCAAGTGCCACTAAAGACAAGGGATTACATTTTAATATATGTTAAAATGTATAAATAATATTGATATACTTTAACATAGGTCAAAACTGTTTGTATCTGTGTATTTTTAATTTAATGGACAACTCATAGGTTTATTGGTCCATTAAAATGGTAGAATGACCGTAAATATATTTTGGGACAAACTGGTTTGATAAGCTAATTATATTATTTTAAAGTAATACATAAACAAGGACAATGCCAAAAACTTCAATATCTGAGCAAACTAGGAAAGCATGCGACAAAACAATGAAACTAGAACAGGTTTTGGAAGAGAATAAGCTATGTGTAGCCTTCTTGTGCTGCTGTAACAGCAAACCTACCAATGACTTTTACTGAGCATGATGTTACTGCTTCTCCAAGTTGGTTACGGGCTTGGCAAGTGTAAACTCCAGAATCTACAGGATAGACACTCAGCAAGTCAAGAGCAACATAATCAAAGTCATAAGCTGGTCTGAATCTGTGGCCTGTTGAAAAAGGAAACATGATTTAAAATCATTAATATCTATTCTTTTTATTTCATACTAGAATATAGTTCAGTTTGTAAAAAATGTAATTGTAATATTTGCCAATATCCTAAATAGATCAGCACTTTGGAGATGAAACACCTATAATGAAATTACGAAGAGTACACATAAAGAAACAAAATATTATCTTATAGTTTGCTACTGTTTGTTTTACATCAAGAAATACATTAATTGACAAGTAAGAAAGTTGAAGAGACATATAGTATTTTCATTTAATTTTGGCTTAGTTCATTTCAATGAAAATATTGGAAAGAAATATTATCACTCTAGTTTGTAACTTCTTCTTTACTAGATTGTAATTTTGTAATTAGACCCTCTGATGATGGTGACATGGTCATCGAAATGTACATAAGGGTTTAATCTTGAGTAACTTGTTATTTTTTATTATTATTGGGGTTCTTTCCAATATTTTCACTATAATATATTGTACCACTGTGCTGTTAATATTGTATACGACTTCATTTCAATAAAAAAAATCCGTTACATTATTACTATAAGTAAAAAATCATTTGTTTAACATGATAAGTCATTTGAATTTATAATAATGCAGATGCTAAGAAATTTACATAAATCAAGTCCACTTAACTCAATAATGAACGAATCTGTTATATAAAAAAAAAGTTTTTATTGATTTTAGTAAATACAACAAAATGGCTGATAGCAGAAAATCCAAGACTTTAAAGAACAAGAATTTAATGAAAAAAACTTGTCATATAAACCTTTGAATTGAAAAGTGCAATAATAGGACATTTCTCAAGTTAACTGGAATATCCAGATCAATATTACCTATTGTTTTAAATATTCTTATATTAATATTTTTTAAATACGAATATATTCTAGAAAGAAATTAATAATAACGAATTAAATACTTTTACTAAATATTTTAGATTTTAAACTTGCTCGCTTTGTAAAGAGAATAAGGATAAAACATTATTTTACAGCCTTCTACAGTGTGCCCATAAGAATCAAAAATCTTACAAATTAATTATTTTAGTTCTTTATATTTATTGGATTTCATAACATGTTTAATATTATATAAATATTTACATACCAGGTGATATAATGAATTTATTAAGGCAAAACAAAATAGCACACATTATATTTTGTTTAAACAATATCCAAATTTGAAAGTATTAGAATTAGAACTTATCAGAATTTCATTCCATTATGAACAAAAAATATAATAAAATTGGACCTAAATTTTGATAAAGAAATATTATCATATTTTATTTGCTTATTCAAAACCAATAGATATTTATTTTAAAACGAGTTATTATCTATGTAGGAAAGATAAATTACTTCCAAAATCATAGCATACAAAACATCAAAAACAATAATTTTTAAATTACCTTAGAATTGAAATTATTTTCATAAAAACCCTCACATGTTATAATACTAATGCCTTGGACCAAAGGTGATTACAAAATACATGGGTCTCATTTGCAAATAAATCTTGAAGGATACAAAAAAAAAAAAACTGAGATTGTCTGTTGAAACTGATTTAAAAAAATTTTTTCAATTAAGATTAAGCGTTAAATTTTCAAATTATAGTAAGTGTCAAATGAATGATATCAAAAAGTTTTAAATACAGTAAATAAGCAGAACCTTACTAATCCAAAACTTCTATAATTCGGGCTGTAATCTTTACTATAATTTTTCCACGAAAAATACATATGTTTGCCCGGCTCACAAAAGAAACCAGACAAATAAAACGAATTATTTTGAACAAACTATGACATATCAAACGAGAAAATTAATTAATTTATATTTTGAAATTAAATGGACTGAATGGATGAGCCGATACCTAAAACTTTTTATTCAGATTCTGATTTCGATTCTAAATTTTTTTCCGTTTCTCGATTCTTAGGCCTACATGATATTCTCTGATAACGAATTCAGTTTACATCTTGGTCATATGGTGAAGCCTTTTAAAAGTTCTGTTTTAATGTAATAGGCTACACAAAACTTTCAACCTTGATTTATGAATAGGAATTTCTGAAAGTATGATTGACAAATGTATCAGATAGAAGTAATGATTTATTTAAATAACAACTTATTGTTATTGTGATATTTCATTTCACAATAACAATATAATTTCAGTAATAGCCATTTCAGTTTGTATAATTGAAGAAATTGAAGTGACTTTTTGTGTGTTTTCTTAACATCTATGAAGTAGTGGTATAGTAATGGCAGCCAGAGACAGGAAGAGAGAAAGAGAGAGTCAAACCCACCCAAATGAGAGCGAGAACAAACGATCCAGAAATGGTTCCAATCATCTTTGTTGTTGCGTCATAAATAATAATATTTTCATTATCTCAAATCAGCATTTCGTTTAATCATTTAATTCATTCAAAGCAACTAATATATAAATAAGGCGTAGCTGATAATTAACTCCCACATGTATTTCAAGAGTTAAAAAAATAAGAATTGGAATAGGCACTTAAATCAATGGAGAATTGAGTAACAGCGATTACTCAATACCGCTAGAATTGACGATTTACGGATAATCGTTAAGAAGTACATTTTTACAGGCCCAGTTTTACTTATTATTAAACTGAAAATGTTAGAGAAAGTGTAGAAGAGGGCTGACCAAAATGTAACTAATGTATTGCCTTAAGATAGCAGTAAGTAGAGCTAAGATATTATGTCGTTAAGTTTAGTACGCTCATAGATGTATAAGGATGCAGAACGAGCTGTTTCACCTAACTTTACTCTGAATTTTGTAAAATATAAGGTGCAATGCAAAATACCTCAACTTTAGAAATTGGAGTTTTGTTAGTAAAAAAACAAATATGAACTAAGATTCAATGAGAAATTTAAGAGGCATATAAGGACAGCAATTTCTTATATCAAGAAGGTAGCTCTAGCCCTGCCTAAACGGCTAAAAACGTTATTTTCTTGACTGTCTTTGTAATTTACTTATAAACAGTTTAGTGTAGTTAAAACCTTTAAATTAAAAATTGTCAAACACTTTGAAATCAAGTATTTTTTTTATTTATTACTTACCGGTTTTCACGGGTTTTCCATTGACAAACCAATCTACTCTCATTGAGGCATCACCAACTGGTTGGAGGCGACATTCTAAGTGAATATTTGTTCCTTCAACAGTTTCAATATTGTGCAGTGGTTTTGTAAATTGAGGTGGCTGCATTACAGTTGCATCTTCTGCAATAACACGTTGGTGTCGAGATGCATCTTCTAAGTAATTAATTTGCTCCAGGGCTGACTCATTCTGGCTGTCTGTTAAGATATCTGATCGGCTAATGATCTGTAAATTAAATTTGTTTAAATAAGTCATAAAAACAACAATGGCATGTGTGTGTACTATAATTAAAGCGAAATTAACAATATACAAAATTTTACTAAACTATTTATGCTACAGTTGTCATTACATTACATACAACAATTCGGCTTTTTCAGAAGATATTGTTACTGGATATTGCAAGCTGCCCTGATATGGCCCTGAGAGCAATATATTTTTGAAAGTTTTACACTTTTTTCTAATTTTTTTCTTTATTTTTCTTTAATTTCTTAAATTATAGTAATATTTGTTATTATTTTATTTTTAGTTACTTATTTTCTCATGTTAAGCAAACTTTACCTTACGTTTGCTGACAATTTTTTTGCTAATAATTATCTGTAAATCTTTTTTTCTTTTGTAAAATACTTATTCATTGTAAAATACTGCAAAAACTTTTAAATTATCTGTAAACATGCGAGAAAAATCATAAACTTTGGACACAAAAAAACTTCTTCATTATTCAATCGCATATTCATTGTAAACTACTGTACAAACTTCGAAAGCATCTGTAAATATGTGAGAAAACCCATAGACTTTGGACACAAAAAATGGTGACTATGTACTCTGTGTAGTATTATTGTCCAAATAGTTGCAAATATTTAACCTAGAATACAGCTCAATACACAGGAAAACAAATCATAAATGGGCGGCAATACTCCCACTAGCCAGTGCTCGACCTCGCGTACTAGTACGTGAATAGTAATCAAAGGGTTAAAGAACAGAGAGTGTACAAGAAATCTGTGAGTTTGATTGGTGTTAAATATTACAAGGAGGTCTAAAGTAATCTAGGTTATCAGTTCAACATTATAAAATTCAAAGTTTATATGGCCAGAAGAACAGCCCAATAACGATAAAAAAATTCACCTACTAAATCTGTATTTTTCTTAACTTCTCTCACTGCAAAAAAAGTTGATATTACCTAAAATATAAAACATTGACATAGTAGCATAAAAAGACACACAGTTTACAGGTGGTAGTAAACTTTATTAAGGAAAGTGAAAAAGGTTCTTGTTGCGTAGAAAAAAGATAATATCGGATATATTTGTATTAGTTGTGGAAATCATATTATTCAAATTAATTAACTGTTTGTAGGTAGTTGAGTAATTTTCAAACTATTTTTTTCAGTAACTGATTTTCAGGTAGGTTGGGCGAGACTCAACTATTGAGTCACCCTCATTAAATGGGTCACAGTAAAAAGAATCAAAATTTCACAAAAAAAACTGTAATTGAGATAAATTTCCTGTAATGTTTCTTATGAATCAAATTATAAGATTTGATTTGGCTAACTATAAGCCTATTACTTTAAGCTTAACGTGATATACAAGGCTTAAGTGTGGTAACAAATTCAACCAAGTTGACTTATTACAGCTGTAGTTGTTATTATTTTTTAAAGTAATAGGCATCAGTCTCTTATAGAATTTGAGAATTCTTATTTTTGTTACATTGCTAAATATTTTATTTCATCATAACTGAAAAATAGTTTTAGTGTTACTTACATTAACACATGCTGAAGTATGTGCACTGCCAAGCTGGTTTGTGGCTCTTACTGTGTATTCTCCAGAGTCCAAAGAGGTGACATGGATGATATCAAGAGCCACATAACCAAAATCATAGTATGTTCGGAATCGAGAACCTAAAGCAAAACACGGATATACAATTACTGAAGGTATATACATTTCCTAAGAAAAATCATAAATACATTTTTTTTAAATGATTTTAACAAAGTTTAAATATAATGAAACGTCAAATAAAATTGTGCCTAATTTTATAAAGATTGGTTTAAAAACACAATTTCACTGAATTTCATTGTTACTCCTACGGATAATACTTACGTAATAAAGTTTTGTATTAACTACAAACCATATTATTTTTACTGTTCTATTACAGTTGAAATGATTTTTTTTTTAACCATCTTTCTGCATAGAGCACTTCCTAATTGGTATTGTTTAGGACTAATGGAAACATGTTTCAAAATTTTTTTTGAGAACATTTTCTAATTATCCTCAATTGTTGCAGACATTGACGGTTTTGTTTAATATCTGTTAAGAAGACCCATCTTTGTTTCTTACAGAAAACAGATTTACATAATGGCCTCTTAAATGGGTTAACAAAATGGCCCCTTCTGATAGAGTTGTTAACAAAACGTTATTATTATTTTGTATAATATTTCTGAAAATCTTTTAATATGTCTGTAAAACTCATAATTGAGCTCATAAACCTTTAACACACTCTAACTTTTTGACTGTGTATTTCTTTTGTTTCAGGTTTCCCAAATAACTTTTTATTTTCAGTAAACAGCTTCTAGACAGAAAATAGTAAAACATGCTATAGCTAATGAATTTTTCTATTTTATTGAAAGCATTTCTATAATTTATGTAAGATATTTACAGAAATGTTAACCAGCCATTAACAAACTTGTTTTACAAGAGTTTATAATTATCTAAAACTATCTAAGTAGAAGAATTATTGTCTCAAGAATTATAGTAGAAAAATCATTTGTAAAAGAAATCAACTTTGATTGATTTTAAGTATAAAATAATAAAATCATAAAAATAAGTATAATATATTTGTGCTAAATAATTGAAGAAATTAAGATTTTGAAATTTAAATTATCTATGGTAAAATTTCAATATATGATAAAAAGATTGAATTTAAATTAAGATGAACTTTGTATCAAACTCACAGAATTTTATTATTCCAGATCTTGCATTTTAAAAATCATTTTGAAGTACAGTAAAACCCAGCTTATCCAAACCCTGCTCAACTTGAACCCATCTTAATGGAAACATACTGGTGCTCAACCGTAATTAACAGCTGTTATTTAAATAAATTGTGGGCACTGTATAAGTTTTCATTATTTTCGAAATTTGTATACTAATGTGTATATTTAAGCACCATATTCATATGTACTAACAGACGGTCATAAAATATACTGTATAAACCTCTCTTGCTTTTAACCCCTTAAAGTTCTTTCATTTACTGAACCTGGACTTTAGGAACCATTCAAAGCAACATATTGGTTACAAATTCTTTTAAAATTCATAGTTAAAAACAGAAAATTGCTTTTCTTAATTTTAAAAGTCTTTTAAAATTCATAGTTCAAAATTTAAACTGTAGCTCTTTGTTTCAAACTTTTGTTAAATTTGTTCAATTATAGTTCAATTCAAAGTACGAACAAAAAATTCTATTTTTTTAATTTTATCAATAGAATTTTTATTAAAATATTAAAGTATTGCCAACACAAAGTTTGATGCAATATCTGTTATAATAACAAAGTAATAAAATCAAATACATTTCACCCAACTGGGTGTCAAATGACTTAGTAATGCCAACAAAGCCAAAATCTGTTCAATATATTTGAGATCAAAATTTTTTTTTATTTCCATTTGAATTTTATGAAAACTTTTAATGCATTATTTGCCTTGTCCAACAAGGGGAAACAAATTTGTGTAAGTGTTTTTATTGATGTAAAGTCTATCTTATGATGGGAAAGTATGATAGGCTTATGTCTTGGCAATCTACCAAGCATCTCTTTAATCACTCAAGTAGGTTTGGTTATATTTTATTCTTGGTTGTCAATTTGAGATTTATGTTTCAAATACAGATTTATCCTCTATTACACTATTAGGGTTAAAAATAAAACTTCTCTAAATAGATTTATCAATAAAAATATGACATTGCTTGTTATCTAAAATTTTGAGTATTATAAATCAAGTCTGCTTTTTATTTTTCAGCTAAGCAAGGTTTTACTATAATTTCATAGTAATGAAATGAAAACATTCTGTGATAACTTGATTGGCACAGAAAGCACCTGTAAACACTTGTAAGAAAGCAATTGCATGTGTTCTTTTCTTACATAAATTAATAAATCAAGCAAAAAAACTTCTTATCTAATAATTAAATAAATTAATATTCTAAGAATATGAAATTTAATTTATAAATACAAACTCACCAACAGTAACTGGTTTTCCATTCTGAAACCACTCGACTCTCATTGTAGGGTCTCCCATTGGTTCTAAACGACACTCCAAATGGATATTCTTTCCTTCATTAACAGGCTTCTGATCTTGTAAAGGTTGAATAAATATAGGCTTAGACTTTGATATCTCTTCAATATTATATTGGGGCTCTACAAATTTGCCTTCCTCTAAGCGTTTAGTTTTTTCAAAAGTGCCACGATGCATACTACTTGTATCAATACTTGCACGTGCTAGAAAAAAAAATTGAAAGCATTTTATTCATTTTGAAAGTAGTTCTTGAAACAGATTTTAATGATGATTGCTATACTCAATGAAGAATGAAAGCCAATTCTTTATTACTATACCGGTGTGAAATTAGCAGGACCCTTAGCAGATTCGAGAAGGGTAAATTTTCTTTCTTGCAATAAATAAGGGCGTTAAATGGGGGCAATAAATGATGCATTTATATATTCAATGGTAATCAGAATTTCAGCATCTATTCTTTTTGCAACTGAAGAATAAGCTTTATGGATTAATGTATTTAATAAAAGTCAAGACAACTAATTTAATTGATAGTGGAGGTGGAGAGAGAACGTTGCTCTACATAGAGTTTAACAAGTGGTTAATGATTCACCATACTAGTGAGTTTGACAGTTATTATATTCCTTATAATTGTTGTTATGAGTTGTGAATACATCGTTTAGGTTTATACAAATTTCTTTCAGGAAAAGACTTATTGTTGAGCAATAAGTCATCTTACTCTGATTTAACATTTCCGCACATTGTTCTTCTCAAGCAGTTTTTCCTATTAGTAAGCTGTTGTACCAAGTATAAACATTTGCATAGCTTTCTCTAAGCTGTTCTGTATTAGTATAATTAGCTTGTAGGTAACTTTGTGATTTCACATGACAAACCGGTCAAATAGCCCCCCACTATGTGGTAACTGTAAATTGTAAGCGTGCTTAGGAGGGTCAGGCCCTCTTCTGTATTCTGTGTGAAATTTACATTTAATACTTGTTGCATATTCATAAAACAATAACACATAGAGGGCACACTCTGGACCAGTAAAAATAGCCCTCTACTTGAAATGAAGGAATTTGGTCTATGACAGACTCAAACTAGAATGCTTTGATATAAAATAATACCCCTACTGAATCTATAACTTGAGTAAAGTCCTTTTTGACTTACTCTGTATTGCTTGATACAAGGACAATACAGATTTGTTACTAAGGTTATACCATTTCAGTAAAATACTAATGCTACTACCTATCAGGTTTGCTACATTTAAACAAAATACCACATTTGGAATGGATACGCAGTACATAAATATGAAATATTTTTATTTTTTATAAAAATATTTTAAATAGTTTTTTTTTTAGTTAATATAGTTGGTTTATTTTTTGTTTAGCAGTTTCATAATTGACAATTTAATCATCGTTCACCTTGGTGTATTTTATTTCATTATCTGCATAAATGGAGGACATCTGCCTCTTCAAAAAACTGGTTAGCTCAAGTTACAAAACTGTATTTATTTTTTAAACCGAACCTACAACAACAAGACACTTTGTAACTAAACTGAAATGTATTACACATTTTTTGAAAACTTAGTCATTACATATAAAAAAACTACTGTTCTTCCCAGTTTCGTATCATGAGGCTATTACTAATATGTTATTATAACCTTCTAAGTTTGTCTACATTAACTTTATATTTTATATAGTTCTTGATTTATTTTCGTTTTAAAACTATGTATTTGATATCTAATCCATGGATATCTATTTAAGAAACAACGAAACTTGAATATGGAGGGCTAGATGTTTGAAATATTGAATAATTTTGTAACTTTCAAAAACAAATATTTTAAGATGAATAATGGTATCTTTTGAATTTATTTTTTTATTTAAATATTTTAAAATTAAGAATTTAATTTAGTATGGCAAATTTATTCTAAGAAGATCATTAATTATTATAAAGAATGGCTTCAAATTGTGTACCAATGTGAAAATAAAATATGACATTTGAAATTTCTCTTCTTAAAAAATTCTTCGAACTATTAAACATTTTTTATAAAACCAATACTGTAATTTATTTACTTTCAACTTCCATTGTGGCTGAGAGCTGAGCTTCTCCTAAAGCATTTCTAGCAATTACTGTGTAAACGCCAGCATCTTCAGCTCGTACACTTAGAATGTCCAAAGCTACATATCCAAAGTCGTGGTATGTCTGAATGCGATTAGCTGTCATCAAAACCTTTCCATTGAAATACCATTCAATCTGTAACAAATTATTATTTATTTATAATAATTAAAAAACCTAAATAACATCTTTCTACTCATAAATGCAACACAATTATATTTGTTTTGAAAAATTTGCGAGTATGTATCAGTAATGAAAATAAAATCCAAATTTCAGAACTATTAGTTTGAAACAAATTTAAATCAAATATTGTAGAAATAATTCATAACTTTCCGCATGCATAAAGGTTTGAAATAAAATAACTTTGAGTTTAATTACAATCTGTTACCCAGAGATTTACAAATTGTCTACTATTTTATATTATATGCAAAATATATATTCAAAGTATGTCCATGTAAAGAACAATATATTTGCATTTTCCGTATTAAAATTAGGATTTTTTTTTTTAACAATTTACAATAACATACTGTAAAAACTACTCTACTGGATTTTTAAAAACTACAGAAAAAATATAAAAAGAATATATACCTTCAATATTGCTAATGTAAAACATTCAATTTTGTAAATTATTGATTTTTAGAGCTGAAGTTGAGTGAAAAGATAAATGGCAAAGACCAGGAGACTGGATTGCAAGTGAACAACTCAACTATTAAAATTTGAAATCTACCAAATGACTGTATTTTTCAACACAAATTCAGAATTCATGCCAAAATAAAACTGGACAAGAAAGAACTGGTCAAAAAGAATTTAAGTATTACATTATCAAAATATCAACATGTGTTACCTTTAACATATTATCATTTTGTGGTTCTACACGAGCTTCAAAATGAGCACGCTGGCCTTCTACTATTTTATTTGTTCCTTTCAAGGGCCCCAAAAATCTTGGTTTCTGAGTTGCAACAGTTTCTTCTTGTGTTGCCCTTGTATAACGACTGAAAAAAATAATTATGACAATTTTTTTTAAATGTATAATAATCCTTTTTAATATATATTTGAGTAGATTTTTCTGCCTTTCCTGACATTATATTATTTTCCTTTGTTGACTTGTTTCGAAATGACTCCATTTTCAAAACCTAAAAAGTGCTATTATAGTTTTGAAAATGGAGTCTTTTTTAAAGTGTCAACAAAGGAAAATATTATAATGTTATGAAAGGCAGAAAAATGAACTTGAATATATAGAAATATTCCTAACAAACATGAAGGTGAATATATTAAGAATTCCGTACTTTTTAATCTTATTTTCCTATTTTTATTCATGGGCAATACGAAATCGATCAACCATGTCTTGTATTTATGTGACGGTGTTAACATAAATATAAAACTGAAAATAATGTGAATAAGTGAAGATACTTATTTTACCACTAGAGAAAATGTATGTTGAACATCGAATAACCCTGAAACAATGTTTTCCTTATCACTGTTGTCATTATTGCTAACAATAAGATACAATATTATATTGTGGTATACTGTGAAGAGTGTTTGTGAAATATAATTAATTAAACACAATAATACCAAATAACCACAACAAAATCAGTGCATTAATTATAAATGAGCGACTTGTTATGGAATATATTTAATTAAACACAATAAAATCCAATAACCACAATAAAATCAATTTTCTTAATTATAAATGAGCGACTTATGTACATTTTAGTTTCCAGGTTTATTTTTAGAAAGGCTTACAGAAGGTAACCTTAGAACCTTTAAACCTTAGAAAGGCTTAAACAATAAATTTACATAACAACGACTCTACTCCTAACTGCTCTAACCAATTACTTATATATATTATACAGAATATAGAAATGCCCCATCCGTATAGATAATTCGTTCATATCTTATAGATAAGTGATTGGTTACGTCAGTTAGTATTAGAGTGTTATTATTTAAAAACATCTCTAAATTAATTGCATTATTTAAACCAGTATATCTGAAGATGGATATCTGGTAACTAAAATGCTCAAAAAGTGAAAATATATAATTAATTAATACATTAATTATAATAGTCCTACTTGATTAATAGCAATAATATATCAGATTATGTCCCGGGCTCATGCTACCTGGACATATGGGCTTTTCCATAAAGGTTCCTGTTATTACACTTCAACAGGGCACTCTATTGTTCTCGGTTTCGGCTTGATTAAAATCATCAGTGGGCTCTTCACGTTTCTTGAAGGCACTTTAGTTGGCAGATCTCTATGGCCAGTGTCACTTCTGGACAGTCATTACTGATATGTGGAGGGAGTATAATTCTCTGAGTCAAAATGGATAACTACACAAAACGGTCAATCACTCTTTCAATTTTGTTTGTCATGGTGATCGTAATGTTAATACAGAGACAATAGAAAGTCATTGGGCTAAGATAAAGTGTGATATGTGCCGAAGAATAGGTCGAATGGCAGTCACTATGTTTGAAACATAGCTTGTGGAATACTATGGAGAAATAGTGTTTTGACAAAGCCAAAACAGTATGAAAACTTTTTTAAAGCAATCAATCATTTCTTCTCCTAATGATTATGTGAAACATTTGAATTATCAATATATGAACATAAATATTTATGTCATAGAATAGAATAAACAAAACAACAGGTGGTCACTTGATGTAAATAATAGATAGGTAGTTTAGATAAGTCCTGGATAAGGAAGAAAAATAAGACAATGCTACTATTAGCAGCTTCATGTAAATATAAATGGCTACATATGAGATGACTCCAAGATTAATAAGAAATATGACAAGACTCTCTAGGTCGCTTTGGGTGAAATGAGGAAATTGTTCCATAAATAGTTTACTACTTTAAATCAATAAATTTCCATGTTATTTGGAGCGGCTAGAGAAGCATTCTACTCTAAAATGGAATAGCCGTGAAAAATTTCATCAAATTTTGCGTAAGTATCTATTTTGTTATAGTTTAATTTAAATTTCATTTTTATATGCTGAAAAATATGGTTGATTAGTTATAATAATTGAGTTATTTTTGTCGGTTCCCTCTTTATACGAAGTACAGTATATATGGCCAAAGTGTAACTACGTTTGCACGGTTATAATCTGTGAGCTTCAGCTTATCAAGCTACTGTGCCTGCTGGTTTGCAGAAGTGCCTTTATTAAAAGAGAAGGGCCCACCAATATTTCCTTCCGAGTGGAAAAGTTGAAATCCAATAACAATAGGCGTCAATAAGTCAAAATTTAATAATAATAGGCGACTGTTGATGGTACAGCACAAATTCTACATGTCCATTTATTTACATTTGTTGATTCCATCTTCGCGTGAGCTACTAGTAATCACTTACACTTTTTAAAAAATGTTTTAACTTGCCTGTAGTAGCACTTACTTTGCTTGTTTAGTTACGGTCTGAGTTGACAAAGGGACACATCTCCCGAAACGGCCGTTCTCAACAAGCAAAGTAAGTGCTACTATAAGCAAGTTAAAACATTTTTTAAAAAGTGTAAGTCCATTTATTGTTGTTGGTGGGCCTGTCTGGTTTTCTTATCCCAAATTATGTAAATATACTCATATTGACTAACTGCTTTAAAACCCACAAAAAAATGTATTTTTTGTATCACATCATTTTTAATGATAAAAAGGTATTATTTGGCCTAAAATTTAGAGTTTTCTTACTGTATACTTTTTTCTGTCAGATGAGCTTGCTAAACTTATAACTGACAACACTATTTACATTAAATTAAACACTGATAAAGAAAATATTGCTTCAAGGTTTTTTGATGTTCAACGTACATTTCCTCTAAGTAAATTAAGAATCTTCAATATTATTTTCAGTTTTATATTAATATTAACACTCACATATATACAGTACAAGCGTTGACTGGTTGATTTTGTATTACCCATGAATAACAACAAGAAATAACATTACCATAATTAAATGATATATACAAAGATTTCCATTCATTCTATCTGGAGAGAATTAAAATAATGCATTAAAGGCATTAATCATAAATTGAAACATTTTAATAAGCAGTTTTAATTTTAGAATATGAATATGCAGTATTCATAAAGGAAAAAACTGTTTTATTGTTGTTATTACCAATTTAAAAGGCTCTTGATATAAATTAATGTATATAAAAAAACTTTTCAGTAGAACATTTTATTTAAAGAATTTTTATTATAACATCAAAAACCCTTTAAATATAAGTTTCCATTTAAGGATGTTAACAGTAAATCTACATGTTCAACTATGGCAGAATAAATATTCAACTTAAAAAAAACTGTCAGATAATTTTGATTAACAAATCCAAACAAACTTATATGTAGATGCTTAATTTTAACATCTCTATTTAACTTTATACTCACATTACACATATTGAATATGTATAAGTAATTACCTAGTATCCTCAAGAAACTGGATTTTCTCCAATCCACCTGGGTGTTGACTATCCATGATGATGTCCTTCTTGGTAAGGACTGTGAGTTGAGCGGCAGTTTCAGCTTGACCAAGTTGATTGTAAGCACGGCAAGTATAAATACCCACATCATGAATTGTTACATACTTTATAGTCAAGGCTACATATCCGAAGTTGAAGAACGTTGTAATTCTGGAACCTGAAATAGCAAAACAAATAAAAGTAGTAGAGTTTTATAGCATTACTTTAATCCAGTATAAAATAGCCACTCACAGTTCCTTTACACTAACCAATTTATATAGGTGGTCAGTATACAGAGTTAAGAACAAATGTAAGGTTCACTAAATTACCAAAGCTATTGTATGCTTTTATTATTTAGGTAATATGCCTACAGTCTTTGTTAATAAAAACTGTGCTTGTATTACATACTATTTTGATAAATCTTGTACACTATATAATTTTAAAAAGAACTTATTTTAGAATAACAGGAGAGTTTTTATATCAAACCACATTAGAGGTATATATAGTACTGTATATAAAATGAAACATTCTGTGGATTGAATTTAATCTGACATTGTTTATTTAATTTTCTATATTAAATCTTAAAATTAATTCAATATATAGTTTAAAGTAGCTAACCTTACTAATTACAATTCTAAAAATATTAATTAATGGTACTTTTCTAAATTATTATTAAAACCTGACTTTCAAAACATTTTAAAAATTGTTTTTTTTTAGTGATATGCTTCCAGGTATTACTTATCCATGGTAAATTTAAAATTCACAGATTTATTAAAATCTGCCTTTAAAGTATTTGACTGTGCAACTGTACCCCTGACCTGTAGCATTTGTTTTAAATACAGTAATTTTGAAGTTTTAATTTTTAAATCTCGATCAAGTGGCTGCAATTCAGAAGTCAGATTTCGAATAAGAGATGGCTACTCTTATTTTTTTATTGCTTTGTGTTTGTGTATTAATATTAAGGATGGGCCATTCTAATGGTATCAATCAATCATTGATAATCGATTCTCTATTGATTAGAGTGCCAATTCCTATTCTTGTTTTTTTAACTGTTTTTAAAATAGGCGTGCGGTGTAATTTATTGGAAAATAATCAACTGTCTTACTTATGTTTTAGTTGCTTTGAACCATTAAAGCAAATGCCGATTTGAGATAACAAAAATAAATATTATAATTATTTGTGATGCAAAAACAAAAACGATCAGAAGCATTCCTGGTCCATTTGTTTGTCACTTTTTTCCAATATGTTTGTCATGAAATTCCTATTCATAATCAAGGTTAAACGTTTTGAGTACCCCACTACATTAAAAAGGAACTTTTACCAAAACTTTATAACCAAGATGTTCACTAAATATATTATTAGAGAATATCATGTAGGCCTACATAGCTTAAAAGAATCGAGAAATGGAAGAAACATTTTTGAATCGGAATCCAAAATTATGAAGAAACAATATTTTCTATATTTGTTTAATTCATTTCTTGATATTCATCAATAAACAAATGTTAAAACATGCCTTGGATCATCCATGTCTGTTAATTTTAGTGAAAATAAACAGACAAGTTTTTGTGTCTATTCTTGGTTGTTTAAATTTATTAAAATACTGATTACAAATGGCTTTATTTTTCAGCGGTAGCATTGAAACAGTTCAAACACCAAACCATTCTTCAAAACGTTTTCTCCTCTTTTGAATTTTTCACCAAATTTTTCCAGAGAATCTAAGCCATTCTCATTAACAAATGGGTGTACAAGTATGGATTCACTTACAATTTTAGGACATTTTGTCTTTCAGTCTTTGACTGCTAATGCGTCCACTGATGCAGATTTATCAGGGAGAACATATAAATTTATACTGTTTCTGTAGTCTCCTGTACTACTATACACATATTATAATTATTCAGAAGGCTGTGAATTCATTGTCATTTTGGTTATAAATGCTTTTATCTCAGAAAACAACTTAAGCTATTTGTTTAAATAAAATGTATACTTATATTTCTAAATAAAAATTGTATATTCACTGTGAATTCATAATATTTAATATGCTTTTTTTAATAATATCTACTGTATATATATAAAATTATTTAAAACTTTTTCACAGAAAGGTTTGTTATATATATGAAGTTAATATATTACTATTGTAAGTAATTTTATCCACCATTAAGTGCAATGATTTTAACTTGTGTGACGAGGCAAAATATCAGTGATTTGACAATGGTCAAGTGACCGAAAGGTGCCTCATCACACAAGGTAAAATCATTGCACTTAATGGTGGATAAAATTACTTACAATAGTAATATATTAACTTCATAAAGTCAGTGCAATGGAAAAACAATGGATAACGTAAAATATCTAGAATAAATAAATAAATATATATATATGTATATATATATATATATATATATATATATATATATATATATAACAATTGTATTATAAAACTCAAGTAATTGTCACCGCTTGATAAAATATTCGAAGTATTGGCCTGAATTTTATAAGATTTATTGTTGTTTTGCGTAGCTAGATATTGGATTTGTTTGGTTTCTTTGGGTAATGAGTTCTTCCAAGCTTGTATAGAATGTCCTACCGGTTTGGCCGATGTAATAGCTGGGACAATCAAATGTTTTGAAATGCGTCAGCAAGTAAGCCATTACGTATTCACTTAGCTAAGTACTTCTTAATTATAGTATAATATAATTGACTGAGGTTATGTTTTAGTGGAAAATACAGTGTTTCTAATATCCGTCTATTCGCTCAACCGTCACGACCACAATTCCGATGATGGCGGATAGCCGAATTTTTATTGTAGCACTGTATCTAACTCTCGGATGATCCATTTAAGTTGTATATCTATGCAAGTTGAGTATGTTACATTAAAGTGACATTTTTCTGTTTTCTATTATTGACTACAGGATGTTTATTTTCCTCTATGTTAATGTTCATAGATTCTGCTGACTATGTCAAAAGACATTAAGAGTTAATAGGATGTTAAGGAACAAGTATTCCCATAGTGCTTTTTGTCAGTAAGAAGATCCTTCTGATGTTGATAAATGGACTAAGGCAATATTTGTTCCTTGTTCAATCCAAAACATTCAGGATGTTTGGGTTAGCGCAAATATTAATAATGAACAAGTAAATAGTTCTAAAACTTGTAGCCGTTTTTTCTTTCTAATTTTCTATTATATTATATAGTTTTTACTTACTAGCTTCTACTGGTCTTCCATCTTTCAACCATTCCACTCTAAGGTTTGAGTCTCCAAGAGGTTCAAGTCTGGCTTCAAAGTGAGAAAATCCTCCCTCTCGGATGTTAACTTGGTCTTTGATTGGAGACTTAAATACAGGAGGAGCAGTACTCTCCGGAGGTTCGGCTTTTGTTTTATATTGTTGCTGTTGTTGATATGCTTCAAGTTGTTCTACTTTATCAATATAACGTTGTTGCTCAGGAATACCTAGATCTCCAGTAATACTTTGACGCTCTATAACATTAATAAAAAGGATAATTAATATATCAATTGTTAAAATAGTTCATATAAATATTCCATACAAATAAATTTCCTCCACACCATTATTTAAAGCCAAAGGTCAACTACCTAATTCGTAAATTGTAAATTATTTGAAAAATTGCAATACTAATATTTAAATTAAAATTATTAAATTTTGTAATAGTAAATATTATTCAAATTTGAAAAAAACTAAATGAATTATGAAATTGCAGTAATAAAATAAACTGAACCAAAAACGATAATTTTAAATATAGATATTAAGAAAATATTAACTATTTGTAATATTTTAAGTAACTAGTTATGAATTTCGTTATAAGACTTGATGTATTAAAACAACACTTTAACGGAAATATCTGTTTAAGTCATGTTTTCAAAATATGGTAACTCAGAGACACAATATTTTGATGTAGTGTTTTTATTATGTAATTTCTAAATCTCATCTACTAAGGCGATTTCTAATAAGCAAAACATATTTTGAAGGTTTGAAATAAACTATGAAGTCTCAGATATTTCTAGGAAATCACTCTGTAATAATGATCTATTCTAGAGTGATTGACATGTATTGTCGATTTTCTAGTTGCCCACCAGTAAGATTGGATAGATTAATTTTCTTTCTATCTTCCAAATACATGCTCTTGGAGGCTTCTGGGTTGTTTCCTATTTTTTCTTGATCCAGTTTGGAAGTGTAATATTAAACATTTTTCAACCATCATCTTCAGGTCTAATGTCTGTCTTTTCTAACATTCATGAAGATATAGTCATAATCTTAATCCGAGTTGTCAACTATGTCACTATCATTCTCAATTTCTATATCTGATTCAATATCACGAAGCATTCTGTAGACTCATTCTTGAAAATGTTAGTCACTGAAGTTCATCTTGCATATAAACATAGACAGGTGGTCAATTTTGCACACAATAAGAGAAAAAACTGCAGGGAATAAATATAAACTACTAGGGACAGAAAATTATATGTATGAATTAACTAAAATATTGATTACATTCCCATATTTCTTCGACTTGATCAAATCAGTAACTCAAAATATCCTGTCTGTATGACATGTGAAATGTTCCTTATATAAAACGGACAAGGTAAAGAGGATTATCTCCATCCCATTCACGGCCCTCAAACTGACTGAAAACTAATTTAGGATGATACCTAGGTGCAAGTGTATGTACTGAGAAGTTAGCATGTATAGGTGAATAATGTTTGTTACCACTGAAGATCAAACTTGTCCATATCCTAAGAGACAGGTGTTTAGTTTAAACTGTTAAAACAATCTTTGATTGTTTTTTTTCAATAAGAGTGTTCTCTCACTATTAAAAAAATAATACTATTACTTTAATAGGGTAATAAAGATTAAACATCTCGATCTTTGTATCTTCTATGGAGCATAACTATTTACTACTAGACATTTTTCTACTGTCTAGATATAATTATTAAATTATTCCACTTACCAATAACAACGAGCGTTGATGTGCTAACAGCTTCACCCGATCGGTTAACAGCTCGCACTGTGTAAGATCCACTATCTTCACCCCGTAGGTGCATGATATTTAGAGAGACATAACCAAAGTTGAAGATAGTTGTGATCCTTGAACCTTGAATTTAAATTAAAACAAGAGTTTATATAGATGTTTTTTTTTTATATGTACACAAATTAATTAATACTTTAAATTATTGCTGATGTAAACTATTGTTTTTAAATGAAAATAATGTTCTGAATAAGGATAAAATCATTAATCCATTGACTTAACAATTAGAATTTATAACTATATAAAGTCATTACTAACTTTATAGTTAGTAAATATTTATATGTAAAAATATTTATAGTTTTTTTTTTTAACGATTCTAAATCTTAACCCATTATTAAACTTAGTGGGCAAAATTTACTTGAAAACAGATAAATACTAATCCACAGTGCCTTGAAACCTAAAATAGAACAATGCTATTATACTACGTGACAACGAAGTTCTCACACACCAGTCTACAGAACCATCAGTCTTCTAAATAGCTTCATAATGAGACCATTTAATTAATAGTTCTCGAACATTGACTCACAAATATGCCAAGTAAGATTCTTGTTCAAGTACAGTAAAGTATATATACGTACTTAAACAAGAATCTTACTTGGTATTTATGTAAGTTAACTTTAGAAGATGAATGGTATCTTAATTGTCGAGCATCAACTGAAACTCCGAAGCATCAGTTTTAGTTAATGCTCAATAATGAAGATACCATTAATCTTTGAAAGTTAACTTGCATAAATACCAATTAAGATTCTTGTTTAAGTACATATAGTGAAAGTGATAAGTGAATATAAGAAAACAGTGTTGCAAAGTTAAACACACCCACACACCCACCCACACACACACACACATATCATGATATTTTACGTTGTCTATTATTTTTCGTTGCACTGACTTTATAAAGTTATTACTGTTAATTGTAAAAAATTATTTGTTTACAATTAGCAATAATAAGTTTATATATATATATATATATATATATATATATATATATATTTGTGTGTGTGTGTGTGTGTGCATATATAGATATACGCATTGACAAAATCTATGATCAAGTGATGCAATCAAGGAATCATTAATCCACAATGGGTTGACAGTGAAATTGTTAGCAATGAATGTGTTAAAACCATGTCTGGTAGACCCAACTATCTGATACTTATCAATGATAAACCATATACAATATAGCCAAGTTAAAAATTTAAACTCCTACTCACTTGCTGTAATTGGTTTTCCATCCTTGTACCACTCCACTTTCATTGTTGGGTCACTGACAGGTGTAAGTTGAGCCTCAAAATGGGCATTTCGTCCTTCATTCAGTTGACCTAAATCGTGGAGCGGACGGATGAAGTTAGGTCGTTGAGCAGAAGATTCCTCAACACTTTCAGTGCGCTGATATCGGCTGTAATCTTCCAAATTGCTGATGTACTGAAGACTTTCAGGGTGCTGGCTAGTTTGTTCTATGCTTGCGCGAACTGAAAAATGTATTTATACAAATTTAAAATAAAGAGATTTCGAATTTGGTAAATAAGATGGATTTGGACATACATGATACTGAAACTTTACAAATATGCTAATGAATAATCAAACTTTTAATTATATAATTCATATATTTGTCATTAGCCCTGAAGTAATTATGTAAACCATGTAATAACTAACTTTACAAAATTAATTATAAAAAACACTAATTGTGCTTGAAGATAAATACAAAAAAAAATATGAAGGCACTAGTTACTGCACTACAATTGTGTTTGAGAGAGTCAGGCAGCTTGAAACCTTGGAACATGTCATGAGTTTTGAAGACACAAATGGTTGTTAAAACATGGACTCCATCTATTCAGATCTATGGTTATTCTAAATCGCCCTTACCAATTTTTGATACAAACACATTTTCATTAGTGAAGCACTTACATATTTACTTGAGAATTGTTTAAAAATTTGGTAGTCTGTGCGATCATATTACATCAAATGTCTAAATATTTCATTAATTCAATTTATTGTAAAAGTACACAAACAGGCCATATGATTGTTATAATAAACTAAATATTGAATGTAATAATACTGAATTTTATTAAAGTTGGTTGCAGTGGCCAAAAGACCAATGATAGAGGTTAACCAAACTTAACTCTCATCAAAGTCTACTAAAAAGATAAAACTAATTGACGTGTAGTAAAGAGTCAAGAAAACATAGGTTTCTCCATGCGCTGAGAAATGTTAATTGTGGTCAATGCGTTTGATTTACAAATTTCAAAAAGATGCATAGATAAACAATTTTTTGTTTGAGAATTTGTACTTTTGGTACAAAAAATGCTGACATTTGGTTAAGGAGGTTTGAATAAAAGATACATATTTATCTCATATAATCTATCAAAATGTATAACTTTCTGCCAATTAAAGGAAAACTAGATCCGTCCATTCTCTTTTTATTAACTTAAAATAAATTTGAGAATTAATTCAAATTCAAGAGTTGTTTAAAATTGCTATTCATTACTCTGGTAACTATAATAAGATAACATCTGCTAGTTATCTGGTAAAATAAGAACAGTCTAAATGTTTATAGTTACCTGTAACATTAAGAGTAGCCACAGACTCTGCAGATCCAGAACTACTTGTCACTATGCAAACATATTGTCCCGCATCTTCCTGAATTATACTCAGTAGGTCAAGAGCAATGAAGCCAAACCTGAATGTTGTGGTAGCTCGGGAACCTATAAAACATAAACGTTATGAAAATAGAAAGACATTAAAAATAAAATGTCCCTTACAAGTACTGTTTGCATAGTATTGTATTTATAAACAATTATACCATATATTTCTTCCTGGTTCAATAATTTATTAAGGTTACATGAAAGTCTAAGAAAATATTAATTTTCCCATAGAGTGAAAGTATATGAATATACTAACAAGGTTAAATTATAAGAAATTATTACGTAACTGAGTGAATACTTTTGAACTTACTTGCTGGAGTGTTTTGAAATAATGATTTCATTTACCATGCCAACCCGTTACTCATGTAGAGAAAGCTATTCACAGTATGTTATTTAACAAACAGTAAAAGGTCACTTTACTTTCTATATATTTCAAATATTTGATAAATCCTTAAATTCCGGATAAGAAAAAATGTTAGTTATTTTAAGGTAAAGCTTATTTTCATTTAAAATTTGGAGTGATTATTTCATTTTCATATTGCAAATCTTGAAAAAGTCTGATTTTCATTTTAACACATTAAAAACTGGGACTCATGGCATTTAGTTACTGATTGTACAGTTTTTTTATGATCTACGAAGAATGCCAGGTGACATGAAAATACACTCTATTAACCCTTATAAAATCGTGAATTCACGTAATACCAATTAAATACCTAAGGAGATCACCTGGTTCAATTCAGAGATGTGCTAGAGAATTAGGAATAAATTGAAAATATAATTTTTAACGTCCTATAATCATGTCAATAGTAACAGTGTTATAAACTCTTTGGTAGTCTAGCTACTACAGTTTACTGTGGATAATTGAATAATTGGCATCACATTAAGTGGTGAAGCTTATATGACAGAATAATTTATAACTTAATTTTTGAGTTTTTATTACACTATACTTTATTGTTATTTAAAACGATTACTAAATTATTAGAAATTATCTTAAATTGTTTTAATACGTTATAAATATAATATTTTGTAGTAAAAAATACTATGAGCTAATACAGCAAATTTAAACATAAAAAAGCTTTCAATGAACCGTTTTTACAAATACCTAAATCTAATACAGACCTCAAAAACCAACTTAATTTCCTAATGAAATGCAAATATTATTATATTCAATGCCTAGAACAGATACTTACTGGCAGCTAGAACTCGACCATTATGGAACCAATCAACTCTCATCGTTGGGTCACCAACAGGTTCAATTCTTGCCTCAAAGTGAATTTTTCCTCCTTCAACTTGTGAAACATTCGAGAGAGGGATAATAAATTGAGGAGGAGGATAAATTCTATCTTCTTCAGGATGTGCAGCATGTGGTTTGGCTCTTTCCACATGACGGAGATAAATAACCTCTGGGCCGGGTTGTAATCTGTTTTTTTAAAATAAATGATAATTTGGACAAACATGAATAAAAGATTTTCTCTTTAAACTTATTTAAAATTATAATTATTATTATAAATTTTAATAGAGTACATGAAAAACTTTTATCGCCTGGAAATCATTTTGTGGAATGTTTTACATTCAAAATAACACACACAAATAATGTTTCAAGTTTTATTACAAATAAATAAAATGTGAACAAAATTTCGAATCTATAGTCATATGGCTGTTTTTAACAAATTTTACTTAATTGCTTATTGCATACAAACTTAAAAACAAAAATAAATTTAAAAAAGATCAGTTTTATATTTGTTTCAAGCAATAAACAATTTTGAAGGCTTTACAGATTCGACTGCACATGGGCAGTAAAGAAATTCCTATTATAATAAAATAGAATATATTTAGTAAACTCAACAGGACTCAAAGTAAATTGAAATAATAGCACTATAAAATTAATAGAATTTTTAAATTACAATAAATAGAAGAATGGTTAATATACAATATTGAATCAAATAAAGTTCTATCCTTTAAAAATTTCTTAACATCAGACAGGGTACAACAAGCATTTAATTTCACGTGAGTTAACATAGACGTTAATGTACAATTATCAATCCATTTCTGTGAATATTGCAGAATATCTCATGTTGAACAAAACATTACTAGTTGAAACGCTTGAAGTTAAAAGAAAATTATTCCTAAGGAAACTTGTAATTCTGGTAGAAGGAAGGAGTGAGTACACATAAATGAAAGAGTGAGTGTATATCAATTGCACTATATACAATAATTATAACTTCCAGTTATAATCTGTAAGAAAAATAAAAGTATAAATAAGTAAAGATAATGTTAACCCAATGAACATTTTCATTTGAAAAAGCATAAAAAATTTAGCTAATGGAGTTAGATAATGTCATACTGTATTTACGAGATTATAGAGTATTACAATTCATTTGACATTCAAATGAGTAAGAAGTTTCAAGGAAGATTAAAAGAAGGCATAATATCAATTTTTTGTTGAGAAAAGAAATAAATAAAGATTTTGTGTGTCTATAATATTTTGTAAATTTGTCAAGTCTAATGTTGGTTATAACACAGTCTTACAAAATCTTACAATAAAGTATATATTTTAAAAGAAAACTCATTATAAGCTTGTGCAAATCATGTTATTACACAGTTACAATATAAAAACAAATTATTAGAACTAGATGACAATATGTTTAAAACAAACATATTTAATAGTTGAAATAACTTCTACCATTTATTACTGATAAACTCAACTATAAATTTGTTTTCAAATAACTTACTCTGGTTCAATAACACGAGTAGGACGAGGCAAATTTAGCCTGCGATCTTGTGGAGATTCAGGTTTTTGAGGCGTCTGAACATACAGCCTGGCACGGGTAGCTGTAGAGCCAGCAATGTTCTGGGCTGTACATTGATACCAGCCAGCATCAGAAGCCTTGGCTCTTGGTAAATCTAACTGTGTAGCTCCTCCTTCAACCTGTATTTGCATGGTTGGTCCACTCTGTATGGGAACACCATCCTAAAAACACATATTTTAAGTTGAAAGAATTAAAATTTTAAGAATTAAATTTAAGTTTTAAGAATGTTTATAGTAAAACTTTATTAAATAGTATTTCTAAAGTTGGTTGTTGCAATTATAATTAATTCACTGAACAATTCTTAAGTAATTATTGTAATAACTAAGTTAAATCTATGAACTTACTTGCTTAGAAGAGTAGCGAGTTAACCTTGTCAATGAAATAAAGGTTTTGAAAAGCATCAGCAAGTAAGTTTATAGTTTTTACTTTGTTACTCAAATAATGACTTGTGAAATTATTTTAGCTTGTATTTTAAAACTAAAACACTTATGGTTACTAAAACTAAGAAGAATAAAATGAAGGTAGTAATTTTCATTTTAAGGTTATTCAAAATTCAAGCAAAATATTTTGTTCACTAGAAAACATTTTAATAAATTAAAAATTATTATTGACTTAATTTTCATGTTAATATTTTGACTTTCTTAAACAAACTATTGATTCCTAAACTTAATTTTGTTTCATCAATCATTAACATACATAAAACCTATATCTTAGAGAAAAACCTTAGATATGCAAATCTTTGCAAAAATTCAATATAATGGTAGACAGAAGAAACTGCTTACGGAAACATTACTCCCAGACAAACAGTGATGGAGAAAGGTGTTTTTGTGAATAGGAAATCTATCTGAGAATAGCATTCAAGGATTCAAGAGTGGTGTTGTGAACAATTTTGTGAGAATTTATATAGTGACTCTTGATACATACCACACACATTAAAATTACATTTATCAGTTCACTATTCACTTGATTCAGGAATCATGTGTATCACATATATTACACGTCAGAATTTATGACAGACAAATCATACCCTCCTCTGTACATAATCATTATGTTCTTTTCTGGTATTTGAATAACACTTGATTCTAAGATTAATTTATTGGTTTTTTTTTATGTAGAACAAAGGAAAGTTATTGTGGCATTTAGAGGTTATTGTAACCCCTATTTTAATTACTTAGTTAAGTATTATTTAACTATACTTTAATCAGTGAATTAAAGATGATTACAAAAAGCAACTTTAACAATAAATATTTATAGTTTAGAGGTATAAACTAAAATTAACAAGAAAATTAAAAACATAATGCTTATTCAAAAAATGCAAAAAAACCATAATTAAAACTATACTGAACTACCTTTGCAAAATTACAAAATAGGAAAAATGAGAAGTTAGAAGATGAAAGAAAAAGGAGTGTAATTTATAGAATGTTATTTTAACAAGTATACCAAAGATGATTTTCTTCATTATGTCTTCAGTTTTTAATATACTACTGTAGTACCAACTGCCTGTATTACATTGCTATTGAAGGCTTAAGTATTATCATCTAAATCTTGTTGCTGTTCATGACGAGCTGGTTGTTAATCACTTATTACACTTTTGCTATTACTTGCGGCCAGACTTTTTGCTAACTAAAGGTTGTTAAATTGTTAACTTACACTTGGAGGAAACGTTTTTGTCTTACGACTTCTTCAGCCTCCTTCGTAAGTCGTAAGACAAAAACATTTCCTCCAAGTGTAAGTAAACAATTTAACAATCATTAGTTAACAAAAAAACTGGTCGCAAGTAATAGCAAAAATGTAATAAGTGATTAATAACCAACTCGTCATGAACAGCAACAAGATTTCCATATTTAATGAATCCCGGCAAGCAGAAGTTCAATAAGGAGGCTGAAGAAGTCGTAAGACGAAAACGTTTCCTCCAAGTGTAAGTTAACAATTGAACAACCTTTAGTTAACAAAAAGTCTGGTCGCAAGTAATATCTGTGGGTCATGCAGATGACATCCTACAGATTTTTATTTTGACCTGCTTGAAAATGCTAACAGTCAGGATCTTGAACAATCATCTATTCTTTTAGATATTTGCTACAGTTTGTTCATTTTGGAGTTCAAATTGTCATGCAATCAATCTGCTCCTTGTTTATTGCAGTATTATAAAAATTATTGTTAATTGCTATCAACAATTGGTATTGCTGGTGTACATAAATGGTATTTTATTATTAATATTATTTTACAAAATTATTGAGAATAATTAATAGCTAAAAGAAAGAATGAGAATTGTGTTAGTGATTCAAATGATCATAAGTATGCTTATGAAAGAGATGACAAATTTCTCGAGGCCATTGATGATGGTGATATCGATAGAAACCTTATATGTTTTATAGCAAAATATTTCATAAAACATACCACCCTGATCGTTATTAGAAGCTATCAACAAAAATTCTTTTTCTGGTTCTGAACAACAAATCAATCTTCCTAATTTAGAACTATACTTCATATATATATATTCTTGATATTTTACGTTATCCATTGTTTTTCCGTTGCACTGTCTTTATGAAGTTAATGTATTACTATTGTAAGTAATTTTTCCACCATTAAGTGCAATAATTTTACCTTGAGTGATGAGGCACCTTTCGGTCAATTGACCATTGTCGAATCACAGAGTGATTATATATATATATATATTGTAATAATTGGTAATTTTGTTTTATACAAGTCTTAATAAAATTTATAATTTAAAAGAAATAACACTTCAAATGCTGCTTCTGTTACAATAAACTTTTAATATCTTAAAATGACATTCCTTGTTATCTTTTACAAAGTCACTTACTAATTAAAAAATTTCTTATTTCCTCTACAAAGAATTACAAAAATTAAGCTTTATTAGCCTAAGTCTAAAATTTGTTATGGCAGCAAGAAGTTTAGTTATAAAATTTAATATGAATTGAAATTGATTTAATTATTTCAATTTGAGCTTGAGCTCTCTTTATCTCGGGTTAAATAGGTGGGTTATCTAAATTTTGACTAATAAATTTTGAGTTGGCACTATCAAAAAAATATCTAAATTACAATTCTTACAAGTTAAAATTTTTACAAGTTATTTTAGTTCCTAATTAAATAATTTCCTGAATAATGTCTTCTTAATTGATCAGTTCAATGGTTTGGCTTATTGTTACTCTGTAATTATGATTTAAATACGATACTGCACTTTCCGCACCAGTTAAAAAATAAAATTTTTACAGCCAATTCTGAATACGTCTTCCTCGTTCCGATGCTTTGTTCCAACTACTTACTGACGCTACCTTTGTTAGAAAAAAATGGCCAAGTCGTGAATTTCCGCTATTTTTTCGTTTATTCCTTGCAAGTAACAGCTTTACGGATGTCATGTTCTTCTTCTTTACGGATACACTTCTTCTTCTTAACAACTGCACTTAAATTTCTTTGCATTTAAATCCAAAACTGTTTTCTATTATATCTCCACGAGAAATATTTAAAACGAACATCTTTTGCCGGTCAATGCGCACGCAACTCCACAAATCCGTTACATCGTGTTTACTACAGAACACTCACTAGCTTGCCGTGTGAAAGTTTTAAGTGTATTTTTACATAGTTCTATTTAAATTGTTACCTATCAATTATTTCTAATACATATTCTTATAAATAGTGATTTGTGTGTTTTTTTTCTTTTTATACAAAATCTTGTGATTAGATCTAAAATGTGGCCGTGTGCATTTTCTACACAAGTGAAATTAGGTTATGTTTACATTTCGTTCCTGGTATATTTTAGTAATTTTTACATACTGAGTTTATTTATATATATTTATCTTATTTTGGTAAGTGCCTTTTTATATATATACTATTTCAAAATGTTACATAGTCCCCAAATTTAGATAAAAAAAAATTTTGATTCCAAAATTCCCTTTTTTTTTATCTCAATTTTCACATTTTGGGAGTAAACTCTTACTCTATCCTTCTTGCTTGTCTGCTGCCATCTAATTACATATGATATACTTAACTCCTAACAATACAATAAATTAACAATTAACATTTAATCAACAATACTCTTACTCTTAACATCTCGTACATTAATCATTTTCTGATTCTTAGAATCTATTTTATAAACTTTTTCTTTTTCTTTCTTTATTTTAATTTTAATAGAATGGAATCTTTCCAATCATAAGTCTTTTTATTTATCTATACAATCTATCTTCTGACACAGTGTTCTTTTTTTAAATTTTAGCCTAACCGAGTCATAGCATGTCTAGGTTGTTTGTAGGTTAGGTCCTTGTTCTTATTCATTCATCCCTTCCTATTTTATTTTTTTTTTTTTTTTACATATTTTTTTATTTTTTTATATTTTTTTTTTCAAGTGTTTGTTTAATTATTAAGTCATTTCTGGTCTATTGTCATTTCCGGTTTATTTGTTATCTATCCCTCCTACATTCGCTTCCTTCTCCTAATACTTTTATATCCTGAGACATTCCTGTTGTTACCATCTTATTATCCCTTGTTATTTTCCTTTCTCTCGACTTCTCCCTTTATTTATTTAATTTGTTCTATCTGAAATTTATCTGATTCTCCCTGGTGTGCCTCCCTTGGTTCATAAAATTTCTTTAACAAGCTAATATGGAAAATTCCTCTAATTTTATTGCTTCTAGCATCTTTGATTTCATAAGTCGCTTTGCCATATTTCTTGGTGATCACATAAGGTCCATCATATACATAAAATAATTTTGCCATCTCACCTCTTATACCCTGTGGTTGCCAATTTTCTTTTACTAATACCTTGTCCCCAACATTTAATTCTTCTATTTTATGAGTTTTATTAAATTTCTCTGCTCTCTTCTGAGCCTTCTCCTTAATTCTACTCCTAGCAATTTCTAAATGTCTTTCTAAATTTCTTAATTTTGAACTCCAGCCAAAATTTTTTATTTCCTTTTGCCAAAACCTTTCATCCTGAATTCCTAGTTGTAGCTGGTTAGGTGTGTATCCTGTAGTCTCATGAGGAATTTCATTAATTGCCTGGTTAATAACCTCTACATACTTTCCCCATTCTCTATGGTTATGATGACAATATGTTCTCAAACATCTAATGATCTCCTTATTCACCCTCTCAACGATATTGCTTTGTGGCCTCCTTATTGGAGAAAATATTGGTTTCATTTCTCTATTTTTAATATACTCCAGCCATTTCTTATTATTAAACTGGGTTCCATGATCAGTCTGTATTCTTTCTACTCTCCCGAAATTTTCTATATAATTTTCTAAACATTTAATTGCCTCCCCTGTGGTTGCCTTTTTCAATTTATAGATTTGAACGAATTTTGTAAATACATCTAACATTACTAATAAATACTTATAGCCTCCTACAGTTCTTTGAAATGGTCCTATAAAATCAATTGACAATTGCTCCTTTGGTTTTTCCACTTGGATCCCTTTCATCTCTCCAAAATTACCTTGGGTTACATTTTTAGCTCTTTGACAAATATTACATGTTTTAATAATTCCCCTAATGCTTTTTCCCATCTTCTTCCAAGTGAAGCTCTCTGATAATATGGTATGACATTTCTTAGCTCCTGCATGCAGGTAATATTCATGACAAGTACCCACTATTTCTTTAATCATTCCCTTTGGTACTACTATTTTCCAACTTTCCCTATTTCTTTTGTATACTAAGTTATTAATAATTTTATAATTTTGAGGATAATTTTGAATGTTTTCTTTTATTTCTCTAACTTCCAAATCTTCTACTTGTAATTTACTAAATTCTTTAAATTTTGTACACATTTCCATATCCATAACTCTTTCTATATAATTTATTTGTAATTCTGAATTTTGGTCTCTTCTTTCAAACTTATTTTTGTCACAAGGGTTCCTGCTCAATAGGTCTGCAACTACATTTTCTTTTCCTTTACAGTGTTCAATAGTATAATCATACTCTTGCATTAGTAATATCCATCTATGCAATCTTGAATTTAAAATTTTACAAGTCTTAATAAAAGTTAAGGCCTGATGGTCAGTCTGGATCACAATTTTTCTTCCTAGGATGATCTGTCTTGCTTTCTGCAGACAAAACAATATAGCAAGTAATTCCTTCTCAGTGGTATAATATTTAACTTCACTTCCTTTTAATGTGCGGCTCATAAACATTACTGCCTTTTTCTCCCCCTTTTCATCAATCTGATAGATGTGTCCTCCTATGGCATATTCACTGGCATCTGTTTGTAGGTAAAATGTTTTTTGGTAATCTGGGTGAGTAAGTACATTTGTTTCCAAAAATTTTTTCTTTAATTTAATAAAATTTCGCTCCTCCTCTTCTGTCCAAATAAATTTGTTTCTATTAGATAATAATTTTAATAATGGTTGTACAAATTCTGAATATTTTTCTATAAATTTATTATAATAATTAGCCATTCCAATAAAACCTTTTAACTGTCGAGGATTTTTAGGTGAGGGAAATTCTAATATAGCTCTAACCTTCTCTTCATCCATTTTTACTCCATTTGTAGTCAATCTATATCCTAAGAATGAAATATCTTTTCTACAGAACTCTGATTTATCAAATTTAATGGTCATGTTGTTTTTTAAAAAAATTTGGAAGATCTTTTCTAGGTGTTTTTTATGCTCCTCAAATGTCTCAGACATACAGACTATATCATCTACATATATTAAGGTGAAATCTTCTAATTCCTCCCTCATAATACTGTCCATAGCTCTTGCCAATGCTGCTAGAGATGTTTTCAATCCATAGGGTGTAACAACAAACTGGTATGTTTTCCCTCTATGTTGGAATGCAGTATATTTTCTTGACTCCTTTTCCAATTCAACCTGCCAGAAACTGTTAGTGAGGTCCATGGTACTCAACCAATTAACTCTCTTTGCTCTGTGTAGAATCTCATTTATTCCTCTATAGCAATCATAATCCGGAATTATAATTTCATTTAGTTTTCTTGCATCTAAACATAATCTAACTTTCCCATTGGTTTTGATGACTGGGACTATTGGATTAATATATGGACTAGTACTTCTTTCAATTATACCTAACCTCAACATTTTCTCTATCTCTTCTTGTACCTGATCTTGGTACTTTGTAGGAATTGGGTAATTTCTTTGGTAAAATGGTACATCTTCCCTAACTTTAATCTTATGTTTATATGCAGTGCATAAACCGGGCTGGTCTGAAAATACTTCTTTATACTTTTCTATTAAATCACTCATCTCCTGTCTTTGTTCCTCAGTTACCTCTTCATTCCCTATTCTTTCAAAAATATCCTCTTTTTTTATCTCTCCCTCCTCTTGTACAATTTTAATATAATTTTTACTCTGGTTTCCAAAAGTTTCAAATTCTTCCCATTTTTCCATATCATTCATTCCTTCCTGTTCATCACTACTCAATTCCTCCTCCATCTCATTTTCAAAATTATTCATCTCCCCTTTAAATTTTGTCTGCCCATCTACACTCATTTTTGATTTATGTAATTTGTTTTCATATTTTAACTCCATTTCCCATTTTCCAAAATCAAGTTGTGCCTCCACATCCATCAACATATCCGTACCTATAATAAATTTTCTCAATAAGCCTGGCACCACTAGGCATTGAAACGGATATTTTACCCCTCCTATTTCTCCTATTACCATGATCATTTTGTTTATCTTTTTAGTTTTCTTATTTGTTGCAGTCCGAATGGTTAAATTTTTTATTGGTAAGATTTCTATTTTTCCTATTTTATTTTTATTCTCTAACATCCATTTCTCCTGGATACATGTTACGTTACTGCCTGTGTCTATTAATGCTAGTAAACTTGTATCTTCCATCTTAATCTCTATCTCTGGGTTTATTATTTTTTTTTCAATTCCTAAATTATAATTTCTCTCCTCATCTTCTTGTTCTAAAAATTTTCTACTGATTAATACATTATTTATAGTTAACTTAATTTTATCGTAGGAGCTTTTATCAAATTTTATCACTGGCAACCTCATTTGTTCTGTTTGATGCTCCTTTTCCTGATCCAAGGCGACGATACCAGTGTTCTCTAGTTTTCCGTTTGACTATGTGCACCATCCTCCTTCCTTGTCCCCACACATCTCCTTGTCTCTATCTGATTTATTTCCTTCTGGCTCCTGTCATTTGTTCTGTAATTCCTGTCTCCTCTATTTTCTCGATTATTTTCCTGCCCTGGTCTTGGTTCAATATTCCCCCTCATATGATTATCTATTCTTCTGTTAAAAAACTGGACATATGGCCGTCCTTCACTTCTATATTCATTCCTTCTATACAATTCTCCTGGTCCTGGAAATCTTCTATTTCCCTGCTGTCTCATCCCTTCCTCACCCCTTCTGGGTGGAAATCTATTTCCATTCTGTTCCTCTCTAGGGGTAGGCCTATTCCATGGTCCCCTGTTTCTCTGTCTTATTTCCTTATTTCTCTCCTCTATATCCTCCTCATTTAGCATCCTTTCCATCTCTCGGATCGTTTTTATATTTTGTACTCTTCTTGACAACTGTATCCTTTCATTAAAATGCCGGCTTAATCTCCGGACTATCTCTTCCTCATTTTGCGGTGGTGTCATGTTCTTTAAAACTATGACTCTTTCTATGAAATAATCTGCTCTGGCTCTTCCATTTCCCTCTATATACCTTTCATTTTCTATTCTCTCTTTGATGCCTTCCTGTATTTCTTTGGCCCAGTATCTTTCTATAAACCTATCTTGTAAATCTGCGAAATTTTCCACCTCCTCTCTGATTGATTCCCACCATCTTGCCGCTCCTACTTCCAAGACTCTATCTATGATTCCTCTCCATTCATTTTCAAATCCTTCCCCTGTCCTACATCCAAATTTTCTCTCCACATACCTATCCAGTCTTTTTAGGAACTCCATAGGGTTCCCATTCCTACCATTAAATTTTGGCATCTCCTCCTGATTCCCGCATGACACCTGTATTATCCTTAGGCCTTCTCCTCCTTTATTTTCTTCCACCTTCTTTTCTACCTTTTCCATTCTCTGGGTCAATTCCCCTTGTTTCTCATTATTCCTCCTTCCTTCTGTTTCCAATCGGTCAATTCTATCATTATTATTGTTTTTCTCAATCGCTATCTCCTTATTTAAAACTCTTAACTCTTCCCTGTTCTGTATTGTCATTTTTTCTACCTTCTCTATCTCTTTCTTATGAATCTCTGTCACATCAGCTATTATTTCTTTTGTTTCCTCTAAATTCTCCTTAATCTTCTCCTCTAAGTCTCTTCTCATAACTCCTATTACATCATTATTCTCGGTTCTCAACTGTTCCCTCATATCCTCTATCATTTTCTTACTTTCCTCCCTTATTTCCTGTGTTATGAATTTGAAATCTTCCTTCATCTCTCTCATTTCGTCTCTATTTTCCTCTAATTTTTTGTTTATTTCCCTCATATCCTCACTCATATCTTTCATTTCCCCTTTTATTTCATTTATATTCTCTTTTAATTCCTTTTTTAATTCTCTCATATCCTCCTTCATTTCCTCTCTCCCTTTTAGACTCATTTCCATGAGAGATCTCATCATTTCCCTCAATTCTTCATTCTCATTATTTCCCTTTTTCTGTTGGGTTTGCATCAGTGGTAATCCCCTAGCCTCATCTACTTGGGTTTCCACCTCACTCTCTTCTATGGGCATATCTGTGCCTTCCGTTTCTGTCTCTTGTATTTCTAGGCTTGTCCCTTCTTCCAATCCTATTAGGCCTATTGTAGCTTCTTCCTCTTTTTCATCTATTTTTTCTTTTAATGTCACATATTTTCCTTTTGCAGCTTCCTCAATTGCTGTACCCTTCCTAGACCTACTATGTTTGTTATATTCCTCTAATTTTTTTGTTTTTTTCGCTTTCTCCCTCCTTAAATTATATGTACCTGTTTCAGATTCCATTTTTTTTTTTATTTCTTTATCTAAAATTTCAAAATTCCCCTTTATTCTATTTAAATTTTGAAAATTAAAAAAAATTATTGACTTATGGTTGCAAAGTCCTGAAAAGTAAACAATATTAATACAAATATTTAATTAATAATCTTATCTAAAGTGCCTTGAGGTTAATTCTTAAATTTTTTTTTATAATCGAGCCCCACGTTTGTGTGCCAAATGTAATACTTGGTAATTTTGTTTTATACAAGTCTTAATAAAATTTATAATTTAAAAGAAATAACACTTCAAATGCTGCTTCTGTTACAATAAACTTTTAATATCTTAAAATGACATTCCTTGTTATCTTTTACAAAGTCACTTACTAATTAAAAAATTTCTTATTTCCTCTACAAAGAATTACAAAAATTAAGCTTTATTAGCCTAAGTCTAAAATTTGTTATGGCAGCAAGAAGTTTAGTTATAAAATTTAATATGAATTGAAATTGATTTAATTATTTCAATTTGAGCTTGAGCTCTCTTTATCTCGGGTTAAATAGGTGGGTTATCTAAATTTTGACTAATAAATTTTGAGTTGGCACTATCAAAAAAATATCTAAATTACAATTCTTACAAGTTAAAATTTTTACAAGTTATTTTAGTTCCTAATTAAATAATTTCCTGAATAATGTCTTCTTAATTGATCAGTTCAATGGTTTGGCTTATTGTTACTCTGTAATTATGATTTAAATACGATACTGCACTTTCCGCACCAGTTAAAAAATAAAATTTTTACAGCCAATTCTGAATACGTCTTCCTCGTTCCGATGCTTTGTTCCAACTACTTACTGACGCTACCTTTGTTAGAAAAAAATGGCCAAGTCGTGAATTTCCGCTATTTTTTCGTTTATTCCTTGCAAGTAACAGCTTTACGGATGTCATGTTCTTCTTCTTTACGGATACACTTCTTCTTCTTAACAACTGCACTTAAATTTCTTTGCATTTAAATCCAAAACTGTTTTCTATTATATCTCCACGAGAAATATTTAAAACGAACATCTTTTGCCGGTCAATGCGCACGCAACTCCACAAATCCGTTACATCGTGTTTACTACAGAACACTCACTAGCTTGCCGTGTGAAAGTTTTAAGTGTATTTTTACATAGTTCTATTTAAATTGTTACCTATCAATTATTTCTAATACATATTCTTATAAATAGTGATTTGTGTGTTTTTTTTCTTTTTATACAAAATCTTGTGATTAGATCTAAAATGTGGCCGTGTGCATTTTCTACACAAGTGAAATTAGGTTATGTTTACATTTCGTTCCTGGTATATTTTAGTAATTTTTACATACTGAGTTTATTTATATATATTTATCTTATTTTGGTAAGTGCCTTTTTATATATATACTATTTCAAAATGTTACATAATATATATATATATATATATATATATATATATATATATAGTTTTGGTTGGTAAAGATTATTTGGTTTTTTGGACTAGGAGACTGACAGACTTACCTTGGTAAGAGTCCACACTGTAGTCTCGAAATATTGAATTTTAGTCCACACTGTAGTCTTGAAACTATTCAATTTTATTTTGTAATATATTTGTTATATATTCATACCATATCTTTCTGTGAAAGATTTTCTAATACTTTTATATAAATACTGGTAAAAAAAAGCTTATTATGTATTATAACTTCTCATTGTAAACATGTTAAATTTTCATTTAGGAATTTAAAAACATAATTAAAGGTTTTTTGTAACTGAAAATAGTAATACATATTTTATTTAAACAAATTAAGTACGTATGGCTTTTTTCTGAGAGAAAATTATTGATATACAAGGAAAATGGCAGTGGAGGACAATAGTCCTCCGTGCCACTGAGTAAAAGTAATAAGGTTGTTAACCCCTGGAGTGTTAAGTAAACAAATCATGTAAGAGTTGAATTGAGGATATAAACAAATGCTGACTTTTTTAAATAGGTATTATGAAACTAAAGAGAACAAACAACAAATGAACATTTTCCAATGTTTTATATAACTGGGAGGTGTGTGTAAGCTAACTATTAGTATATCTAATAACTTGGAAAGTAATTGTTACATTGTAATTTCATAATAGATTCTAGAACATACACTGTAACTAAAATCAAATTAAACAATAATAACCTTTTGCCACGAAATTCGTGGGATGGGAGTACCCACAGCACGTGCATTGAACTGTACTGGTTCGCCTTCCTTTACATTCACTTGTGCGAAACGTTCTACAAACTTTGGTGCTACAACTAGCTCTTTCTCGATTACGTTTAAAGTGCACTAAAATCAAATAAATAAGATATATTAGTATAACGAATCTAGAAACTATACTATACAAATGAAGTATATACTAAAACAGTAAAAAATACTAGATCAGATTAAATCAATAAACAAGATTATTGGTCTGAAAATTAAATATGACTTTCACAACACAATATAATAAGATCTTTCATAACAGAAATAAAAAGATTTTAACTTAGTTACCATAAAATGTGTTAAATAAATCTCATGATTTCGTTATTAACAAATATGATAAAAATAAGTTATTAAATTCTGACATAACTGATTTAACTCAGTTGAATTAAGTTATTAAATTCAGCTGATCCTGAATTCTCAACTGTTTTTGTTAGTTGAAAAATATTTGTAATAAAATATTGTCAAATATTGTTTGTGAAATTTGTCAGCCTAAGAAATGAAAAAGTAAATCAAAAGTAAAGTAAACTAAAAAGTAAAGTAAAAATTATAATAGTAGCCCCCTACCCAGTGAAATTGATTGACCAGTGCCGAGTAATTAGTGATTGACCCGACCTTGTTACAGCTTGCATAGTTGAAATGTGTTTTTGTGATAAATTCCTCTGCAGATAATTGTTTTGCAAATGAAAAATGTAAATGGATTCAAAATTTACTTGTGGCTAAGAGATTTTATTTGATTAATTAAATATGATTGACATTGAGATCTTATTATTATTAGTGGAGTTTTGTAGAAATACAGAAGTAAAGAGACTGGTAATGAATTTCTGAGGAACTTTTAGCATTCAAATTAAAATAAAATATTTGAAAATTATTTTAGAATCAACTCACTTGAAATGATGTTTCTCCTGCCTTATTTCGTGCCACACACGACACTGTACCATGGTCTAAACGGCTAACATTTGTAATCATTAATGCATGATTTCCAGATTCATTAACTAATATTTTGTGTGTGGCATCATCTGCTACTTGTCTGCCGTTGATGAACCAGGCCACTTCTGGATAAGGCCGGCCAGTCAAACGGCAGTCGAATCTCGTCATCTTTCCCTCAGTCGCATCACGGTCGGTACAAACTCGGACAAAGTTTGGTGCAAGCATTTTGCTACTGTCAATTGTTTCTGATTCAACATTGGTAGTTTTCTGTGTGGTTTCTCTGTAAATAATAACAGTTTAATAAATTCAAGCTCAACGGGATGACAAATTGTGCTGTAATAGTTACACTGAATACTTTACTAAAAGCTATTCACTGAATCAGCTTATAGGCTAAATCAGCTATATCAGCCAGCCTTATGACACATTCACTTGAGTATTTCAGGAAGACTCAATCTTTCTAGTCATTTAACATTGAATAGCCAACTAAGTATGATTTTTTTCACAAAGATTGTCTAGGTTCAGAATAACAATAATGACAACTATACCGTTTTACCAGGAAAATATTAATAATTATTTTCTCAATAGTTTCACACTAATTTTTACAACAAAAACCTTTCTTTTTTATCAAAACATCAGTTTCTTCTTCTGTTTTAATAATTATTATTAGAATTATCAGGATTTAATATTATTAATAAAGTATAAGATTAAATCAGTAAGATAACATATTATTCTTTAAATCTTCAATACTGATAACTGTTTAAGTTACATACCAATTAGTAAGCTTTATTAAAATAAGAGAAATGTAAGTAAAGGTTCTTAGGAAAGAATGACTATACAGCATAATTCCATTCACATAAAAGTTAATGTCGGTCTGTTACGATCAGTTACGGTCTGAGTGGACAATGAGACACATCTCCCGAAACGGCTGTCCTCAACAAATATAAGTAAGTACTACTATAGGCAAGTGCTTAATGAAAATTAGTAGCTCACGAGAAGATGGAATCAACAAATATAAACTGAAAAATAAGTTTTTTATTATATTTAAAATAATTTCTTTCAATTTTTAATAACATTAATTTTTATGTCATATTTTTGTGTCATATTAAAAATCTTATTTATAAAACTAACTACATGGAATTAGAGATAATGGTTTCTAATGTGTACATATACCTACATGTGTGTATATATACCTACATGTGTGTATACATTTTTGTATTAGGTATTCCTAAAAATGATAATTTACAGCAAATTAATTACAGTCTGTAAAAGAATTGAGAAGCAAGCAATTAGGACATTTTTTTAAAGCTGTAAGTTTCTTCCACTAAACTAGAATTATGCTGTTATATAACTGAATAGGTGGACTTTACCAACATCACTTTTAAAAGAAGTTATATGGCTTATAATATTGTCTTTAAAAATATTGCTGTCTAGTAATATGTGATAATTAAAAGCTAACATACCTTAACATAATTCAGGGACTTTTTACACACACTAAGTTATTTTATTAATTGTCACTCAATCACAAGTTCCACTCCTCATTCATATCAGTAATCTTATCTTATCATTCCTAATTTTAACTGCATATGCATTGTTTTAATAATGATTACCTTTGTTCATAAACGCCATCTTGAAAACTGGAAGGTTCTATTGCAAGATATGCTGAAGACACAACACACCCTAAAACATTAAAATTTATATGTAAAAGACGTTAATTACACTTTTGTTTTATATACTTATTAAGAAATTAATTTATTAATAAAAGTAATTTTCACCAAAATATAAATGGTGAAATTCAATACTGCCTTTTCTGGTTCACTGTTAAACAAATTTTAATTGTTTTAGATAACCATATTATCAGAGACTTAATCTTGCCATATGAAAATCATCCATAAAAAAGTTTAGTTTAAGATACCATTATAATAAAATATAATTAAAGTAATTATAATATCTCATATTTTTGCTATTTTTATTATAAATACCTTGAGTAAATGTTTCTGAATTGTCAAATTCTTAGTTACTGACAATTTCAGATAACTTTCTATCAAAAAAAAAAAAACAACCAAACAAAGAAAAAAAAGTGCAAAATCTTATGTATTTTGTTCTAACCGATGTAAGTTATACAGAAAATGTGAACAACTACGAATTTGTGAATGATAGGTATGACCAAAAATACCATACTCAAGGTACATATAATTAATTTTTATTTTTATGGCCGCATATTCAACATTTAGAAATATTAACATATATGAAATTGTGCTAATATCAGACAAAAGTAAATAAATTCAACACATTTTTCATTAAATAATTGGATTTAAATAACTCTAAAAAATTTTTGTTTATAAAGATTGAATTCCTGACTGACTGACTGATCAACGTAGAGATGAAACTAATAATGATACAGACTTGAATTTTAGAGAGAACCTATGTTGTACTACGTAGGTAGACACTAAGAAAGGGTTTAGCAAACATTTAATTTTAAGGGGATAAATCACATAGAGCCAGGTATAGATGTACCATAAGAAATACACAGACTTGTCAATCTGCCTGGTTGTAAAATGTTCAAATACTATACATATAAAAAAGTGCGGGGTAAAAAAAATAAAGAAAAATATGATTTGTGCAACTTTTAAATTTTTTCCCTTTACACTTACAAATGGATTTGATATGAAATTACAAATTAAGAAAAATTTGAATTTTGAAAATCAATTGATATTAACTTTATTTTTAAATTAATAATTAATTTATTAAACTTTTTAATGACAAAATAACTATAAACTGGATAAATTCAATCCGATTTTTAAAATTGAAAGTTTTCCCCATTTACAAATTCATATTTAACAAATTAAAGAACAAATTAAAGGAAAATACCAAAAGAAAAAAGATAGGTTTAATAAAAAATGTTTTTTAGATAAGGATTTGTAAAATGCAATGTGATTTAGTGATTTTTGCTCCTGATGGAGGAACTAGCAATTTTGTATATAAAGAGGTTTTGAGATAATCAAAGTATCGCAAAAATAATTAAAGCACTCCCCCCTGATTGCAATCCCTCAGAACTGAGAACATGGGAACTATCCTAACAGTGGTATACCAAGTCCAGAGAATCCCATAACCTTAATATCAGACAAATCCATTCACTTTTTTTCCCCTAATAGCCACATCAGACGTCTCCAATCACTTTTCCCCTGACAGACTTATATAAACTATAATCACTCATATGCTCATGGAAACAATACATATATCTTTAATCTGTGCATCTGTGACATCTGATTTCTACACAATCTGTGATAACAACTTTTACTTTATTTTATTTCATTCTCTTATATTTCATTTTGTGTTTTCTCTTTGATTGACAAAGACCACTGAGTGGTTGAAATATTTCATTGGTCAAGTGCTATTTCAAGACTACAGAGTGGACTATTACCAAGTTAAGTCTGTCAGTCTCCTAGTCCAAAAAATCTATCTAATATATATATATATATATATATATATATATATATATATATATATATATATTGCAGTATTGTGTTACTACTATGAGTTTTAAAAATTTTTATTATCCTTTGCCATTTTCCAAGATTACAGGTTTAAAAATACTTATAGTACACTATTTTATACAGTAATACCCCGTACTTACGAGATAGGTGGGACCGAGTAACCGTGTAAGTCAAATTCGCGTAAGTCAGAATATAATTTTACATACAATCACATATGAATCATGTTTAATTGAGACCATAGACTAAATAAACTAATAATTTAAAAGAAAAATGTATATGTATTAAAATCTTAAATACATAATACAACAAAACATTATATACATACGTATTGTAAAGATACAATACATAAGTAAAAAAAGTTATTTTAAAATAGAAAGCCTAAAAAAAATGTCTTTTGAAAAATTGAAAATTATTTCTTCTCATGCATAATTCCCTCGTAACTCGCTAGTCTTTTTGTTTTGTGGCAGAAATACGCTCATCGTTGGATTCTACGTTTTCCAAAAATTGTAAGCCTCGCTCAATTAAACTAAGGCCTTTTGTCAAGTTTCTAATCGTCATTTCATCTTCTACGTCAACTGGGTCTAAAGAATCTGTGTTATTAAGGTCTTACTCTTGCGCACGCATTTCTATTCATCAATTAATTGTCAGCTCCTGGTTGTGTAAATCCAGCAGTTCTTGAACGTCATCACTATCAACTTCTAAATTTAGTTGTCTGGCAAACCGAGAACTTCTTTAATCACATTAGCAATTTCATCAGACTCTGGCACTGATTCCGCTTGAGTTTCAGTGGCGAAAAAAATAAACACACTTTTTTCCAAGGCCATTCAAAGTTTTTTTGTGAAATTACATTCCAAGATTTTCCATTGTTTCCCAAAGCCTTTAAAACACTGAAATGTTTCCAAAAATCTTCAACAGAGAGCTCTTTGCTCAGTCTCATAACTTCATGGGGATGTGCAATACAGGTATATTGTCAATTAATAGGAATTACTTCAAAAGGAATTTGTTAAGACCGATAATAATGTTTGTTTTGAAGTATAAAATGATGAGCAAACCAGTGCTTGAAGAAAAAGCTGTCACCAAAGCCTTCCAAATCACGGGCATGCTAGCTTTAGAAATACTTTTTAATGCCCTTGGGTTTTCTGAGCAATAAACTATGGAAGGTTGCAACTTATAGTCAACAGCTGTGTTTGCGCCAAATATCACTGTCAATCAGTCTTTGGGGGTCTTAAAACATGAAAATATTTTCTCTACATGAGCTATAAATGTTCTCATAAGCATTTTCTTCCAGAACAGGCCAGTTTCTGCATAACTCAGACAGCATGATTTAAAACTGCGTAACTTAAGAATCGCGTAAGTCGAGGTATTACTCTACTAACACCTCCTTTACTTTTGTATGTTTCCTTCGATATAGGCATTTTAAAATTACTAAACATTCATATTGTCAGACTTCAGTGAGTTTTTTTTTAGATTTTATTTTTAACTGGAAGAATAAATTAAAGAGTACAAAAACTACAATTCTGTCTATAGACAAGAACAGCACTATTGTATTTCAGTCAAATTATTTACGGAGTTTCAACATTAAGAGATAAACTCTGAAAACTAAAAGGGCAACAATTTTGTGAAGAATGTTATAAAATAATAGAGAAGTGTATGTAGGATGTACGTTGAGTTTAGTAACTAAATTTCATTCAGTGAAGAAAGCGTTCAAGGTACAAAAAAAATTAAACTCAACCTAGTAAGAGATAGTTAACTATAAAAAACATCTCCTTGAGAACGTAGTAAACTGTATCTTGTACATGTTTTGAAACAATGTACAAAATTTATTAAAATTTTTAAAACAATGTAATAAAAATGGATTATAAGAAACTGATCATATATTAATTATTACAAATACTAAAGCAACTAGTGCAAATATTGTTACATTATATTTATTGTACTTAATAAGACGCTATATGTTAGCATCTAGCTTAGCAATATTAGTTTACAAAACTAGCCTACATTATAATAAAAAACTTTACCTTGTGGATTTTCTGCCAATAAAGTGTAATGACCTGAGTCATCAGATGTTGACTGATTAATTTTTAGGGTAGCCATTTGGTTAGAATATGAAGTCTGGTGTTTCGATGACTGTACTAGACGAGTACCATTCTTGAACCACGTTAACTATAACAGTATGTCAAATTTCAAAACTTTGTACACAGTTTTTTAAACATAAATACTCTTTATACAAATCTTTATTAAACATTTCAAACATAATTTAGAAGGTAATTCTATTTTATTATTACTGGTACAATATCAGTGTTTCATGACAATGACTTTCAATTACTTAAAACAGAAGGAAGGCAGAATATTTCACATTTTAAAATATTTTTAGTTTACGTTTCTCAGTGATATTTTATAACGTTTAAGTAAATCAAAGTACTTGCAAATGCCTGAACTGGAAGGCATCATATAATCAAAACTTAAGAATAAGATAAACTAAGTGATTCATGATTGTTAATGAGTATAACTTCTTATTAAGTTGTGAATGCATTATGAAAATGTGCACGATGAGAAATGTAATAGACAGTCATCTATAGGGAGTGGCAATATTATTAGAGAAATTTTATCACTGCTTAAATAAACACAATATAAAATTAAATGTTAAATAAATATGACTATGGTATTATTTCCAGAGGGATAATATTACAAGGAATGAGCTTTAAGCTGCAAATAAAGGCATTTAACAAAACATCTCATACCCGTACATAGAAGATTTAACTTGTCTTTCCAGTAATTTTTTTCATTTTTAAGGGCAGATGAATATTTTCCTAATGACAATATTAAATTAAACACTCCTACTAATGTGTATATATTATTGGAAAGATCCAATCTAGAATTCTAATCTAAAATGTTATCATCTTTATCTCAACTGAAACATTTTTTTCTCCATATTCCTGCTTTAACACTTGCAGACAATAGTACATACAGAAAATTTTAAATAAAGTTAATGATTTCTAGATTAAAGACTCTTGTTTTTTGTATCAGACTTACTTTGTGGAATAACCTCATATTTTTAACAATATTTTGAACAACTTCGATTAAGTGTGTATGGTATTTTGCTAATATATCTTTGTCTTTGTAAAAATAAACCTAATATATTGAACAAATTTTGTCAACTACTTTCTAACAAATTGTTTATGTTTATTGTTTGGTTACATCAATGAAAATGAAATTAAGTTAACTACAAAGAGATAATAATGATTTTAGTCTTTAGCTAATTTTGTAAATTAAATATTAATTTGAAGAAAAACTCTTCTATAATTAATTTAATTAATTAATAACTACTTTGTAATTTTTTCATTTATTTATATTTTTATAGTTTAAGATCATTAGTCAGTAAGGCTATTACCGCCAATGAAAGATAGGTGTTTTAAATGTTTTTATAGGGATACAATCTAGTGGTATAATATATCATTCACTATTTAATTTCTTTTTAAATAAAAATATTACAAAAGCAATAACTGTATTATATTGGAAAAACATTGCCATTTCCCTAAAGTTTTAATTTCTTTCTAATAAAATAATAATGAGGAATAATTTAGTGTTATTGCCTCTATACCTTTAAAAAAAAACAGTAAAAATGAGTTTCGTTTATGAAAAAAACTTACCCTTGGTCTTGGATTTGAAGCAACCTTGACAGAAAATGAAGCATCACTACCTTCTGCAAGTTTTGAATTTCTAGGTTTTACTGCGATTTGAGGTGCAGAGGGTGGTCCTAATGATGGTTCAATTATGGTTGAAATCTGTGAATCAGATTCATGAGCATAACGTCTGGTCAGTGATTCACGGAAAGTCACTTCCCTCAAGAGACGATATTCAAAAGTGTCAACTTTAAAGTCCTAAAACAGAAAATGATTTACAAATCATAAATGATCAACAATTTACTTGTAGATACCTACAAATCTATTGTTAAAACAGAAAGAAACACTTATGTTTGTCCTAGATATGCATAGTTAAAAAGTAGTAAGAGGCACCAAACTTTCTTTTTTACTTTTTGAATAAATGAAACTCCAAACTTTTATATACCTTACCATAAGAGTGGATGTTGTCTTATTCATAAATCAAAGTGTTTTTATATCAAATGAATAAAGTTCTATCTGAATGCCATAGCTAGGCAGTTTTTAACGTGGTTGATACTTTTTCATAAATATTATCAAAACATGAAACATGTTTATAAAATTAATATTGTTATATTATGGAATTAAAAAATAAAGTACTTACTTCAATTAATGTGTGTCCATTTGAATATGAAGTCTTCTCAGTTTTTGTTTGAAATCTTTGAATTGTTTCTGTACCTCCTACTCTCTGATCTGTAGTCTCAAAAGTCTGTGCAAATTCTTTTTGATAACCTCCAAGCTGTTGTTGAGGCATCACAACCCCTGTAAGATAAAAATAAGTTATTATTGTTTTTTTTATTAACCTGTTTACTTTTACATTATACATGTTGCTAAGCATGTAAAAAATGTTTGTTTTAGAAAAATGTTTTATTTTGTAATATTCCTTGAATTTCCTGGTGACAGAGAAGTCATAATTCTATTCTTGTGAACATAACTTTGCTGTTCATTCCTGCATAGTCTTCCGGTGCTGTCGGTAATAGTCCAAAAGAAATGATGGTTATAGCTTGTACTTTTTCAAGTGATATGGTTAGTGGTCTACCCCTAAATCTAGAATATTCTTTTTTTTCATTTTTTTTTTTTTTTTTTTTTTTTTTTTTTTTTTTTTTTTTTTTTTTTTTTTTTTTTTTTTTTTTTTTTTTTTTGGCAATGTGACCAAAATATTATAATGTTTGGAAACAACATATTATTCATAAACACTAGAAATTACAAGTCACAATTATAAAAACTTTAATCTCAAACGAGTTTCAATGACATTATGTCATCATCTTTAGATAATAGAATAGGTATGTTAAATTTTTTTAATTAAAGTTTTGTTTGTGATAGTATCACTGAAGATGATGACATAATGCCATTGAAACACTTTTGAGATTAGAGTTTTTATAATTGTGAGTTGTATAAATTTCTTGAGTAATTTAATTCAAAAGCCAGCTTGAATGTTATTTATCGTCTGTCCTTGATCTGTGATATCATTTAGAATATATATGTGATACATTTGCCACCAGAATTTTGAAAACATCTATTCAGTGTCTGTTTCTAATATGCAGAATATTGCTCTGTACAGGTTGATTTTAAAGGCAGGCTATTGACTAGCATAAAATTTGTCTTTTTTTATGCTAGTCTTTTGGTTTTATTCAACTTAAAGACTGCACTCTGTGCCTTTAAATGTCTTCTTAATAATTTTGTATAAAGGACGTTTTATCAATTATCAGAGAGCCTTTATCAGTAATATAAGATTTCATCAATATTCTCAATTTTTCTCAGCAGAATTTCTTGTCAGAGTCTTATCTATGACTAATAGTTATGATTTTTATGTTAGATTTCTAAGAATGTGTTTCCACTTTCTCCAGTTACATTTCCCACCACTTCTCTTAACTTATCTTCTGTATACTGCAGACTTGTAAGATACTAATCTTACCAGCAATTGATACACCGCCTTTATAATTCTCTAGTGCTTATCTCATTAATCATTATTCTATTGCTTGTGACATAAACTCTTTAAATTTGGGATATCAAGATGAACATAAAGATGTGTTTGTACTTATATACTCATACTGGTTTTATCTTTCCAAAAAGTAATTTATTCTTAAAGTAAGTGTATTTCTAGAATGTAAAAGGTACAATAAATCTATGACAAAGTAAAAGGTAAACAAGATTAGGCTCTAGAGACAAAATATTTTTAAAAAGTAAATTTCGGTAAAATTAAATTTTTAAAGTAATGTTTCTGCACGGAATCATTCATTAATAATTTTATACAAAAGAATAAGCCTATCATATTACAAAAACTGATATTAAGGAAACAACTATTATTTTAACTCTGATAAAACTTACCATCTAGATATATTTTATTTAAATTTAAACACAACCTTCCATTGTAACTAGTTGTTTCTGGAAATATAAGCATACTAATGCTATTTGACTCCCTAAATTAAGTCTAATGCTTGCAGAATAGCTTTGTTCTCTGCATTTTTTTTTAAATTAAGATTTTCATAGAACTTCATGATATCATATATATAGAGTATGGTTGATTGTTCGCTAGTAGAATAATTTATCTCTTTCATCACAATTGGAAAAGAAGAACACTGTGGACTTATGAAATTAAGATTGTTTCTTTCAATGACTAACAAACAAGTTCAAAATGATTTCAAATATCATTTTAAAATAATTTAAAATATTTATCAGAGAGTATTTTAAACTAAAAAATACCTATTGCTAAAATACTTCCTTAATAAAGTCAGTAAATAAGGCTGGTATCAAAGACTAAGATTCATTATTAGAAATAATTCTGTAAAACAAAATTTTAAAGAACATAAAAGCAGGGAGTACAATTTTATTTAGAAAAAGTTCAGGTAAATATACCTTCAGGTTGTATAAAAACAGAGCAGATAGCTTCACCATATTGGTTCCTGGCACAACAAGTGTACTCCCCTTCATCTCCTGGTCCAATATTGTTGATGAGTAGAGAAACATTCCCTGTTTGTTGCTCATACGTCATCTTATATTTGGCAGATTCTGAAAAATTCATACAAATTTTTTTTAATTGTAATTTTACAAGAAAAACATTTAATATTCAAAATAATTAAATTATGTAGGTCTACATAGAAGTGGCTAACGTTTTGTCACTTGCTATTAATTAACTTCAAAAATATGGAACAATTTAAAAAATCAACAAAATTTTTATATTTGTTTTTTAAAAGAAACAATTATTTTGAGAGAAAGAATGTAATTATTTTGAAGACACCCATACACTTATAATTCTGTGCTTGAATTTTTTCTCACTCACACATACAAACGCACATAAATTATACATTATTTTAAAATTTAGAAACTACTCGTAACCTATTTACAACAATAGATTATTACACACCGAATAGGGGTGCACCTTTCCTGGTCCAGGATACAACAGGCTTGGGAGATCCACGCACACGGCCTTGGAAAAAGGCATTTCCACCTTGTGCAAATCTAGCATTCTTGAATATTTGCTCGAAAACTGGGGGGACAATATCACCTGACCTGTAAAATAATTAATTTTTTTATAGAACTGATAATAAATATAAACAGTGTTTGGATAAAAACATTTGTTTCTTTTAATTTGATAAAATCATTGAGCAGAAAAACACGATTAAAGAATGTTTTATTGTTCCTGTTTCAAAAACAAAATTTAATGCTATTAATACACTTATTGTAGAAAACTACTGCATAATGTTGTCACTCCATCCACTTTATCTCCGCTTACTTATTGCTTCTCCATAAGTCTATGGAGATCCATTCCCACATTCCTTAGTTCCCTGTTCTTTTTTTCATTGTTTCCTAGTAAACAAGATCAAATATACGAGGTAGCTGGTGATAAAATTACAAAGAGTGGTTATGAATTTTATTGTAAATACATATTTAAATTTGCTTTTTCTGTAAGTAATTTATGGAATTACGTATTACCTTAGCAGACACCTACAGCTAGGTGAGTGCCATACCCTATCAATTATACCTTAAGAAAATATATACTTTTTCTGTAGACAATTCACAAACTACATATTATTTTAATAGACACCTACAGTTAGGTGAGGGTCTCGCCCTTTGACTACATAAAGGAATCATAAACGCTTTATCTATAAACATTCTGGAGATAGGTATCCACTAAGCTAGTCCTGTGGTAGGGATGGGAAGAGAGTACAAAGGCTGCAGCTAAGTGCTCTACACCGATAAGGTCCCTCTGAGTGTTAGTAATAATAAATCAAATAATCTATAAACATTTCAATTCTATAATAGTTAGAGATTTGTTTAAAATAAATATTATTTGTTATTCCGTTATTGAGGCTTTTGCTATCTTGATTTATGTGTTACAATCTATTTCCTTTATACATCATCTTGGAATTCCTTCCTTGCTCCAGATGCTGGTAACCATGTCCTTAATATTTGCATTCTCTTCTACACTGGATCTTCACTTTTACCAAACTTTCTCAGTGTATTAAATACCCACTCATTTAATATAATGTCACATTATCTTCCCACTAACAGCAGTAGATTGTGCGAAGGGGTACTATTGTTAATCATTACCAAATTAGGGCACAAGAACTTTCTGTAATTTGAAATAGTCAACTTGACTGAATATGAGACCACTCAGATTTTTTTCCATTTTCAAATATGTTACCACACTCAAAAATATATTCTAACAAGAAATAAGTAATTCTAACTACCAAATAACATATTCTTAAATAGTGGTTGAAGTTTAAAAAAAATTTAAACATAATCTAAATGTACATTTGTTATACACTAAACACATTTCTGTTAATTACGTTTACACACCTCTGCTAATTAATGTACAAAGAGAGAAAAAAACAATATAAACTCTTAGTTTCTTTATATATATACTTTGTCGCTAAGGAAACTTGTATGAATTTATTGCAACTGATAACATAATTAAATATGTATTATTTCCGGATATTTTAAGTTAGGCCTTGCAACAAGTATTTAATTTAATAAATGATACAGTTTGCAATTTTATAGAAAATTATAATTTTAGAACTTCCAGTTTTCGTTGTATACTTCTTGAGATTTTAAAACTACTACTATCGATATCACTTGGTAAAAAACCATTATTTACTGATATTTTCAACAGATATGTTTCACACTACAAGATTTTAGTGCGAAATGCGTCTGCTGATAAATATCAGTTAGTAGTGATTTTCTGCATACGCAATACCAATAGTAGTATAATTTTTAATCTAGAAGTATATCTTTAAAAAAAAATTAACATGTAGTTATACAATAATAAAAAAAAGTGACTGTTCATATTAAAATAATAAACCTAGATAAACTTTAGCTTTTCAGCATTTCATCATATTATCTTGACTCTATGACAATGTCATAACTTGATCTCAGTTGCTTACGAAATGGAGCCAAATGTCCTGGATTTTAAAATGATGTTTACATTGCTGAAAATTATGTTTTTAAATATAATGAAACCTATCCTAACAGGATACGTTGTAGTTATATATCAATATAGAGTAACATAGTGTTGTTATTAATAGAGAATTACTGGATACAAGTCTATGTTTGGAGTGTGAAGTTATGTTATCTGATTATGTAAATACTGTTTATGTTTTCTGACACTTAAAATCACTTGCTTCTTGCTTAGAATATAATTTAGAGTAGCATATTTGATAAAAAAAAGTTGAAATGAACCTGCATTGGACAAGTGTTATCAGAAATTTTACAAATCTACAAACTGATATTAAGCAAATTTATGAAGAATAGTTTAATAGTTAAATTTAATTTATTAAATGTTAAGAATAGTTATTTTGAAAAATTGTACACATTATGCCAAAGAAATTTGTAAAACCAGTTCATGCACCATAAATTCACCTTTTTTTAATATCTTCATAACAAATTAAACCTTTGTATGTATTAATGAATTATATTTCTATTTGCAAATTAATGTCCTAAATTTTAGATTACATTATAAATGTCATACTTTTAGTTTCTCAGTTTATAGAACTGTTTATTATTGGTTGATAACTTTTTATGCTAGCTATAGTATTCAAATTTTACAAAAAAAAGTTGTTTTTATCGAAGATGAAAATATGTTTTAAAGGCCAGCTTCAACTTTCTCTACATGAAAATTAAAATTATAAAAGTTTTAAAATAAGTTGAATACTGCCAAACAAAATATGATGAAACTGGGTTATATTAATCACAAGAACTTATAATTTGTATAAAACTTATTTAAAAAACCTTAAAGAACTTTTGCATTGACTTATAAAAAACTAACTCAGTTGAAACATTTTTACCGCTCTTAGTGATCGACATCAGGTATTTTGAAAGTGTGAAGTGTTTTATCGTAAATTATGTAGGTAATAAAAAAAATGAAAAAATATAGTTAATGAGATGAATAACTGAGAAAAAAGAAAAAAATTTTGCTCTCAAATAACAGTCTGGCTCACCCAAAATTACGCAATTTAACAAACATAAAAATTGTTTTCGTGCCTTCAATTTGTACCTCCGCATTACAACCAATGAATAAAAGGGTAACTAGAAATGTCAACTGTAACTATCACTGAATTTTGGTGCTAAATTAATTTGAAAAAAACTGACTCTATCTATAAAACTGTTAAATGATGACAAAGTTTCCATGTTTGACAAAATTTATGTTCTAAGTGATGCATTAAAAAAATGTGACAGAAAAAGCAATATGCAACTGCATTAAAAAAAACAAATTTGCAACATGTCCAAATGACAGTAAGGATCCTGAAGATGACGCATGAATCACAATAATGATTTTAATCAAAATATGTCAAAAGTTATTGTCGATATTTGGAAGTAAGCATAGGTTTTGACTCGATTTTGTAAACATAGATAATGAAGTAGTGACTTTAGAGATTTTGACCAATTAGAAATTATGATGAAAAATGTTTTTCATATTATTCAAGAAAGCAGCAACTCCAAATCTAATGACAACGCACAATATCACTGAAACTATTTCATGGAAAGATGCAAAAGATTCTAGAGCTTTGGAACTCTTTCTAGATATCTGGAATTTAGAGGTAACTCTTCAGAAGAAACATTCCAGCATTTAAGTGTTTTGAGAAACAGTTTTAGAAAAAAGTGCACAAAGAAAACAACTTAAATAAAAATACACAATATTTTCGAAACATAATTTTTATTCATTACACCTACATGTTTGTAACTGTGTATAGTGCTTTTTTTATTTATATTTATTTTATTAATATGTATATATATAGCACATATATTTGATAATTTGTTGTTTGTGTACCAAATTAATATCAAATCAATTTACATACAGTATTACATTCCATTAAATTATATTGTTTTCTTGCATAATTTTTGGACACCCTTATATGCCACATCACAGCTCTTGCAAATAACGAATTTAATTGGTTCATGGAATTTGTTTTAATGAAGTTTGACTACTTTAAAATACTATGTTCTGTTACATTATAACTTTGGTGTTACTATTTTAACTTTCCAAAAAAATGTAAGAACATCTTAAAACTATAACTAGCAAGTTTTATACTTAATATTTATGATAAGTCCAACAAAGATAGGATTAATAGATCTCGTTACCAGCTAACTTTTAATTTTCACAAGTAATAAAAACAATTTTTTACTAACCACGAATATGAAAAGTATTATTTTGCTTTTTTTAATATAGTATTCATAGAAGTCAATTAAAGTTCAAACTATATTTTTCATAAAAGTAGAGTTTTTCAAGTTGAAAAAATATAGTTTAAAGTTTTATTTTTTTATCACTTTCCATATAAGGAGGATATTCCAGGATCTTTAATCTTCTTTAATATGTATTTTATTGCGATATTTCAAAATTATAGTTAATTGATTATTAATAAACCATAGTTTAGAAATCTCACATCTGTACATACATCAAAAGGGCTTGAAGCCTTATATATCATTCTTACTTGGAAACTTAGTACATAAGAAATTAAAAAATTGGTGAAATACAATACAAATTGAAATTATTTTTTAACTTGAAATAAAATTCAACAATAAACCCTGATCTATAAAATCATATAAGTTTTATTTTCTTGAATTATTTATATTTGTATCATACAATAAATAGACCATTTACAATACAGGCTGTTATTTGTAAATGGTTACAAAGAGCTAGTATTATTACCTGAAATTTATGGATTTTTAAATTTACATATTTTATCATACTTGACAATTTCATGCAATAAATAAATTAATATATTTTTTAATTGAACTTACGCAAGAGCTGGTACTGTTCCTCCTTGTACAACCATTCCTTGCACTGAAAAACAGTAATAAAACCTTTAAAAATTATATTTTAAAGCCTAAGAGTATGTTTAATTAGTATTCAATTCACTCTTCATTGACTTGAAAAATTCAGTGAAATAAGAAAAACTTGATTAAAATTTGAAACTGTCTACATTCAACGTTTAAATGAATACAAATGTTTCATTTTTAAGCTGATTTCCGAGACCAATATAAATAAATATAAGTTTGTCATTTATCTCCTAAGGCAAATTGTAGAAGACAATTTTAATCAAATTTTTTAGCAAAAGGTTGCTGTTTCTAAATCGTTACACAGAGAAAATATCATATAATGTGTTTATTCTAAGTTTAGATTTGGTTTTAAGGGGATGAGTATTTGAATGAATGTCAAAAGGTTTTCAAAATCCATAATATAAAAAACCTATCAATTAATAACTATTGTCAAAACTGTGTATATTAGAGCTAAGCCAACCTGTTCAATAAGTACTGTGAATATGTATTACGAAAATATGTGAATAGAAAATAAATTTTTCAAATGAAGTTTACTAATTTAATTCTAGGTCTTGTTAAATTTGAAGATTTATGAAAAAACCATTTTAAGAGAAATGTTTTGTTATGTTAATATATACGCTTAGAATATATACAATTAAAAATCTTGGTTTCCATATTGAGCATTAAAAACTATATAGAGTCATTTTTTATAAACCATGTGTGATTACGTTTATGTAGAATATGTACTACATTTATGTAAACACAAGCAACTTATAAATCACAAACTAAAGTCTTTAATAATAATGATTTTTTATAGAAACATTTAAATTATTTGCAAATTCTACAAAAAATATATTATGTAATTTAATTTAAATTAATTTAATTGTCTAAGTAAACTTATAATCTCTTATAAAAGATTTTATAAGAGATTTTATATGGGCATATAAAAATTAATTTAATCTGTCTGAAGAAACATTTTCTTTAATGGGAAAAATGTTTATTTTATAAACCGAAAAGTAAAAGAAAACCTTTCCTAATCTTTAATCAAAACTATAAGAAATATTCATGATGGTTCAAGATTGTATTAACTATACGAGAAGAATTTAATTCTTCTGTATTAACTCGTACAGAAGAATTTTATTATTTTATGTTTCAATCCCTCCAAACTATTTTACTGTTCATTTATCTAATTAGTGCAATTAAAGTACTTTATGTTAAACAAAATATATTTAAAAATATCTTGCCAATGGTCGTTTACTAAACATTATAAGAGAACCAACAATAATTGATAAGAAATATAGAACAAAGAAAATTGAATATTGCCTTTATCTTTCGTCTTTGGGGTTTTGTATGAGGTAGGCCTATAGTTCGCTAATCCCAAAAAAAAAAAAAACAGACGACCTCAATCTGATTAATATTCTTAATAAAGTAAATAAATAAAAATTTACTCTACTAGTTCAAAGGATCTCTTGCTAATGTAGTGGTTGCAAGATTTTATAACCTCATTATCTTTCTAAACAATTAAGAGGAAAGGTAAGTTTACTAAATAAAGCCTTGAGGAACTCAGATAGGCCTATGCGAGAAGAACTGAGATAGGGAGAGCATAGTTGTCTAATTTTACGTTAGAAAAATCTCCAACAAGGATTGTATAGAAAATTTACTGTATAGTTACATAACTGTAAGAGTATACGGGGCCGGTGAGATCAGAGCTGCTATTCCTGGAGCAGAGAAGGCGGGGGTCTCCCGGTCCTTGTACGGAGAGTACAAGAATAGCTTGGACGCGCCAGGAAGCACATCAGATAACCAACAATTCGAACTGTGGAATGTTTTATCTTTAAAAAGAAATTATTTCGTTTAGGCCTACTGCACGGACTGTTCGTTCGTTTATGAACACTTTAATCCTGCAAACCATCTTTTTACACGTGTGTAGAGAAAAAAAATCATAAAACCACGTAAAAACAATCAATTGAATTTAACTCCCTCTGATGTACGTTTGAATTTAACAAAAAAAATTGGACAGATGAATTGTTTTAAGTTCATTGTGCGCAAATATTCATGTTTGAATTTATAACAGCCTTATGATTACACACAAAATGTTTTTTGTTCTTTATATGAGTTTTAAAAATCTGTTACCCATGCTAATATATAAAACTGCTGAACGCGCGATTAAAAGCACATCTTTCAAAATCTTATCGAGTTACAAAATATGTTTTGGAATTTTTAAAATTGTGGTTAGACAAAATGATTAAATTGTAGATACGATTTTTAAACTATAAGAAATAATATAGTGTACAAGTTTCTACGAATAACATCCAAGCAATGGATTTTATTTGTCTAAGAACAACTACAAAACGTTTGGCAGCTGCTTGTGGTGGCAGTTTATGGTCTACAGACGATCTTCCTTAAATGGAATAATAGATCTGACCTTGAATTAAAGTTGTCAAGAGATAATGTGTGCCCTAATTCTGTGAGGTTTAGAATTAATTTTTTTTTAATGTTCTAAATAAGAAACGTTGAAAAAACAAACGTTAAAAAATGTGAAGAAAGTAGCATTTAATTAAACCCCCCATACACACACACACACACACACACACACACACACACACACACACACACACACACACACACACACACACACACTAATATATAATAGAATCAGAGTTTAGTTAAAATTTATTAGCACATTTTAACTTTAAAACATTCTAAACATTTGAAACGAGATATTTAGTTGATTGATTTCTTAAAAATAATAATAATGTGTAGTGTACTAAGCAAAATAGTAGAATGTTTGGTAAATATAGTATTTTTACCCACTTACTATTTACAAATACTGTAAGTTATGCAGTAACAAGTGTATGCATAGTTCAAACTAATTAGGCTAAAAAAAAAAAACAATTGCGTCCTGTTAATTATAAATCAGACAATGAAAAAGCGGTTTAGGTTTCCGCGCACCAACAGGGTCTAAAATTGTATACGCATCAAAATAGTTGTAAACAATGAAATTGATGGTTTTGCAGTGCCAGCTTTCTAATATTAGAGATTCAATCAAGGTCACGCATGATGCAATTTTGACTGGGTCATGTTTCTGTTTCGGTGAATTTTATTAAATATTATATAACTTTCTTTCATATATCTTCATACTGATGTTTGAGGGGGATTAGCCTTGTCGACACAGACATGCAATCAAGTTGCCACAAAAGGCAAAGAGTTTACTGTCCAATTATATCTATGTCAAGGCATCTGCGTTCTTTTTCTGGTCGTAACCATTCTCTTACCCGACAAAATTCTACGTATCGGTATCGCATTAAGAAATGGTTTGTCTCACCGCGATTAAAGCCTTGGATGATTTGTAAGCAGAAGGTTTTAGAAGGTTTGTTTTCCATAACAAATTTTATTAATTTCAATAGGCCTCTCATTTCGCATTTACGAAAACCAAGTATTACGTTGAAGTTAAGGAGAAACAAATATAAATCATTTAAAACAAAGATATTAATTTTTATCTTGAATATATAACATATATAAATAATTATTTTGAAATTCCGATATAGGCTACTAGATAGAAAAAAGGGAACAAAGATTATGTTAACTAGAAATAAATATGTTATAGGGGTCTACTCATATGAGTTAAAACTAATACTACAATACGAATTAACTTGAGTTAATAACTCATTAATATGAGTTCAAATTTTCAATCGTTAATAAATTACTTTTTCACTAAATACTTTTTAAATCTTTTAAACTCGCCGTTCCGGCCGTCCTCAACAAGCAAACTAAGTGCTACTATAGGCGAGTTTAAAACATTTAAAAAGTGTTTAGTGATTACTAGTAGCTCACGCGAAGATGGAATCAACAAATGGAAATTACTTTTTATTTATCCGCTCAAGTTCAAATACATTTTTTTCAACTTAGAATAGCTAAGGTATGCAATAAAGTTATTTTGTTCCATTTGGCTTGTAATATATAAGTCATAATGTATGATTTCATAAAACAGCTGATTTTAAGTTATAGGTTATGTGGTAGAACAGCTGTTTTAATGCATAGGTTATTTTTTACGATTTTACGGACAATTCTCCAGTGTGATAGTTTTATCAATTTCATTTACAAGTAATGTTGAAACAGTATATAAAACTCAATACTCACAACACTATATGTTGCTCTTAGCAAAAACTGTAACTCATATTTCTGTTGTGAGTTATGAGTATTTTCGGCTATTATAACATTGCATATAAATAGTTTATAATTTTTACAAAATTTTTTTTTGGCTCAATTATTGAATACCTTAGAAGTACAATCAACAAATATCAAATAACATGATTCTAAAGCTGGAAACTAATTATCTCTCTTAGAAAATAAAAGAATACCTTTGTTTTAAATAATAAAAACCAATTAAGAAGTAGACATTGTAAACACTTCAATTAATAAGTGTAGCTACTTTATTTCCAACATTTATATTCAAACACATACTGAAGAAGACTAGTATGATTAATCTTCATATTATTAAAACGTAACCTATGGGAGTTGCAGATCGTAAGAGTGCCAATTTTGTTTTTTTAAGGCAAAGAAATCGTAATCATAAAAACTTAAAGGGCTGTTATAGGGAAAATAGAGAGTTACTGCTTAATACTATGTGATTAAATATCGAAATCTTGTTGGTGTTCATGACGAGCTGGTTGTAAATTACAAATTACACTTTTGCTATTACTTGCGACCAGACATTTGTTAACCAAAAGTTGTTCATTGTTAACTTACACTTGGAGGAAACGTTTTCGTCTTACGACTTCTTCAGCCTCCACTATGTGATTTATTCTATTAAAGGCAATATATTGGTATTTTTTATTTTATTTTTCCTTATTTAAGACACCGGATCTCAAGCCATGGGTTTATTTATTAAAAAAACTATCTCAATTCATTCTTAACTGTGAATGTCAACAAACTCAGAGCGGAGCGGAGATGATTCTCTTCGGAAGGAGCCGATCTGACAGAATATTTCCGAGGGCAGCAACCTAAAGAGCTATACTGCGCTGCCTAAGTATTGAAGTCTGTCTGGACCTTTCAATGCTTTTTCTCCTTTAGGAGTGAAGTCATTCGGTGTTGCAGGTTTCCCTGCAACCAGGCTGAACAGGACAATTTGCGACTGAGCGAACGGTCAAACGGTCGAGCTGCGGTTCTTATGTTTTTATTGTTATTTATAATGATGGATCATGTTATATAATGAATAATCGCTAGTAATAATGTACATAAATCTTACATAATAAATAAATTTATTATTTTTGTTGTTATTGGTCTCTGGTTAGGGTTGCGCAAACTTGCAACCTACCTACGAGGCGTAACTTATATATACATATACTGTATATAGCCTAATAAATATATATATATATATATGTGTGTGTGTGTGTGTGTGTGTGTGTGTGTGTGTGTGTGTGTGTGTGTGTGTGTGTGTGTGTGTGTGTGTGTGTGTGTGTGTGTGTGTGTGTGTGTGTGTGTGTGTGCGTGCGTGCGTGCGTGCGTGCGTGCGTGCGTGCGTGCGTGCGTGCGTGCGTGCGTGCGTGCGTGCGTGCGTGTGTGTGTGTGTGTGTGTGTGTGTGTGTGTGTGTGTGTGTGTGTGTGTGTGTGTGTGTGTGTGTGTGTGTGTGTGTGTGTGTGTGTGTGTGTGTGTGTGGTAAATTTATCTAAGACATTTTTTTTATAATTTTGCTTTTATGTTTAATATAAGTATCAAAGAAGGCAAATGGAGTTTTTGTGCCTGACAACAAATGATGATCAACTGTATATCTGAATTTGGAATGAGCTATTGTATTTACTGCTATCAGACGAGGCATATTTAAGGATTTGGTAGAAACAAAAGCAGTCGTTATTTTAATTGTTTGAGGAACCGCTTTATTATGGTAGATTTTTTGATATTTAATTGTTTCTCTTTTAATTTGACAGTAATTATACAGTTTCAAAATCAGTGATGCTTTTGGTAACATATATCATGGGAAACTTATCGCATAGACTCTTAGAGCTCCGTATAGGCTTACTAAAAGAGCAAAGTTTACCTTCGGGTAAGACAAAGTTTGGTTTGTGACCTTATTTTAAGAGGACACGTAATACCTTTGGGTAATTCAAAGCTTGGTGTGTAACCTTATTTCAATAGGACACGTAGTTCCTTCAGGAAATTTATAGCTTGGTGTGTAACCTAAATTTAAGAGCAGACATAATAATTTCGGGTAAGGCAACCTAAGTGTGTAATCTTATTTTAAGAGCGCACACTTAATACTTTTAGATAATTCAAAATTTTGCGTGAATAGGGTTACGGATTAACCCAACCCTCATTCCAATCATCAACACTCAACATCACATTTAGCCTCCACACGCTCCTATAATGTCGCCAATGTGTAGATGTGTTCTTTGATTGGGATTTCAATATCATTTATGTTATGTCGCTATCCTTCGTAGACGGTAACAGTCAACTTTAAAACAGTTTACAAGTAGCAGAGAACAGAGACTAATAACGGCTTCAAACATTCGTGCAATTGAAATATATTTTAAAATGTTTGTGAAAAACGTAAATTTGCATATAGTTTTATACAAAAAGCACAATATTATAAAGTTATTTTTTCAAAATGTATATATTCATGAACAAAAAAAGACAGCTTTAAAATTAAAAATAAAATACCTGTAAGACATTGTTTGTATGCCTGAGCAAAATGCTCCGACTTGAGCATGTTTACACACGCGCACTCACGCGCAGAATCACACACAACACACAACGCAGTTGGGCACACACTGAACGCCGATCCAGTAGGCCTAACCGGTCCGGACGATAGAAAGCTGAGCATATAAGGCGTTGACAAGGTCTCGCACTTTTTTTTTTAAAACAGTTCATAAGAAAATACTGATTTTCACCGGTAATGCACGGTTAATTTGGTTCTTTGCGGTAACAAAGATAATTAAAAGTAGGACAAGATTTGTAACTGAGTTATTTCACGGGAAATAGGATAGCGATGCGGTTTCAAATTACCAAGGAGAATGGCGTTATGCAACATTTCGTTGCACATGTCTTATCTTCGACTTACTTTAAATGACCGTTAAATGATATTTTCCAAATAAAAATTCACAAATTTTAAAAACATAATTTTGAACAAAAAATAATTGTATATTTCACTGCCAATTATTTTAACATATTAAGTGTGATACCTAAATATGACGTACCTCTACATAATAGTAAAAGACCCTGAATTGAGTTTCCGAAAACGGGGAGCATCGATTAGGAGATGTGTTACACGCTACATTCAGGTACAAGAAGAGATAACGGAAGCATCATCTAAGAAGGCTTTTCAACCGATATAATCCGTCTCAGGAGAACTGACAGGTGCATTGCCTATGAGTGTGTCTACCCTCTAAACTCGTATACAATTGGAGCTAACGGGAGCTTCGCCTATGAGTGAGTCTACCCTCTACCCTCGTATATAAATGGAGCTAACGGGAGCATCGCCTATGAGTGTGTCTACCCTCTACCCTCGTATACAAATGGAGCTAACGGGAGCTTCGCCTATAAGTGAGTCTACATTCTACCTTCGTATACAAATGGAGCTAACGGGAGCTTCGCCTATGAGTGAGTCTACCCTCTACCCTCTATACTCATATAAAGACAGAGCTAATGGGAGTATCGCCTATGAGTGTGTCTACCCTCTACACTCGTATACAAATGGAGCTAACGGGAGCATCGCCTATGAGTGTGTCTACCCTCTACCCTCGTATACAAATGGAGCTAACGGGAGCATCGCCTATGAGTGTGTCTACCCTCTACCCTCGTATACAAATGGAGCTAACGGAAGCATCGCCTATGAGTGTGTCTAACGTCTACCCTCGTATACAAATGGAGCTATCGGGAGCATCGCCTATGAGTGTGTCTACCCTCTACCCTCGTATACAAATGGAGCTAACGGGAGCATCGCCTATGAGTGTGTCTACCTTCTACCCTCGTATACAAATGGAGCTAACGGGAGCATCGCCTATGAGTGCGTCTACCCTATACACTCATACATAGATAAAGCTAACGGGAGCATCGCCTATGAGTGTTTCTACCCTCTATACTCATATATAGATAGAGCTAACGGGAGCATCGCCTATGAGTGTGTCTACCCTCTAAACTCGTATATAATACGAGCTAACGGGAGCATCGCCTATGAGTGAGTCTACCCTCTACCCTCGTATACAAATGGAGCTAACGGGAGCATCGCATATGAGTGAGTCTACTCTCTACTCTCGTATACAAATGGAGCTAACGGGAGCATCGCCTATGAGTGTGTCTAACGTCTACACTCGTATACAAATGGAGCTAACGGGAGCATCGCCTATGAGTGTGTCTACCTTCTACCCTCGTATACAAATGGAGCTAACGGAAGCATCGCCTATGAGTGTGTCTACCCTCTACCCTCGTATACAAATAGAGCTAACGGGAGCATCGCGTATAAGTGAGTCTACCCTCTACCCTCGTATACAAATGGAGCTAACGGGAGCATCGCCTATGAGTGTGTATAACTTCTACACTCGTATACAAATGGAGCTAACGGGAGCATCGCCTATGAGTGCGCCTACCCTATACACTCATACATAGATAAAGCTAACGGGAGCATCGCCTATGAGTGTTTCTACCCTCTATACTCATATATAGATAGAGCTAACGGGAGCATCGCCTATGAGTGTGTCTACCCTCTAAACTCGTATATAATACGAGCTAACGGGAGCATCGCCTAGGAGTGTGTCTACCCTCTACACTCGTATACAAATGAAGCTAACGGGAGCATCGCCTATGAGTGAGTCTACCCTCTACCCTCGTATACAAATGGAGCTAACGGGAGCATCGCCTATGAGTGTGTCTAACTTCTACACTCGTATACAAATGGAGCTAACGGGAGCATCGCCTATGAGTGAGTCTACCCTCTACACTCGTATACAAATGGAGCTAACGGGAGCATCGCCTATGAGTGTGTCTACCCTATACACTCATACATAGATAAAGCTAACGGGAGCATCGTCTATGAGTGTTTCTACCCTCTATACTCATATATAGATAGAGCTAACGGGAGCATCGCCTATGAGTGTGTCTACCCTCTAAACTCGTATATAATACGAGCTAACGGGAGCATCGCCTATGAGTGTGTCTACCCTCTACACTCGTATACAAATGGAGCTAACGGGAGCATCGCCTATGAGTGTGTCTACCCTCTACACTCGTATACAAATGGAGCTAACGGGAGCATCGCCTATGAGTGTGTCTACCCTCTACACTCGTATACAAATGGCGCTAACGGGAGCACTGCCTTTTGATTTTCTGACTCTCCCATTCAGGATCTGTCTTACATAATTCTTGCTTTTTTCACTGGTTCGTAATCACTCTGAGCAATTGGTGATAACGGGAGAAACATTCCTCCGACCCGGGGACGGTGACCCCTTTCCTACAATGTTCGGCTTTGTGTTTACCGCTACACATTGCTGGGAAAGAAGTTTCAATAAGCTTCTGGAAGACGTTTGTTTAGATATGCGATAGGGACCACATCGCACAAACCGCCTGGGAACGCCGCGCCGACATTATAATTAATATCTATTTTAGTTATTTGCAATCTACTACGTTTTCCCAGACGCAAATTGCCCGTTGCATTATTCATATGCAAGCTGAACTTATAGATGTTTGTTTTATAGCACATGAGGTCGGTTATTGTATTACTGCAGGGATATTGTTTCACACAGAACTAAATAAGCAAAAACTAGTGAACACAGTCCTTTATCGCTCTTGTAGTGAGAGAGGTCGTTACTTTATCACCCAAGGCGAACTTGTAAGTAGAAGTCATTCTACTCTCCGCTCTGTTTTACGTGGTGACAACTGACGACAAGAATTCAGCCAATCATTTCGTTTGTCAGTAGCTTTACACCATTTAACATAGAATTTGATAACAATATTTTTTAAAAACTCAATAAACAACCACAACTTCAAAATGTAAATAACAACATTTGTTAACTACAACAACAACACAATATTTAGATTAAGAATATTAAGCAATTATAAAATATTTCGTCAATATTGCTTTAAATTTAAAAATTATTTAATGAAACTATTTACAATACAAACAAATTTGGTTTTGACAGTCGGAGGAGTCCCGACAGAAGTAACTACAAACTAGAGCTAATAATTTTGCAAAACTTTCATTCGCCAAAAATTTGAATTTATACACTTTTTATTCAATTTTTACATTTTTATTTGAGGATTGAATTTATAAAAACTAATATTTACTGTAGTTAATCATAAAATAATGTGGATCAAAAACATTTATTAGATGATGACTGAATACAAATTTTTTTAACAAATTCAATTCAAATCAGTTGTTTAAAAAGTATAAGATTTTAAATGTTTTCCTTTCAAAAATTGGAATAAAAATATATAACTTATTATTATCGTTATATTGAATTATTTGTATTGAGATTTATCAAAATTTAAATAAATTAATATATTTAGTCCCTATTAACTGATAAAAACTATTTAATAATAATCTTTGCTTAAAACGGCTGTGCTACAACACAACCTGTAACACAAAATCAACTGTTACATGAAATCATTTGTAACGTGTATGCTGTATTAACGTATGTTTCAGAAATAGTTTGACGCGAAATTTATTATTTAATCTCATGTTTTGTTCGCCGCGCATAAAGAAGTTATCACTTTAAAAACATTATTTGAACAGGTTACAGGATTTCTCTTTTGAGCACAAAAGGCTCAATAGCAAAACCAAGTATAGTAATTGACAATGCCGGTTTCAGATGATTTTGAATTGGCAGTGAACCGGATCAAGGATAACTGTCATGAAGATATCATGGTTTTAGGTTTTTGATGAACAGCTGGTTGACACAAAGTAATCTCCAGCCCAACAATTGCAAGAAACGCTAAGCGTATCATTAAATATTAATAAGGTTAACCATTAAAATAAATGTACTAGGAGGTCATAAAGTAGAAAGTTATTTAAATCCTCAGAATGTTTGTAATTAACCCTCTGCTGAGAATACATTAATGCTGTTCGCCTTGCTCACTTGGTTCCTGGAGGCCCAGAGATCCCGAATTCCTAAACTTTTCTTCAAGTCAGATGGATTTGTTTAGAACGGTTTCTACTACCTCTAGGTTTTTACTAAATTTGTCACATTAAGACTCGAATCTTCAGTATCCCCCTTTCGGAAAACTTTTGGACGCTTTTCAACGTCTAATATCTTAAAGAATACAATTTTCACTTTAAAACCGAAATTTAAACACAAATCGTAATATTTATTGTGAAAATTAAACACACAGGTTTGTAAAAATACACCGGCTGTAATATAGAACAATTTCAACCTAGACGGGCGTGTTATTTTTATCTTGACGCCGTTATAGCTCACACAAAGGATAAACATTTGTGACAGGGGCTGCTAGAGTCAGTCGCTGAAAATAGATCGGTTTGATGAATTAAAGTGAAGATGGAAGTCATATCTCTAACTTAGCGGTTCCTACGTTCCCAAAGGTTTACAAGTTTTGTCGAGCGCACGCGCCCACAAGATTTCTTTCCAAAGCAGAAATGCCAACCTTCACAGTTTGTAATACAAGTATTGATACACAGATACAAATAAATTAAGAACCATTTTTAAAAGATTATAATATTAAATTTGTTTGATTCTGTTATAACAAATTGTCTCAATAGCGAAGTCCATGCCTAAAGGAGCTAAAGTTCAATACAATCTTTCTAGCTTCTGTCAAAGTTTACTTACGATTACCAAAATTTAGAAATTTAAGATTTTAAAACTGGTTTAAAAAACAAAAGCCATGATGTGTCACTGTTTCAATATGTAGTACCTTAGAATGGTATGAAATAAACGTGTAAAATAAATCATATTCTTTGTTATTTATGCAGGCAAATCTCTTCATTCTCGTAAGCAAAGTGCATTTATTAATCGTGGACAGCTTAACTGTGCCAAGAACACTGTAAATCTGCAACGACCCACTTAATGGTTTAACTTCACAGGAACTAGTTTTTTTATGTGAAATCCTGCGCGTAACTTGACAGAAAAGGACGGCGTAATGTGTTTTCCTTCTGCTCCAGGTTCCGGCTCCGGGGTCTTCGCACCATCCTTAAGGCTTGGCCTATAGGTAACTGTGACTATATGAGTGTGACGTTATTTCAAGATGATTACCCCAGTTTACTTTGCTTATTTCCAAAAACAAGGGTTTTATCACATAATATTTCTCATATTTTATAATGTTCAAGGGTTACGTAAATTGATGGTTTATTACTTATTACTTGCTACCAGACTTTTTGTTAACTAAAGTTTGTTAAATTGTTAACTGACACTTGGAGGAAACGTTTTCGTCTTACGACTTCTTCAACCTCGTATTTTTTGCCGCTAGAAATGCTGCAGTTGTGCTTCCTCGTACCATTTTTTGAAAGTTATAAGTGGTGTGATCGAAGAGTATGTGTGATCTGTACCGTGTTTGTTCATTTAGGACGTTATTTTTATGTGTGTTGCTATGTCTATATATTTCATACTGTTCTAGCGTGTTTAATTTATGGCCTTTGTTGCATGTGTGGAGGATGCTCATGTTATTTTCCATACTTTTGCATGAGTGTTTAGTGTCCATGAGGTGATTTGCGAAAGTGGATTCAATAGTAGTGTGCAGTGCGCTTTTGTATTCTTTATATCTTTCGACGAAAGATCTGCCTGTTTGTCCACTATAGAACTTATTGCAGTTGTTGCATTTTACTTTGTATACTCCTGGGTTATTGTATATGTTGGTATTGTTATTAATGCTGTATCTGATAGCTGTTTTGTTTTTATTTGTTGTTCTGTAAGATACATTGAATCCTGCTTTTTTTTTTAATTAGTGTGCTATTTTATTTGTGGGTTTGTTTATGTATGTGATGGTGATGAATTTGTTTGTGTTCCTGTTTTTGTTGTTGTTACTGTTCTTGTTGAGTATTTTTCTGTATAGTTTGTCTATTAAATAATTGTCATATCCATTTTTGTGAGCTAAATATTTGATTGTGTTTAGTTCCTCTGTATGGTTAGTTGTGGACATAGGTATTTTATTTAGTCTGTGTAGTAAATGTTTGAATGCTGCATCTTTATGTTGTATTGGTTCGATGTGTTGTGTATCTATCATTGTTGGCTTGCGGTATATGTTCAATTCATGTTTGTTTTGATTTTTTGTTATGGTGTCGAAATCTTGTTGCTGTTCATGACTAGCTGAAGGTTTGTGGTTAAAGTGCAGTAACAAATAAATGTAGACTATCATTGCCCTTTATGTATTGATAGGGCCAACATATTATCCTACTACTGGAAGATAATCATAGCTTATGAGGGCAGCTTTTCCATCTCATAGGGACCTGTTATGGATTTATGGTCATCAGAGAACTGATTTCTGAAAATAATTTGGCGAGTGCAGCCTATTTCAGCGTTTCGCAGACTCTGAATCAGTCAGCCTAGACACAATGTTACGCTAGCCGCTCTGCTTCCAAATGGCTAGACAATAAGGGCGTGTAACCAATGACAAGTTATCCTGAACTGGAAACCTACACCGTTTTGAGGTTCTGTATTACTCATAGCTGTGGTGACTGCGCGATATCTCGTAACATCGAAAGCCATTATCTCGTACGTGATAGAAGTTTGCCAATTCGAGTTTTCAACACATTGTGATAAATTTATTTCATAATTTGAGGCACAGAAATAGGTCGTAAATTTATTCTACGAATCATGTTATATATAATATCTGATAATATACTAGCTGCAAAAGCGTTTCTATACTGATGAAGGTTTTGCAACCACCACCATTAGTAATGCTAACTTTCAGCGATTTATTCATTTATAATATTATAAAATATATTTATTTTGAATTTAATTTTCGAACGCTTCCCATAAACAATATATACATATTTGAGAAATATTTTCTTGCAATTTTTTCAAACTGAAATCAGTTTGTATACTTTTACAATTTATTTAATAGGCTTACTGCTCATTAGGCTAAATAAATGCAAACAGATTTTTAAAAACTGTTTTGTTGTGTCATCAAATCTTGTTCGACGACAATATTGTTTACTTTTCTGTTAACTTCCCTTGGTCATATTTCTAGAGTTTTAAAAAACAAAGAAGTTAAATAAAAACAAAAGTTATTTTTTTTCATTTTTAAAATACCCCGAAAATAGCAATATTTTGAGAGTATATTTTAAAACATTCAGTTCTGAGGTGGTTTAAAATGCAACCTAATGCAATGTGTGTGAATTAAATTCATTAGTTAATGTATAATGTATAGGTAATGTCGTAGAAAGGAAGTGAGGTTATGGGCGAAACAAAAATGCCAGCACTCCCCGGACCGAGGGCTATTTCGGTGTTGGCTTGAGCTGGACAAGTTTAGTTTGCTGCAATGGAACGCACCACAATGCACTTTCCGTACCGTAAAGTCACACAAAGTGATAAATAATTAGTTTTTTTTAAATTTTAGTAAAAACCCACATGCAATCACACAGTGTTTTAAAACAATTGTGGCTTATTTTGATTTCTGTAAATGCATCCATGGAAGATCCCCTTCTACCGCATGAGGTAGGTGCTTCATAACTCAAATAAAAGAGGTTTTAAGAAAATTAACTTTAAAAAAATACCAAAATCGTATCCTACTTAGAAGTTCTACATCTCTCTGGCATTTGTGTAAATAAAATGTCTTGAGGAAACTATTTCCTCAATAAAGTAAATGTCTAAATAGTTAAAACGATACTTGGCTGTTAAAAAATATTTAAATGCATAATTAGATGACTCAAATACGATTTTATAAAATAATTACAAAGGAAATACTTTTTCTGAACTTTACACTGCTCAACTATTCGGAAAGGGAAATACACGTATTCCAGAACAACAAAAGGCAGCTGCTAGTCACCAAACTGTCGACTGGTAACTAACTTATGGAACATTTTTGATCGTATAGACTTCATACTCTGTAGTAGAGTATTAGATCTCCAACTCAGGCCACAAGGCTGGAATCCACCGCATTTATGACAATATGTACATCCTTTGCTAATAGTATATGGAAAAAAATAAAATAGGCCTATTAGCTTTGACGATAGTAAACTGTACTGTCTGCTATTATATTAGCCAACTTGTTCCTGTTTTAACAGATAATGAATTGTATAAAAATCTACAAATATAAAATGTTTAAAATCGTCCCTGTTGGGATAATAACTATTAGTGTGGGATATTATTATCTATTACTGTGGGGTATTAACTATTATTAACAAAGTATATTGGGAAAAAATTGTAGTTTTTCTCACCTGTCTCTGGAAAACCCCTTATGTAAAGTGTCAACACGCGAGAACTTGAGATTTAAATCTTCAGCTAAATTTGAAAAAACAATATTTCAAAATGTGCATCTATATTTTTCGATTTACCTGGTATCAGAATGTTTACGCATGGATTTTATCTTCATCGTTTTACATCCCTTAGATAACAAACGTTTCCTATCTTTGGTTTTACAAAATGTTTAATATAAAGTTTAAGATTGAGTTCTAACAATGGAGCTTGGCAGGTGATATGTAGGCGCCGTAGTGTATATAACAGTTACCCCCAGAAATTTAGAAAATTTAACATTTTTATTAAACATTTTAATAACTTCTATGAAATATTACTCCATAATAAAAAAGCGTATTAATAACTAATTGAAAAACATTTATAAAAATAAATAAAAATATGAGAATTATTTGTAAATTGGCTGCCACAGAATTATTGGTACAATTTATTTAACACAACAATAGACATACATTGTTTGTTAAATTGTGTAAAAAAAGTTTTGTTTCCGTTATGGTTGTTAACCCATGGGGTAATAATATGAGTGAAGAAGGCCAAAATGATCAGTTCCAAAATGTACCAGGAGAGCTTGACTTTTATTTATAAAATTAAAGAGTAGGGCATAAATTATTATTGTTTGTTTAAAAAAATAACTAAAGTAACGGCGTAAAAGGTATTTTTTATGATTTGTATATTGAAACTCAATAACAAAGTTTGTTAAATTATACTTAGACGTGTCACTATTACAGTTATATATGGATAGTTGTAATGTTACTAAAATACAAAAAAGTTTTCTAAAAATTTTGTTGTTTAGTTCAGAACGTATTTTACTAATTGGTAGAAGAGTAGAGTTGCTCCCCTCAAAAGTAAACAAATATATTCTCCAATGCTTTGCTGATAATTAGAAAGCGTCGTGTGTACTTTGTACGATTTTACATTTACACTGCAATAACGTATACAGTATTTATTGTTACTTATTAGATATAACGCCTTTAGGTTATTTTACGGCAAAAGAGGCTGGTTTTACCTTGTTGCTGCGTCACTTGGCGCGTGACTTGCTGCGTGATCCGTTGCTGCTGCACGACTTGTTGTTGCGTATGTTGCTGTTGGATTTGTTGTTGTTGCGTATGTTGCTGTTGGATTTGTTGCTGTTGCGTTTGGCGATTCATTTTGATCGTTAGTTATATCACACACAGATAAATCACAGAAAACGAGCGTAGGCACACACACTAAAGCACAGATTAAAAATAGGCACAATTTCGTTAAAAGTTATAGATTAGGCGTATAGCGTATTGTCCGATACTGTCTCTCACGGCTTCCTTCGTAAATATGTTGAATCGTTTATCAAGCCATTGTTCGAGAAACCACTTGCCGTAAAGAAAAACGTCGGTCGATTGCGGGTTCTGAGCGAAGAGTGAATTTTTGGCCGACCGCTGTGAGAACCTTCGGGAGTCGGAGTGGGGACGATGGAACCAAAAATATACTCAGCAAATAGACGTCGCCCACACGCACAAGCGCACGCATACTTCGCTGCCCTCCTCGTGTATCATGCTTACTAAGAGTAATCACAAAGTTTAGTTGCACAAGGACGACGCCAGTCTGCAAAGGAATAAACATGGTTCTAGGAATCACCAACGACAACCACTGTCATTATCACCAAAGTAAACATAAATTTAAAAAACCAGGGGAAACCACGATCTGGCTGAAGTAGCTCACCAATACAAAAAGAAAATACAGCGACAATATATTTCGGTAGCGTTTACAACTAAAGCACTTGCTTTAAAGTTTTACATTTTTCGGGAAAATATTTTACAGGAAACAGTAATATTTTAAATTATTACCTGAAATAGGAATGTATAGCCTATTTATAAATGAACAATTTTTGATTTTTTGGTCATTAACATATATCTTTATATATATATAAAAGTTGAAGTCCTGACTGACTGACTGATTAACGCAGAGCCGAACCTAATAATGATACAGATTTGAAGTTAGAGGGACCCTTTGTTATACTACGTAGGTGCTCAGTAAGAAAAGATTTACCAATATTTTAATTTTAAGGTGTATAAATCACAAAAAACCGTGTAAAAATCTACCATAAGAAATAGATCTACATCTGCCTGTCTGTATAATGTAAACCGTTTACCCGATCGACATGAAACATTGGGATTTTATTGAACACACTCCTTGGAAGGTTCCGGCATAATAGTAGCCCGATTAAGAACACATAATCGGTATTAAAAAAAACATTAAAAATGCGACCGCCTACTTTCTGGCCAAGCATTCAGTTACTTACATTGAAATTAAGAATGATTTACTGCATAGATGGCGGTAATCACGCTGTGATGTGCAGCTGATACTTGAATGTAAATAAGATTTTATACAACAATTTTCATAATATGTGTTTAGGTTAGTTTGCTTAACAGCTGTTTTAACGATTAAGTTATGTTACTTTATTTACTGTACAATATTAAGAAAAATGCTATTGAATCTAAAACTTTTTTAATTTATAAGTTATTAAATATATTATTTATAAAATAAATCTTGCTAAAATATTTTAAAATAATAAATATGGATTCTATTTTTGTGAGTTTTAACATATTATTTGAATGCAATTGATATAGAATTAGACTGATAAAAGATATAAATTAGGTTATTATTTACCTAATGATAAATAAATTCTGTTGTACATTACAAAAAAAAATCATTATAATGTTGGCAATTTTTTTTTATTTTACTTTTAATTTCTGTTTGAATTAAATATTTATACGTATAAAAAACAGCATAACGTCTGACGGGTCAGGTATTATGTTCATAAATAATAAATTAACATGACATTCATTGACAGTTATGCAAAACTCATAGAGCCGGAATTGATTTGAGTGATTACTGTTTCTCACATGGACAATTTTATGTTGCTTGTTCTGCTAGAGGCGAGGACTCCAAACTACGGCCCGCGGAAAACTAGCATACTGGAAAACACTTTATATGGTAATATATTTCCCTTTAAGCATTTTCACCATTAAATATGAGTACAGTACTCGTCTCTCACTTGCCACCTTTTTCTCTATAAGTGTAAAACTAGCTGTAAACAAGTAAAAAACTATGGAAGAAAATCTTAAAAGCCAACACTGAGCTCTTGATTAGAAAAAAAAACGTCGTGGGTGTATTGGGGGGGGGGGTAAACTTTCTGCCGTGAAATATTCCCGGATCGCCTTACCTCCAAAAAGTTTTCGATGTGACCCTTGAGTAAAAAAGATTGGAGACCCCTGTTTTAGGGTAAGCTCTTCCAGTAGTTTAGCGACTCTTGCTCCAGATGGAAGAACCTCCAATGTTGTAAATAAAGAGGTTTTTTATTTTTTTTTTAATAATTAAATTAATTTTTATATTAAATTTTATAGGAAAAAGATTAGTAAAATAATATCTCATTATAGATTTTTGACAACAGATATGCTACTTTTCTCGAATTTATACACTCTATATATATATATATATATATATATATATATATATATATATATATATATATATAAATATATATCACTTTCACTATATGTACTTAAAAAAGAATTTTACTTGGTATTTATGCGAGTTAACTTTCAAAGATTGATAGTATCTAAATTATCGAGCATCACTAACCGGGGATTGTAGTAGACTGTCTACTAATGGAGATACTATCAATCTTTGAAAGTTAACTCGCATAAATACCAAGTAAGATTCTTGTTTATGTACATATAGTGAAAGTGATAAGTGAATCCAAGAAAGCAGTGTTGCAAAGTTAAATAAATATAAATAAATAAATAAATAAATATATATATATATATATATATATATATATATATATATATATATATATATATATATATATATATATATATATATTCTAAATGCTTATGTTGTAACTGTGATTTGATAGATACCTGAATGGGCAAGTGGTGAAAGTAAATTCATTGTAAAGGACTGTTACTGAATTAAGATGTTTAAATTTACTTTAAAAGGTTTACATCAAAAACATTACACTTTTTAAATCGCACTTGAAACTTATTATGAAATTCAACTAAAACATAACTCCAAGATGTGAAAGGGGCAAAATAGCGTCATGAAACGGCAGTGTGGTGGATAAATGCATCTATAAAACTTGGGTTGAGTCTAAACATCTATAAAATTACAACCCTTACTTTCGTAAAGTTTCGGAAGCCGACCGACATTTATAATCCCGTGTCAACCGTCTTCTCACCACTTGACACGACAATTAGTCTCTTTTTGTGCATTAATCAATATTCACATTATTTATTCGTAAACATATCATTAAAATTGTAGTATCACTGAAAGAATAAAAAATACAGCAAAATTGTTCCAAACGCGAAACAAGTTTAATAGGAAATCAATTGTATACAGTTTAGGGCCTATTATTAGCATAGTATTTCTGCAGTTGATTTCTTAATAAAACTGTTACGCTTTTGGTGACATTTTTCTTTAAATATATTTTTGAATAAATAATAAAAATTTAAATTTGAAGTACACAATAGGTGACTAATTGCTAAACTAAGCAATGTGAGGACGGAATCACAGGATTATAAAGATCTATCTGCAGCCCGGTAGCCTGAGCCACAGCGCTCTTTCGATTTTTTATAGACTATAGTTATAGGTTAGCACTGAATAAACGTATTGCGGAAAATGCTCTTTGTACCTTAACTACAGAAGGGGACAACCATTGGTTCTAGGTTAAATTTGAATAGACATGAGGGGGAAATGTTACACTTATTCTTCGAACCTCAGAGGGTCTGCTACAGTTCCAGAGGAATCAACGATAAATTTGTTTTTATTAAAAATCAAACCTCAAAGCTATTATAAATCGAATTATACTTCCATTTTCCATACCAGTGTTACAATATGGGTTTAAGAATGATTAAACAGAAATTATGATCTTCGTTACTAATTTCTAAACTCAGAATATGTAAGTCCATCTGTCGAAGGACTGTCTTGCTCTTTGACGTTGAAAATGTCTATTGTTACATAATCTAAGCCTGTTATTCTTAATTCTTCTAAAATGGCTAATAGACGTTTATTACCAATCCCTACTACGTATTTATGTGGAACAAACGTTTCTCATACGATAAACCAACATAAAGAAAGGGTCTGCGTGGAGTCAGACCTACATCTGAAACTATCTCTGCGTTAGTTTATCCCGGAAATAAGAAATCTGACACGATAAACAGCAGCAGCCATAGCATTAGATAAGAGTTAAAGTCGTAACATTAGGTACAAATGGTATTATAATATTATTTCCCACATTATTCATATATAATTGATTGGAATTGTCACAAAAGTTTCATTAAGTGGTGTAAACTTCTAATCTAAAACCTCGCTCTCAAATGTAAAGAAGATATTCCTATTTATGAGGGTCACTGCAAAGGATGTCACAATTACATCAAAAAGATTAATTATTAGTTGTATTTTATTTAGCCAACGCCTGCTATTGGTATTTCAGCCATTCGATTCCGCGCCTCCCAGTAACGTCGATCGTGGTCCTCAGGAGTGCTGAAGAGATTTGGGCAAGAAAGGTGGTGGTCACGCTTCCATTACGCCCGTTTGGCAGATCATCAGTAATGCGAGCAGCCTGCAGATAGTTCCGGTTGGTATGCTGAATCTGGTGACCGCCTTAATCCGGAGTGAAAATCTAGAAAATGGACCCTCGGCTACTAGGAACTCCCATTTTGTATTTTTGGCCAGTTCCGTTATATCTCTTTGGTTATTGCCACAGCGTCAATGATAGTGAGTTTTAGTGCTCTAGCTATAAATGTACCTTAGGTTGATTTAGTTCTACATCAGAGGACAACTATTAATTCTTGATTAGCCTTGAACATATATGCTGTGGGAAAAGCCCTGTATAACTTAGGTTGATTTGCTTCTACATCAGAGAACAACTATTAATTCTAGGTTAGAATTGAACATATATGTCGTGGAAAAATGCCCTATATACCTTAAGTTTATTTGGCTGTACATCTGAGGACAACTATTAATTCTAGGTTAGCCTTGAACATATATGTCGTGGGAAAAGCCCTATATACCTTAGGTTTATTTGACTCTTACATCTGAGGACAACTATTAATTCTAGGTTAGCCTTGAACATATATAGCGTGGGAAAAGCCCTATATACTCGTACCTTACGTTGATTTGGTTCTACATCAGAGGACAAGTATTAATTCTAGGTTAGCCTTGAACATATATGTCGTGGGAAAAGCCCTATATACTCGTACCTTACGTTGATTTGGTTCTACATCAGAGGACATCTATTAATTCTAGGTTAGCCTTGAACATATATGTCGTGGGAAAAGCCCAATATACCTTAGGTTTATTTGACTCTTACATCTGAGGACAACTATTAATTCTAGGTTAGCCTTGAACATATATAGCGTGGGAAAAGCCCTATATACTCGTACCTTACGTTGATTTGGTTCTACATCAGAGGACAAGTATTAATTCTAGGTTAGCCTTGAACATATATGTCGTGGGAAAAGCCCTATATACTCGTACCTTACGTTGATTTGGTTCTACATCAGAGGACATCTATTAATTCTAGGTTAGCCTTGAACATTTATGTCGTGGGAAAAGCCCTATATACCTTAGGTTTATTTGGCTCTACATCTGAGGACAACTATTAATTCTAGGTTAGCCTTGAACATATATGCCGTGGGAAAAGCCCTATATACCTTACGTTGATTTGGTTCTATATCAGAGGACAACTATTAATTCTAGGTTAGCCTTGAACATATATGTCGTGGGAAAAGCCCTATATACTCGTACCTTACGTTGATTTGGTTCTACATCAGAGGACATCTATTAATTCTAGGTTAGCCTTGAACATATATTTTGTGGGAGAAGTCCTATATACCTTAGGTTTATTTGGCTCTACATCAGAGGACATCTATTAATTCTAGGTTAGCCTTGAACATATATGTCGTGGGAAAAGCCCTATATACTCGTACCTTACGTTGATTTGGTTCTACATCAGAGGACAAGTATTAATTCTAGGTTAGCCTTGAACATATATGTCGTGGGAAAAGCCCTATATACTCGTACCTTACGTTGATTTGGCTCTACATCAGAGGACATCTATTAATTCTAGGTTAACCTTGAACATATATGTCGTGGGAAAAGCCCTATATACTCGTACCTTACGTTGATTTGGTTCTACATCAGAGGACAAGTATTAATTCTAGGTTAGCCTTGAACATATATGTCGTGGGAAAAGCCCTATATACTCGTACCTTACGTTGATTTGGTTCTACATCAGAGGACATCTATTAATTCTAGGTTAGCCTTGAACATATATTTTGTGGGAGAAGTCCTATATACCTTAGGTTTATTTGGCTCTACATCAGAGGACGTCTATTAATTCTAGGTTAGCCTTGAACATATATGTCGTGGGAAAAGCCCTATATACTCGTACCTTACGTTGATTTGGTTCTACATCAGAGGACATCTATTAATTCTAGGTTAGCCTTGAACATATATGTCGTGGGAAAAGCCCTATATACTCGTACCTTACGTTGATTTGGTTCTACATCAGAGGACATCTATTAATTCTAGGTTAGCCTTGAACATATATGTCGTGGGAAAAGCCCTATATACTCGTACCTTACGTTGATTTGGTTCTACATCAGAGGACATCTATTAATTCTAGGTTAGCCTTGAACATATATGTCGTGGGAAAAGCCCTATATACTCGTACCTTACGTTGATTTGGTTCTACATCAGAGGACATCTATTAATTCTAGGTTAGCCTTGAACATATATGTCGTGGGAAAAGCCCTATATACTCGTACCTTACGTTGATTTGGTTCTACATCAGAGGACATCTATTAATTCTAGGTTAGCCTTGAACATATATTTTGTGGGAGAAGTCCTATATACCTTAGGTTTATTTGGCTCTACATCAGAGGACATCTATTAATTCTAGGTTAGCCTTGAACATATATGTCGTGGGGAAAGCCCTATATACTCGTACCTTAGGTTGATTTGGTTCTACATCAGAGGACAAGTATTAATTCTAGGTTAGCCTTGAACATATATGTTGTGGGAGAAGCCCTATATACCTTAGGTTTGTTGTTCTACAAGTCGACCATGAATCTGAATAATTTAGGTTGAGGTTGACTTATATGAGCGGACAATTCTATAACTTCTGCTGGAGAGAAAGTCTACGTAAGAAATCTACCCTGCTATATGATATATAGTTCCAATTCCTTATAACAAAATATAGGCTACTTTTGTCCCATCTACTTCAATTTATCTTTTTCCTGCACAGTCGGGTCATTGAACGAGGATACGACAAATACAACTTCACTATGAAAAAGTACTTTTAGGCGTATCTAAGTGATTCAGGACTAGATACATGAGCTTATCAAGTCGTTGACAATAGGGAATATTAGGGATTTATTTTAACCTGATCTAAACATATATAGCCCTCCGGTGAGTCACGATCGTCCTAAATTTATCTCGCTAACTCATTAATTAATCACCCATGCCGTTAATAGTGGACTAAGGCTGGAAATAAAGATTTACAGGAGATTTTTTCCACTAGATATTTCTAGAAACGTAGAAAGCAGACAACGAATTTTACGAACTGCAAATTACAAATGACAAAATGCAAAGTTGACGTAAGAAAACACAAATAAACCGTTTCTCATTGGTAAGAATGTCGCAAGACGTGGAAATTCAGTAAACGATGATTCTCATATTTTGGCAAGTTATTTTGGCAAGCATCCTCAACCTCCTACGCGTGTCCAAATATACTCCACGCGGAGGAATCTGTTCACAGCAAAACGGCAATGTTTACTGCCCAGAGGTGAAAACTGATAGACTCAATTCTTCGGCACTGCGCAATTATGGGGTAACCTGTTTTGTCTGTATTTCGCACTGCCCAAGACGAATCAAGGAGCAATTTGTTATATTATTTAGCTAAAACTTCTTTTGCTTCCATCGTTAATTTAAAAACTTAAACAATAAAACATATAGGCCTAACCTGTAAATGCTACCTGCCATGACAAATTACTCATGCTGAGATATAGGGATCTTTAATTAGTTTGAACGAGGCTTTGTCTGTGTACGCACTTCTAAGCCATACCTTCTCAGACAACACCTTTATTAAGTAAACCTTTTAATATGTTGCTGTAATAGGGGCATGGCAAGAGAATAAATGTAAGAAAAACTCTACTTCCAGCTTACTACACTCGTCGGGTAACCGTATTTCGTACATAGCACCGAAGCTAGTAGCTAGTATCGCCTCAATAGTCTTCTGCTCATTTCCCATATTCCTAATGGATACTACAGCTGTTAAATACCATAGGATACAATGTAATCGTAATAGTCTGGAGAACACAATTATGAAATGTAAAATAATGAAATTGACTGTTGTTTTAATATTAAAAAGTTATTAGAAGTTTTTATTCTATAAAAAGCAAAAAGAAACAGTGCCAACACACACACACACACACAAACACACACACACACACACACACACACACATACACACACACACACACACACACAACACACACACACACACACACACACACACAACATTCTTAACTGTAACAATACATAAAGAACGCTACGTATTAACGCAATACATATAAAAAGGCTACCCACTGAACCGAAAAAAATACACAAACACATGGAAAAGAATGCGTTTAAAAAAATAACAAACTTACTAGAAATGTTGACGAACATGGCATCTAGACGTTCACAGAGGAACACTCTTACCAGTGTGCCGCCCGTTATCATCGCACAAGGACAAACATTGTTATCAGCGAGATTTGCCACCTTGCACTAAACAACCTGCAGCGTTATCGCCAGCTATTAACTCTGAATACAGTCGAGTTCCTGTTTAGTGACAAGGCAATGAGATTATTGTGCCACTTATTAGCTCAGCTCATTCAATGGAAATACTCCCTGGGTAACTATCACCTAGTAAAACTATTAATGTAGCCATTTCTAATGTGCTTATGCAGTAACTATACTGCAGAAACAACTAGAGAAAGGAGGTAAAAACTGTCACTTGTGCACGATCGCCTACCTTAAGTCGACCGATTCTATACTCCATGTTGGAGGTCATAGGAGTAATTTCAATTAGATAAACTTCAGAAAATTAGATTCAGTGAAATAAAAAAAGAAGTCCTTTGGTAGAGGGGCACAATCATATGGAATGAATGTATGCTCGCCACTATGCGAACAGGCAAATAGACCAAGATATAAACAATCGTTGTGAACACCATAAATGTGGTAGATATACGATCGCTACCTTCTCCTAAAACTCCTATGGGATCAGGTACACGCAAGCTAATGTATGCAGTAAAAGATCATACTCTCTAGCACAGTCATAAAATGCAGGATGTAGGCGCGATACTCACTGCTCATAGCTATAGGGGACGAATAAATGCACAATATTTTCTGCTCACAGCTATAAGAAATCGATGTAAGATCACTATTCTCTGCTACAGACATAAGGGAACGATGTAAGATCACTATTCTCTGCTACAGACATAAGGGAACGATGTAAGACACCTATTCTCTGCTACAGATATAAGGGAACGATGTAAGATCACTCTTCTATGCTATAGACATAAGGGAACGATGTAAGATCACTATTCTCTGCTACAGACATAAGGGAACGATGTAAGATCACTATTCTCTGCTACAGACATAAGGGAACGATGTAAGATCACTATTCTCTGCTATAGACATAAGGGAACGATGTAAGACACCTATTCTCTGCTACAGACATAAGGGAACGATGTAAGATCACTATTCTCTGCTACAGACATAAGGGAACGATTTAAGACAAATATTCTCTGCTACAGACATAAGGTAACGATGTAAGATCACTATTCTCTGCTACAGACATAAGGGAACGATGTAAGATCACTATTCTCTGCTACAGACATAAGGGAACGATGTAAGACACCTATTCTCTGCTACAGTCATAGGGGAACGATGTAAGATCACTATTCTCTGCTACAGACATAAGGGAACGATGCAAGATCACTATTTTCTGCTACAGACATAAAGGAACTATGTACGCCCACTATTGTCAGCGCAATGCCGTTAGGGGACCGATGTATGTTCGCTATTTTCTGCTCACCTCCACAAGGGACCGATGTAAGCTCAGTATTCACAGTCATTAGGGACCGATGTAAGCTCGCTATTCTCTGTACACATACATATAACAGAGTGAATCTATTATATACTTTCGCTATTCTCGATTCGCAGCCAAAAGGGGTCGAATTTCACTCACTATTCTCTGCTCACAACCGTAAGATCACTATTTTCGGCTGACAGACCCTCACTATTTTCTGCTTAGAAAAATAAGGGACCGGTATGTGCTCCCTATCGTCTGCTCACAGCCATAGGGGACAGATGTACGATGGCTGATCTCTTCGCATAAGGGAAAGTGTAAAATCACTATTGTTCCTACACATCCGTGGGGGACTCATGTACGATCACTAGCCTCTCCTTAGGGGAAAGTGGAAGCTCACTATTCTCTGCTTACAACCATAGGAAAGGATGTGCGCTCCTCAACTTTCAGGTATAAGGAAAGGATGTGCGTTCGCTAAACTATTGGCACCCCCATATAGGCTGGGATGCACGCTAGCTACTCTCTATGCACATACAAGGGAGGGATGTACGTTCACCAGTGGTGGCTCGTGGGCAGATTGCACGGCTGTGCTACCCCCTAAACCAGATATCAGTAACAAAACAAAATTATTTATTATCTAAGACTTATGAACAAGCATTATGAGCGATTATTCATTATAAAACATGATCCATCATTATAAATATTAATAAAAATGTCAGAACCACCGAGACCGTGTGACAGTTCGCTTAGTCGCAGACAGTCTCGTTCGGTTTGGCTGCAGGGAAACATGCAACGCCCAGTGACGTCACTCATAATGGAGCGAAAGCATTGGAAGGTTCAGACAGTCTTAAAAACAGTCATGCAGCGCCGTAAACCTCCATTAGGTTGCAAACGGCTTGCAACCCCGGGAGTGTCCGGTTAAGATCGGCTCCGTCGGAATAGACGCATGTGCTCTGCATTCCGAGTTTGTTTGTGTTAAAACCACTTGATTTGATTTGTTTACACTTGAATAAAGTGGGCTTGACCAGTGATTCGTAGCCTATATGTTTTTGTAATTATTACATCGTTATTGTTAGAGAACAATATTCGATACTTGTATGTAGGACACTCTATGTACAGAGTTATTTTCAGCGTAGTAGTCCTGGATTCAGTTAACGCTTAGATTTGAATTTTGTGGATAGCCTTATCGAAGTTTCATTCACCATACATTCTCAGGAGGAGAAAATCGAAATTAAAAGATTGGGTAGGCCTACGCCAGACTTGGACAATTTTTAGCAGTTGAAACTGGAAATATATCTGTTGTTAAAATATCCAAAAAAACACTTGTACAGTACGTATAGTTTGTGTGGTTACCCTAATGAAACAGCTTTATTTTGTTTTCCTTCCTTACTATTTGACGGAGAGGATCGTTGGACAAAAATTAGGCTTAAAGATCTAAACCATTTCACAGATGGAATTGAATAACTCAAAATTCCCTCAGCTCATATTGAAAACGGCTTAATCTTAGCTTTGTTATTAACCACAAATATTTATGAAAAATTAGACAAAGCCTATAGAAGAAATATAGCTCTACAAAATGAAAGCGTTAGGCAAAAATATACATTCTTATTTCAATAATCAACTGGATTCGTTTCTGTAGTGCTTATGAGTTAGTCTTAACAGCCCAAATGATAGAGACTCAACTGATCCTGGAATTTTTAGAGGTCTTAATTTTAGTGCAGAGTTGGATACAGTTTTGAAATCACATCTGGACAAAGCTACAGTTTCTTAAGGAACTTATAAAACTATTCAAAATGAACTTTTACGGATAATGTTTGAGGTGTGTCAGGAAAAAATCACTCAAGAGATAAAGGATGCAAAGCTTTTAGCTGTTATTGGTAATGAATGAAGTGGTGTTTCAAATACATTGGATGAGCATAAGCCGAGAGATTCACTACAAAAGATCATTACTCAAACTTATGATAATGGTAGGTATACAAAATGGAGTGCAAGCAAGGGTTCAAAGTATTTAACCAACAGCTCAATATATTCACTGAATATTCAGCACATCAGCTGAATTTAATAATGATGCGAACAGCATCAGTGAGTAGAGATTAGAGTTGAGACATCGAAAAGAAAATATCAATATTCGATATTATCAATTAAACTACTAGTGAATATCGATAATTAGATATTATCGTAAAAACCAATCGATAAACCGGTACACAATAATAGAACAAATTCTTATTAATTATAAAGGGAAATGTAATGTTAGTAAGGAAATTAAAATCAGTAACCAAATGAAAGACATTGACTTTATTTAAAATTTTGTAAAAATATACATTTTTAAGGTATTAAAAATTAAAATTTACACTACAAATATTATAAGCTACATATTTTGTTATTTTACAAATTGAAAATTATTTTTCTCAAAATTGTCTATCCAGACAGCTTAAGAGTTTCGGCATACAGTCCAATCCCGGTGATCCGAAATAAATTTGGTGACCAATTTGGATTACCGTATTTTTCGGATTACCGGAATGTACGTGTAGGCTACTAGGTATACCTACAACGTAAATACGGTTACATATAGGCTATACATAAATAGTATTGTACGTAGGCCTATAGGCTGGTGTTAAGAATAGAGTTAATTAAGTACAGTACAGTAATAACTGAAATAAAACATCCACCAATTGAAACATGTTTTTATTAATTAGAACAGGTTTTTCGTTTGCTTCGGTTTTTTGACAGCTTTTTCTACAGCCTTCTTTCTGATCCATCCGAAATTTTTCCTGGCCTTTGTATAAAAGTGGCATGGAACAATCTTTGAGAGCTCTTGATTTCTGTGATTTGCCAAAGAGGAGTAGACTTTTTTTTTCATGTCCCTGGTTGTTGAATTTCCGATCCTGAAATCTTCCGAAAACTATTTAGCAGGTACCTCGGCATCAAGTCGTTTAAGAATGCAGCACTTTTCCCATAACAAAAGTGTTTTCTTTCAAGAGAAGAAGACGCTATTATAAATACTAAAGTTTAACACACGATGACACGCTACGACAAAAAGATTCTACCATCTGCTTGCCTTAAAGATTGAAACTGAACTGCTGTAGGCTGACTAAACAAAATGGATCGATACACTGAAGTCATTGCAAAGTAAATAAAACAATGTTGCATTATTTTTGAACCTCTCTTATAGTTGTTTATTTATTTCTCGTTTTTATATTTTCGAAAATCGTTTCGGATCAGTGGGAGTTTCGGATCAGAGGGAGTTTCGGATCAGAAGGAGTTTCGGATTAGAGGGAGTTTCGGATCAGTGGGAGTTTCGGATCAGAGGGAGTTTCGGATCAGTGGGAGTTTCGGATCAGAGGGAGTTTCGGATCAGTGGGAGTTTCGGATCAGAGGGAGTTTCGGATCAGAAGGAGTTTCGGATCAGAGGGAGTTTCGGATCAGTGGGAGTTTCGGATCAGAGGGAGTTTCGGATCAGTGGGAGTTTCGGATCAGAGGTAGTTTCATATCAGTGGGAGTTTCGGACTGCCGGAATTTGGATCAGACCCTATCGGCATTGAACTGTATTTGCATGATTGGGTTTTAGTCTGCTTCTGTCGGTCGATAAAACCTTACCAGCTTTCGAGGAAAGTCTCTCTAATGGGACGGATGTTCCAATAACTGACAGATATTTTCTAGCCAACTGATGAAGGGACGAGTTTAGAGGTGAAATATTCTTCCAAATCTAGAATGGATTGTCCCTTAGACATCCCTAAGGTCTGATTGGCTCCCGTTGCCCCCATCTACTTTTCACGCCTACTCATCTCGAAAGTCGCTGTGCGATAAATGTCACTCCCTCTCCCGGCGACTTCTATCCTACATACTTAATATGAAAGTATGATATATGGAACATGTTCTTGCTCAACTTAATTTATTGTATGCTCAACATATTTTATAAGAATAACTTCTGTTAATAACAAGCTCGTGACGCTTTATTAAAATATTAATGTTGCCAATTTCATTTGCATTTACGTGTACTAGACTTGTAGACATCAAGGTTAAACCTAACGATACAAAATTTTTACATGATATAAATTTTCGAAATTAAACCGCACTGTGAAACGTGATTTTTAAGTCGTTTTAACGTCAAGATATAGCAAAAAATAATGCTTGTCCTCTTTTTAATTTAAGTGTAAATATATATATATATATATATATATATATATATATATATATATATATATATATATATATACACAATATTTGTTGATTCCATCTTCACGTGAGGTACTAGTTTTCACTAAACACTTGCAAATATTTACAAACTTGCCTATAGTAGCACTTACTTATATTTGTTGAGGACGGTAGTTACGGGAGATATGTCTCATTGTCAACTCAGACCGTAACTGATCTCACCCCCACCCTGATACCCTAACCTACGTAAACCTTGAGACCAGTTACGGTGCGAGTTGACAATGGGATACATCTCCTGAAACGGCCGTCCTCAATTAATATAAGTAAGTGCTACTATAGGAAAGCTTGTAAATATTTACAAGTGTTTAGTGTAAATATATCGCCTCAAAATACCGATGTTTCCTATAGGCTTATATTGAATATGACAATTACGGTGAAAAATCCAATCCATCTCCGATACATCGATAGGCCTATATCGCTTTTCGATGTCCCAACCTTAGTAAAAATGTAGGCCTATAAGTTTTTTTTTGCGAATGTTCAAGGAATTCGTGCATTTTTTTCAACTAGTCTCCAAATAACATCAGTCCTTGATGGAACTGTTAAAAAAGTCTTCCGAAATCAGTTCCCACCAGATGGAACTTTCGGTCTCGTTGTGCGTAGCCTTATTTGAACACTGAGAAGCCATAATTGAATGTATGGAAACCTTACTTGATGAAAGCACAGTTAGTAATGATAATACGATTTGCCAGGCTTCTGATCATATCAAGATTTTGACGGACCATATCTTTATTTATTGGTCGTCTTTCTTAAATAAAATTATGCCTGTTATTGACATTTTGTTTGGGCAGCTGCAAAAGGTGCAATTCGAACCCCAGTATAACAAAAACTAGCATTATATATTTTAAAACAAATATTTCAAAGGTTAGATCTGAATTGATTTAGACAATGCCGAAGAGAGTTGGCACAGCTTGCTGCTAAGCAAAGAAAAGCCTATTACACTGAACTTATAAGAAATGCCAAAAAAGTATGAGATATACTTGCTGTACAAATAAAAGAGAGATTTAAATATACAGGGCACATCTTTGTGCACTAAGTGCAGCATCTTTGTACTAGAGAATTTCTTGACTATGGCAACAAATTTTCTGATGATATTTTAAACTGTGGTTATGAAAATTATAAGTGTGTGAATAAACGAAAAATTAAAATTGAATTTCAAACTCTGTACAGTCCCAATAAACTTAGACAAATGGCAGGAGCTCTTAGCTTATTTAATTTCCTAAAGATAAAAGTTTATAAACCTCATTATGTGAAACAGTAACACTTTTAGAAATCCTAATAAGTTTACCAATGGCAAACTCAGAAGCTGAAAGTGCTTCTCAACACTAAAAAGTGTAAAAACATTATTTGGAACACTATGAAGGAGGAATGGTTGTCTACTTCGGCAATGATTACCACAGAGAGGGAAGAGATTCCAGGTTTCAATGAAAAAAATATCAACAACTTTGCTCAGCAGAAAGAGAAAACGATGGATTAACTAGTCAAATAAGTAAGTTCTATTTCTTTATTTTATTTAATTTTGTTGCTTTAATAACTTGAATTAAATATTCAAGTTAACTGTGAAGTTGACATTTACAGTTAATGAATTGAGATTGGTTTGTTATTAAATAAACCTATGACTTAAGATCCGGTGTCTTAAATAAGTATAAATAAAAGGAAATATACCAATATATTTCCTTCAATTGAATAAAATCACAAGGTATTAAGCAGTATCTATCTATTTCCTCTATAACAGCCCTTTAAGTTTTTATGATTACGATTTCTTTGCCTTAAAAAAAACTAACACTTTTACGATCTGCAACCCCCACACTTTTTAGGCACTAGCTGTCACAGAAATAAACTATTGGCACCACCATATAGGCTCAGTTGTACGATAGCTACTCTCTATGCACCACCATAGGTGACTGATGTATGCTCCCTAATCTCCTTGCATAAGGGACGGATATATGTTGGCTAAACATATAGGCTTAGATGTTTGTTATCATCTCTCTGTACACATCCATAGGGATTGATGTACGCTCGCTAATCTCCTCGCCTAAACGAGAGATGTACGTTCGCTAAACTGGCACAGCCATATAGGTATGAACGAACGCTAGTTACTTTCTAAGCACAACCTTAGGGACTAATCTACACTCCATAACCTTCTTGCACAAGGAAGAAATGTATGCTTGCTTAATTATTGGCACAATAATAATTATAGGGTTGCATACACGCTATCTAAATTCTATTCACAACCATAAGGGGGGAGTGTACATTCACTAATCTCCTCGCATGAGGAAGGGATATACTTAGCTGAGCTTCAGGTACAGCCATATAGGTTCAGATGGACGCTAGCTTCTCTCTATGCATAACTATTTTGACTGATGTATGCTTCCTTATCTCCTCGTATAAGAGTGGGATGTACATTCGCTAAAGTAATGGGAAAGCCATATAGGCACGGATGCACGATATCTATGTACAGCCATAGGGTCTGATGTACTACTTTGCATAAGAGAGGGATGTATGCTTACTATTCAGTGTTCACAATCATAGTGGGCAGATGTATGCTCACTAATCTCTTTCCATAAAAGAAGTATATATGCTCACTATTCTATGCTTACAGCCATAGGGGACTGATGTAGGCTCGCTGTTCGCTTCATATAATTAACAGATGTATGCTAACAACCATAGTGGACTGATGTACATTCCAACCTTTTTGCTTGAAGGATGGATGTGCAAAATGGAAGGATGTATGCTCACTATTGTCTGCTCAAAGCTATAGGGGGCTGTTGTAAGCTACCTAACCTCTTTGCATAAGGGACAGCTGTAACCTCACTATTCTCTGCTCACAGCCATAGGGGACAGAGGGGTTATCACTACCTCTAATAATATAAAATATTTGTATCCCTTTTAAAATCCTTTTTATTTTTACAACTTATTCTTTCACATATCATGATCTTTAATCATGTTTTATTGTTATGAACTATAACTTATCAAACCATTAACTTGTTTCTGTATTTCTTGGGCACTAGTACATTCCAAACCTACTAAGTATCGTCAACTTCAATCTTCTTGTCTGATACATCTGGGTTTACTAGTGCATCTCTATACTGGTCTCGTTTTTACATATCCGTTTAATTGTTTTATTACAATTATTTTAATTTCTATTTTTGACACATACCTTAAGATTTTATCCAGATAACTTTTAAAATAGTTATTTTAGCTGTTATGATTTCCAAATTATCAAGTGAATTATTTTTCACAGATTCAACTTTTTAGGCTTTTATTATGTAGATAAGCAATTATGTTTTAAAACTAAGTGACAACTATAGCAACTTATAGTGGTGATGTGATTTGAAACCATCAATTCTACCTGCTATTGACAGCTAAGATGCAAAAGTATGATTTATGGGTGTAGGATAGGGTAGTTGATTACTATCTATTGGAAAAGAGTGTTAGACATGAAGTCTATGTGGTTATTTAAAATATGTTGTTTTTGTGTGTATTTAAAATTTGTAAATTTTGAATTTTTCTGATGTAATTAATTTTTTTATGATTTAGATTGTGGACAATGGTTTAATTAGTCTGGATATTTGTATATGGGTGTTGGGTGTCTTGTATATGTCTTTTAGTTAGTTAAAAAAAAAATAATTCATATGAATTAATCAGTGAAATTGATATGATTACAACAACCAACTATTTTATTTAATTCATAAAACGCTATCAAAACAGTTAAACAGAGAAGAATTTTATTTTTTGCTTTTGGAAATTTTAAAATATTGTGACAAATAAAATAAAAGAGTTAAAACAGTTTTCTTAGTGTGTACTTGTGTGTGTGTGTGTGTGTGTGTGTGTGTTTATGTACCACAATAAAAAATCTAAAATCCATTTTGTTACCTTTGTTACATATGTCTTCATGTGTAAGAGTAAAAGTTAATCTATTTTTATGGTGTTTTATGTTGCCAACAAAAAAAACCTGTTAAATTTCTTTTGTTCAATAATTTTTTACAACTGATCAATATTTGTGTAATTATTTTGCAATTTTCTTATTAATATGACATTCAGAAATTCAAATATAAGAGAAATCAAGTTTTATTATTTGTTACGTAAATATAATCCTGTAAATATATTGCTTCAACATTATGAAACAATGAAACACTTTTTTGTGTATAATATGTCAAAGCAAACGTAATTATCATTGCCTGATGGACTGGAATATCCAGACAGCTGGAAAATATACCTGGATGTTATAAGCAGGGATTTTGTTATGTTTCAAAACATTGGCAGTGTTATTTGGCATATTTGCTGCAGCCATGTTGTTTTATAAAACTTTTGAACACAAGCCATTTCAAGCTGCGTTTCAAGACCACATTATATTTAATTTTAGCTTAGAGACGCACTTTTGGCTCCTATATCTCACACACTTATTTATTCAACAATCAACTTGAAGAGTTTAGAAAAATGATAAAGTTGGTATTAAACTCATTTTAAAGATGAACCAATCATAACAAAAATGTTAATCACCAACACATTAAAGAGAAATCAACTGCATAACCTATACTTGTAATCATTAAGGTCCTTAGGGTAATGAAAATAACTGGTATTGAAATTTGTATTTGTATTTTGAACAAATAAAACTGTAAATGCGTTTCTAAGTCAGATAAATAACTTTTAATTTACTTTTAAAACTTACAGCATACAAGTAAAATTTATTATGCCTTTATTTCATTAACAAATAATTTTTAAAAAATGTAATAAAAATTGTCACACAAAAAACCAAACCTCTTAATCTCTTGTGGCTCTATAGCTTTACACTCTGTCAGGAAATATTTGGCACTATGATCCTTCTTTATTAAAGTTGAATAAGTGATTATGTTATAGACCAGGTGTTTCTGCAGTCAGTGGTGTCCTATTAGGAACCCCTTTATAAATGGCATTGGGTATTTTAAAATAAACATTCTTCATACATTCTTTATTCATTCCGTCATTAAGAGTATCCCCACTACATAATTTTTACCCACTGTTTTTCCAATCCCACATGGATCTATGAAAAAGTAAAAGTTGGTTGCATGATTAAGTAGAAGCATAGTATAAAGTATGCTAATTCTAAATAGGGTAAAATCAAGCTTTTTCAAATTAGCTCCTCAGTCTGAGGTGACTGATTGTTTTATTAGCTACCAGTGGAACACAAATGGTACAAGAGGCAAAATTGTATGAGTACCTCAGGTAAATTTTGTGTGTTCTGTTGTACATCATTTTTATATGTTAAATAGTGGAGATATTAAACCATTTAAAGTTTATAAATAGGATAAAATAACCAAATTGTAAAGTAAAATTTAACTGAAGCAAAAATAAATTCTGTTAAAGCCATATTTATCATAGAACTTAACAGAACAATAAAATATAAAATATTTTTGTAAGTAGGGAATGAATCAGGTGAAGAAACACCTTCAGATGGGAAAAAGCAAATTTATTATAATTCAATGGGACAACACTCTATAACTACTAAGGAATTACTTGTATGTTTTTTCATAGATCTTATGTTGAACTATACTCAAACTACTACTCGTTACAAGAAAACACAATATACGAACAACACGCAACTAATTATCTTATTCACATATCTCCTTAGGAAGAATTAGTACTGAATGGACATTTCTTTCTGAGCCAATTAGAGAACAGGTCTAATAACCCTAACCAATATTTTCTCATATATCTAGTACTACGGATCATTATGCGGCTTCCATCCCCTTCTAACTACACTTTAAGGTAGAGCTCTCTCAAGACTTGAATAGATAGGAAGTCTACATACTAAACCCTTATTATGAATTTTATTTGTTATACTAAACCCAAATATTCTCAAGTAATTGTTTTTATTATCAATGAAGTCAACCAGACCTATCTCTTAATCTAGGACAAAATATCTATCATGTTTTCTTAATACCACCAGGCTTGTAAGAAAAAAAATATTCACTAGTACAAAGGCAGTCCAGTAATTGACAGTAAAAATATAGTCTTAAATCTGAATTTTTTTGGACTACCCTCTTTTAATCAATATTTGCAATTAAAATTATCTTACCCTCTTCTTCAGGAATAACTTATATGTTTCTGAAACCTGTCTTCTGTTTAAAGAAGTAAAGCTTCCTCCTTAGACAAAAGATTAAAAACTATAGATTTAAGTATTTTTACACTAAATTATGTTTAAATATGTGAATAAACTTTTTCACATCTTAGGAGATATGATAAATTGCAATTTTAAACCTGTTAAAACCACCTTTTATTACAAAAATGAGTACTAACACAATCCAGTAAAAATAATGGACAGCAAAAATACTGTTTTAACTCTGAATTTTTTTCAGACTACCCTATTTTGATCAAAATTTGTAATTAAGATAATCTTACCCTCTTCTTCAGAAACAAGTTATATGTTTTCGGAAAATCCTAGATTCATAATCTATGTTTCTTAGTTACTTATTACACTTTTGCTATTACTTGCAACCAGACTTTTTTTCTTTTCTTAATTACACTAATCATTGTCATTCGTCTGTGAGATTACCTGTTAAAAAAATTAATATATATACATATTTTTCACAACTATTTAATTCAATGTAATATTACCTTAATTATAAGTAGTTACAGAGTTGAAATTTACATTTTGGTCATCTTTGAACAATCTGTACACATTTTGCTTGATGTTCAGTACAGTAAAACTTTTCACAGCTGAAGCAGGAGAATCTAGTCATTCTCCTTTTTCTAGACAGACAAAATGCACATATTTTCCTTCCAGCTTGTTCTTGAGGTTCAGGGCTATTGGATAATGTCTCTTATCCATGTATCTTTTGTATTTTACCCTTTAAGATTCTTGTTGCATTGGTATTTGTATTCTCTTCTGTAGCTGTGGTTTTGTCAGCTGTTCGGACATTTGTTTGGCGAATTTTCCTTGGCAGATAGATTTTTTTTCTTCCTTAACCATATTATTAACATATATCACATAGCAATTCACTAATGTGGTGTTTATCATACCAGAAAAATGTAGAGAAGCTATTTTTGTGTCTTTCGATTACATGACATATTGAAAGACATCTCTTCAAAAGCACCAACTGCTGCTTTAGTTGAGTTACAGAACTCAACAATTGCTTATTTTCCTGTAGGTTCTGTGTAGGTACTGTGCCATATTCATGAGTAGTGGAGGCCAGGTATACAATCTTGGCCTTTTTTGTTTTATATGTACTAATTCTTCATGGTTACATTTCTATTTGTGCTATGGATAGATTTTGTCAGTTCTATTATAAAATAGGCACACGATGGCAGAAAAGATGTTTTGAAATACTTCCCCAAGAATGGCATACTTTCAATTAGATACTTTGTTTTAATTCACACAGCTTAACTATATTTAGTCCGTGTTTACTTGGTTTGGAAGGTAAATACATCCTAAATGGGCATCGACCTCAGGGAAAAACACACTTCCGCTATTAATAAATACTTGCCTCTCAGACGACTACAATAAAAAAACGTAACATAACCTCAAAACAAATAACACTTACACCTCAAATGCCTCTGTGGGATGACAGTGAGACTAGAAAATTGAGAAGACAGCCCACCCCTCTACTCTATCATAACAAAGTACGAATTCCTGGAATCTTACTTCATCTGACAGACCAATGTCTATGAATCTAGAGTTAAGAGGTAAAACTTCCCAATGAGACAAAAAATTAAAAACTATAGATTTAAGTACGTTTATACTCAAATTATGTTTAAATATGTGCCTAAGCTTTTTTTTATCTTAGGGGATATTTTATGGTAAATTGCAATTTTAATCCCCATGAAACCACATTTTATTACAAAATCTTCTACTTTTATGATTGATATTGAATTGGTCAACTTCAGTTTTCAGCCAACAAACTGTTACCTTAAACATGCTATAACTCAGGTGAAAATGCATTTATAAAAATAAAACAATCAATTGGCTTTTTATATACTTCATATGTGTGTATTATATTCTTAAAACTAAAGATTTTGAGTTATTCAACGCAAACAATTCAAAAAGAAAAGTCTAGATGAAAAATCAACAATTTCAATTGCAAATAACTAAAAAACATTGATTTATTGAAAAAACTTGAAGAAATATTTTTTATTACAATTAACCCCTCTATCATATTCCATTGTTATTTTAGTGTAAAAATTTTCACCGCTTTTAGGGTAAATTCACATTCTGATCCTACGTAATTATCATTTCTCAAACTATTCCTACATATTGTTCAAATTTTAAAACAACAGAAGATAAAAATGCCCATGTATGGTAAAATTTCTTAGACCAAACTCACCAAAGTTCTGGATAATTAATTATAAATGCAATAAAAAGCTGAAGATAAACACAGGAAAAAGATTTCCATCATAACTCCTTTTATGTAAATTATTACAGAAACAACTAGTCTGCAGTTAATGAATCACTCTTAGGTAAAGAAAGCTAAGCAAAGCAATGACAATACTAGAGCCAAAAATAACCAAGATAAGCAATCTGATTAGCTCTATAAACAACATTCTCTAGAAGTGAAACATCTTCTATCTTCAGATATCAAAACTTCAATTAAAATTAAAATTTGTTTCCCTATAAATGATTTTTTAACACCATCTTAAAGACAATGAATACATTATTTAACAATTACACACACACACACATACTGTGTGTGTGTGTGTGTGTATATATATATATATATATATATATATATATATATATATATATATATATATATTGTAAAGTTTTTATAAAACGCTTTACAATTATTTCTTTTTTTCTATTAAATATTTATTTTATTGATGATATCAAATTTCTATTTAAAACAAAAAAACTACTCAGGAACAATTCATAATTCTTTATTATAACATTTTTTATTCCAATATTTAAACAATAAACACAAAACAAAAATTTACAACTTAACAAATTTTAACACAATATACTAAACTCACTTTCTTTGATTTTTAGTTACAAATTTTTATATACCCTAGGCTAATTTTACGATCTCTTACTATCTCGGGGTTTATAGCATGGGCTATTTTTTTAATTCTTAGGTTAATTAAATAAATTTTGAAAAACAATACTAAATTTTGAAATTAGTTTTAATAAATATTTTCCTGATGGAAAAACTTTAATTTGGAATAAGCAAAAAGGCGAAACTATTTGAACTGGATTATGTTCTTATCACTATTAATCACAAGATATTCTAATGTACAATTTTAAACTTCCCTATTATCCTAAGAGTCCACTAAAGTTTATTTTTTTATATAGCGCTATGTACTTAACTTATCAAATAACGGCGAATGGCTGCTTGCTCACACGTAGAATTCCGTTGTCCTTAAATTTCACTTTTTTCACACTTAAATTCGTTTTAGTTCCTTCAAAATATATTATCACTGTACTTTATCTTTACATTTTCTTATTCCTGTTTAATCTGGCCAAGTTTCCTCACAAAACTGTATAATTTTGACGAATTCCTTTCAAATTGAATTTTGACTGCACAGGGCAGGTCCGTTTCCTCGGCGTCCCACGCCAGACTCTAACTACGCGTCCTTAGATTTTAAACAATTGTTTGTTTTTTTAATATGGCGGCCTCCTTCTTCAAAAAAAGAAATCATATGCTCTAATTTAACGAAGTTCCGTTCCTTCCCACTAGAGTCAACTGCACCTGACCTACTTTCTACAGCTGATGCAATAACGCGATTGTTTTCACCAGTTTTAATTTTGTTAATATACTGCTTCAATTTTCCGATCCTTAACCAACCTTCCAGTGTTTATTTAATTACTATTATTAGTGTGTGAAGTGTCTTTGTGTTTTACTTTTGTAATATTTCGAAATGTGTGTGTTTTGACTGGACTTCATAGAAACATAACCTTTCTAATCTCATTGTTTACAATCGTATTTCACTTTCTCCTTCAAGTAATTACTTATGCCCTATGTTACTAATATTTACAATTTTGTTTACACATAACTATTATTAGATTATCTTGTTTTAAATTTTATTTGATACAACAAATTTCTTTATGTATTTACAGTTCAAATATCTTATTTATATGTTACAACCGTTTTATAACCTTTCTAGGCTTTTACCTAAATTTAGTTTCAATTTAATCTAACCAATCTTTTAATGAATTTCTTTTTTTAAATTTTGTGTGAGTTATTTCTAATATATTCTTCCAATTCTTAAATAATATTATATAGCCCATTCTATAAATGTTACAATATATATATATATATATATATATATATATAGATTTTTTGGACTAGGAGACTGACAGACTTACCTTGGTAAGAGTCCACTCTGTAGTCTTGAAATAGAAACACATAAAAGCACTTAAACAATGATATATTTCAACCACACAGTGGTCTTTGTCAATCGAAGAGAAAACACAAAAAGAAATATGAGAGAATGAAATAATTGTAATCACAGATTGTGTAGAGTAGAAATCAGATGTCACAGTGTGTTTTCTCTTCGATTGACAAAGACTACTGTGTGGTTGAAATATATCATTGTTTAAGTGTTTTTATGTGTTTCTATTTCAAGACTACAGAGTGGACTCTTACCAAGGTAAGTCTGTCAGTCTCCTAGTCCAAAAAATCTAAATAATCTTTACCAACCAAAACTAACCAATATATATATATATATATATATATATATACATATATAATATTAAATATGGTAATATGTTTTCTTATAATATATTTAATAAATTTAAATTATTTCAAAAACAAGAATACTTTTATTGCATATATTATTCAAAGCTTTTCGCCGATAAAATAGTACCAGCATCTTCAATAAAATAATTATCAAAAAAAAAAAAAATTAAAAAAAACATTCTCCTGAAGATGCTGGTACTATTTTATTGGCGAAAAACTTTGAATAATATATGCAATAAAAGTATTCTTGTTTTTGAAATATTTTTAACTTATTAATATATATATATATATATATATATATATATATATATATATATATATATATATTGTAACATTTATAGAATGGGCTATATAATGTTCTTTAAGAATTGGAAAAATAGATTAGAAATAACCCACACAAAATTTAAAAAAAGAAATTCATTAAAAGATTGATTAGATTAAATTGAAACTAAATTTAGGTAAAAGCCTAGAATTGTAAACAAGGTATTTGAACTGTAAAATCGATTAGGAAATTTGTTATATCAAAACCCCTAACACATAAATTAAAACAAGATAATCTAATAATAATTATATTTAAACAAAATTGTAAATATTAGTAACATAGGGCATAAGTAATTACTTGAAGGAGAAAGTGAAAAACGATTGTAAACAATGAGAGGTTATGTTCTATGAATTCAGCTCAAAACACACACATTTCGGAATTATTACAAAAGTAAAACGCAAAGACACTTCACACACTAATAATAATAATTAAATAAACACTGGAAGTTTGTTAAGGATCGGAAAATTGAAACAGTATGTTAACAAAATTAAAACTGGTGAAAACAATCGCGTTATTGCATCAGCTGTAGAAACAGAAGAAAGTAGGGCAGAGACAGTCGACTCTAGTGGGAAGGAATCGAACTAAATTATAGCAACATGTGTTTTAGAAGAAGGAGAAGCCGCCATATTTTAAACATTATTAAAAATCTAAAGACGCGTTAGTTGGTTATAGCGTGGTGACGCTACGAGATGGGACCTGCCATGACCAGTCAAAATTCGTTTTAAAAAAAGCCGTCAAAATTATACAGATTTGTGAAGAAACTTGGCAATTTTAAATAAGGAGAAGTGAATTTAAAGATAAAGTACAGTGGTAATATAATTTGAAGGAACTAAAACGAATTTAAGTGTGTATAAAGTGAAATTTGAAGAGAACGGAATATTAGGTAAGCGACCTGCAGAATTTCGATATTTGATAAGTTAAGTATATAGCGCTATAAAAAATAAACTTTAGTGGACTCTTAAGATAATAGGGAAGTTTAAATTTGTACATTAGAATATCTTGGATTTAATTGATAGATAGTAGGAAGAATCATAATCCAGTTCAAATAGTTTCGCCTTTTTGCTTATTCCAAATTAAAGTTTTTCCATCAGGAAAATATTTATTAAAACTAATTTCAAAATTTAATATTGTTTTTTCAAAATTTATTTAATTAACAAAAGAATTAAAAAATATAGCCCATGCCTATAAACCCCGAGATAGTAAGAGATCTTAAAATTAGCCGAGGGTATATGAAAATTTGTAACTAAAAAATCAAAGAAAGTGAGTTTAGTATATTGTGTTAAAATTTGTTAAGTTTATTTTTGTTCTGTGTATTGTTTAAAGGTTGAAATAAAAATTGTTATAATAAAGAATTATGAATTGTTCCTGAGTAGTGTTTTTGTTTTAAAAAGAAATTAAATATCATTCAATAAAATAAAAAAAATAAAAATAAACCCTGTTGCGTTTTTTTTAATAATTATGTTATAATATATATATATATATATATATATATATATATATATATATATATATATATACATACATATATAATATATTTATAATAACATATATAAATAGTAATAATATATATATTAGTAATGAGTCGATTCCATAATTTTACTAATTCCAATACTGGTGCCGATACCACGAAATCGATTCCTTATTCCAAATATCACAATTAAAAACCCAACAGAAAAGAGAAAATGTTGTTTATTATGAAATTTTAAAAGAGATAACGTATACAAAAACTTGTTATAGTGCCAATGTTACAACCGCAATTACGCTCTAACGCCACATATGTTAGAGCGGCAACGGATATTTTACCTCCCAAACGCAACATTATCTTAAAGCAGTGATGGATATTTTACTGCCCAATGTGTAAACGCGACATTATGTTAGATCGGTGATGGATATTTTACCGCCCAATGTCTAAACGCGACATTATGTTAAAGCAGCGATGAATATTTTACCGCCTGATGTATAAACGCGACATTATGTTTGAACGGCTACAGATATTTTACCGCCCAATGTGTAAACGCGACTATATCTTAGAGCGGTGACGAATATTTTACCTCCGGATGTAAAAACGCTGCATTATATTAGAGCGGCGACGAATATTTACCGCCCAATGTGACTATATGATGAATAATTAGTTAATACCCGGAGTACAACCGTTTATCTTGCAGTGCACAGTTCCAAAGTTTCACTAGAATCTCATCTAGCATTGACGTGGTAAACCCATCAACAGTTAAAGTACGAATCACAGGAATTGAGGATTTGAGACTCTCTACACCTCCTAATTTGAGAAATGTCTAGACGTTAATCTAAATATGTATACTTGCATTTTAGATTATACTGAAGCTTTTAATATTGTAACTTTTTTTTTATATATTACCGCCAAACTAGTATTTTACCGCAAAATAGTTCTGAGAGCAAACGGTTCTAACTGTCGCCACGAGAGACCGACTGTTGACCAATAGTAAAACAGCTGTCCGGCCACAGTTTAACATTTCCAGTATAGTTTTAAAAATGAAATAAGACGAGTCGTTGAGAGAGACCCAGACTAGTGAGTTGAGAGAGAACACAACTTCCTGAAAACCAACGGATTGCATCAGGCCGAATGCTAGCTTCCCAAGGGAACCAGTAAGAGGTAACACATAAGCCCTATTAACGACTCACAACAGATGAACGATTTATTTAATGTTCCTTTTTACATTTGTTAATAATTCATATGTTTATTTGAACGCACTGTCCATGGCTCGTGAAGGATTTAATGTCCGTTAATTGTATGCTATTTTAGAATTAATATCGATGATTTCCCGTTTTATTAAATCTGACGACAACAGTGGTGTTTGAATAGGATGGGGCATGGTCAACTGATTAGCATTCAAAAATCAAGAAATCTTTTACACAGATATTTTGAAATCATATCTAATGTATTATTAGAATTAGTGAGGAAGAATATAAGGAGAGATAATCAACAAATGAAATAAATATAACTTCTGAGGGAGAGATAAGAGTACATTGTTGACCACCATAATGCTTACAACAGTAAATATTAAAATAGTTCACTCAAAATCTCACTTCACAATAGTTTATTAAGACACACATATTATTTTTGTATGTATTAATAAGCTAGTGTGTGGGTTAAACATTTCACAACCATATATATATATATATATATATATATATATATATATATATATATATATATATATATATATATATAGATTTTTTGGACTAGGAGACTGACAGACTTACCTTGGTAAGAGTCCACACTGTAGTCTTGAAATAGAAACACATAAAAGCACTTAAACAATGATATATTTCAACCACACAGTGGTCTTTGTCAATCGAAGAGAAAACACAAAAAGAAATATGAGAGGATGAAATAAAATAAATAATATATTTTATTTTATTTATTTATTTATTTAAATAAATATTAAATAAATATGAGGTATTTATTTTATTTCATTCCCTCATATTTCTTTTTGTGTTTTCTCTTCGATTGACAAAGACCACTGTGTGGTTGAAATCTATCATTGTTTAAGTGCTTTTATGTGTTTCTATTTCAAGACTACAGTGTGGACTCTTACCAAGGTAAGTCTGTCAGTCTCCTAGTCCAAAAAATCTAAATAATCTTTACCAACCAAAACTAACCTAAATATATATATATATATATATATATATATATATATATAAAGTGCTTTTATGTTCTGGACACTTCAGAATCATGCCACTCGCAGACAGTTCTCGGTAAACAAGGCAAATGTGTATTGTTCGTGTAGTATATAAGTTATTTGAGTGTGACAAAGAAATTACCACAAACTACAGTCTTTTGTTTAAAATAAATATAGCCAAGAGTGATATGAAAAATTCATAAAGAAACGTCAATCTGATATATGTCACAGAACCACCATTTAGATAGTATCTGATTACGAAGATATATTAGTGGAATATCAATGTTACATCATATACTTCAATTAAAGAAACAATACCATCTCAGTCAAATCAGTAATTCTGATAAATTTGATGTTTTCTTTTACATGCCATTAAATTAAACCATATGTAAGAGGGGAAAAACACAAATTACAGTAAAAAATCTACTGGATAGGAAGTTACCAAAAGTTCATAATAACAGATTAAATATTATGTCAAGGGTTACTGCAAATGGTAATAAGTTTGTAACTCTGAACAGGAAAACTCAGTTAAGGAATTTGCCAAAAGAAACAAATTGTATTCATGTTATTTCTCAAGCACAAAAATATGCTTGGATGACAAATGAACTTATATGAACTTGGTTAGGGTGTGAATGGGATTGTTGACCAGCAGGGCTTCAGAAATGACACAGTATGTTAACAACAGACTAATTTTGTAGTCATGCCACTGATAACATTGAAACAAAATTTACAAATGGAAAATGTGATTTAGTAATAATTTATGGACGTATGACAAGCCATTTACTGCCACATAATTTTAAGAAACCCTTTTAAGAACATATTCCTGCACAATACAATCAGTGGTTAACTGGAGATTGCCACCCTTTATAATAACTGGCAAGTTAAACAAGCTTTACCAGCTATGATGGTAGAATTGATCTTGAAAGCTTCATCAATAAATTATTTTGAAGTGTTTATTGTTGAATGCATTGGATAGCTCTGAAGATGATGTTGTTCGGAATCAATGTGATGTTAGCAAATCCAGTTTAACATCAGACTCTGATATAACTAACAACAATGATAAGACAAAGTAGAACCTACTTTAAACCTCACACACACTCTTTTAATGACAAAAATTAGCACTAGTTTTAGTGAAATGTTATAGTAAACTGTTGCTATTACTAAAATGTTACTGCATCAGTTATGTACCTACCTACATATTTTACCTACTTCCTAGTTTACTTACATAATTTAATGTTAAATGAATCCTAATATACAGCTTTTTACTAATTACTAATACAGTATTTTTAATTTTTACCAAAATCGTTTTATAGGACATGGGTCCTAAATAAATTAGATGTTTTTTTCACAAAAAATGTTTCCTAAAACATTAGTGAATCTTAAATTTAAATTAATAAGGTATATATGACTAAAACATGATGGTCAAAGGTTGCCTGAAGGTATGATGTTCGAAGGTTCATTTTATTACCTTCTTGATAACTAAAAACAGTGTGTGAGCATTGGTCTTTGTTTAGGACTAAGCATGTTTATTGGTGTCAATTGTATGAAGTTTTCACAAGATAATGTAATTTTAACAAAACTTTTGCTTAAAAAAACAAAAACTCAGACAGACCATTTTCTGCTTCTAGATCACTTAAAAGAATTTGCATCTAATCAACATTCTCTTCTGTCACCCCTAACTGTTTTTCTCTATTACTTGTTCCCCACCTCTAATCTCACTCTTTTCATTTATCATTTCTTTGGGAATCCTCTTGTCCTTTACAATTTCCTTCTCTTGGTATACTATTTTTCATCATAGTTCTCTCAACTTTCATTACATAGTAGCTCCAGCTATATATTTTGCATCTACTTATTTATTTCTCTTGATATTTTGGTTTATATTTGGATGACATATTTATTTTTGTGTAGTTTTGTTTTCCTCTAAATACGAGTATATTTATGTTAGTTCTCTAATCACATATTACTTTACTACTTTAGAAAGATAACCTAAATTGAAAAATTTAGATAGAGTTTGGGTTTAGTAGTAATGTATGAGTCTATTTTAACTTTTAAAACACGTTTTCAAGTGACGTCAACCAACACCCGTGCCGTTTACGATCAAGCACATACAAATAGATAGATCCCAGGTGCTTTGCAAATATAGTTTTGAATAGCAAAAACACAGGTGCCAATGAAATGGGCATGCCTCTTTGTTTTGTTTGGCCTTGTTAAATGAAAATGTCTTAATAGAAAATTTTGAAAGAAATCATCTGCAGCACAAATAATAATATACTGTAGAGAGTTAGCCTACTGCAAGATATTAAATGATGATTTAATCTCATCATCCAGTTAGAGAGGAGGTTATGATATCTATTATAAGCTTTACCATAAAATAATAATAGCTATACACTAGTTTAACATTAAAATACAAAAAAAAAAAAAATCCACACACACTTTTAAATAAACATTGGAAAGTCTGGACAGAGGCAAACATTGGTTGGTTTCATTTTCCCTATATCTGATTGGTTACAAGGTATTTCAAAAGACTATATGATCACATCTCTGATTTTTCTAGGCTGAATAGCATTTGGCATTTGTTTATTAGAACAAATGTCTCAGTAGCCTAATAACCATGCTTCTGGCTTTCTCAGTAGCCATGGTTAGTTGATGAATATTAAACAGACCATAAATATGTAATTCTAGATCTTCTCCATATGTTTCAGCCATTCATTAATTTAAAGTGGTTGCTACTTTATTTTAGGGGCTAGGCATGATTTGTTGCCAGCTATGCGGCAGTGAGCTAAAATCTACTGCCAAACAAGCTTCACTTAATCTAAATTTTTACAACATAAATTTGATCTCTTCCATTTTATTTGTATAATATCGATACTGTGATTCTCACACAGATAAATATATAACATCCAGATGTTTTTTCACCTATTTGTCTGTATTTTTAATATACAGTAGAAAAATTCTATTAACCGAAACTCTAGTAACCAAAATAGAGTTTAACCAAAATAGCCAGAGGAAAAATATATGTAATTTTTAAAAAATACACGATAAATCACATTGTAGTTGGCCCACAAACAACCAAAACATGATAGAAATCAAGAATAGAGATGAAATTGTAGCAGAAAACAACCATGTTACTGCTGAAGAGATTTTCAATGCCTTCGAGGCAAGTTATGGGTTAGTTTTTATGTTCAGTACTACTGTACCACATTATACAATACAGTATATACATTAAAATCATAGGTTTTTGTACTTCACCATAAGTAATATAAAGCCATGAACATATGTTTGAGCTGCCACCTACGTTTTAAAATTTCATATAATCAAATAACTGTATAAAACAACTGTGGCGTAATGTTTAACATAAATAAATAAAACCTCTATACCACAAATCACTTTTTTCATTTTATTTAAAACCTATGTACATTTCGATTGTATAGCAATCGTAATTTTATTTTGTATTTTTATTTTGTATTTTTATTGTAAATTACCTCTGAGGATGATTGCTATTCAACCGAAATGTACATAAGGTTTTAAATAAAAGGAAAAAATTCATTTGTGGTATAAAGGTTTTATTTATTTATGTCATTCATATAACCAAGTTCAATTCTTTAGATTAGTTTTCAATCATTTCATTATTTTTAGTTTTCCTTATAGTTTGATGAGAAAACAAAGGAGGCTAATCCTGCTAATATCTAACTACTGAAGTGTTGGAGGGATACAGAGGCTAGAAATCATTTTAAAAAAAAACAAAAGAAAATTGAGGATTTTTTTCAAAAGATTCAAATTAACATTATTGTACTTATATAATACTGTAAAAATTGTTAATTGTATAAAAGCGTTATATACTTGTAAAAAGTTGTTACAGTATTTTTAAAAATCGTTACTTGTATAAAATCATTGCATTTTATTGTACGTACACACTAATCCATGTATTAAAAGCATCATTTTGAAGGTTTTATTTAGTTCTTTTACTTTTTGTTTGATTTAGAATTTTAAAAAGAGGTTTATTCGAATAATTGGTTATTTAAAATGCCATCTCCCCCCCCAGCCCCTTTTGTTTCGGGTAGCGGAGTTTCTACCACATACCTAATTCACGTTTTGGCTTATAAGGAAGCAATAGTCTTAAAGTCATCAACCTATCATTGCAAGCCATCTTTTATTAACTTATCTACCAATAAATGGTAGTAAAAGCTTCAAGTTTAATCAAATTATAATGAATACAAGTTTAAATAATAAACATTTGTAATAGCAATAATAATTCCATAAAGTCTAATATATAAAAATCGATAGTGGTTAAAATATTTCCTGTTCGAAACAATAGTTTTAAAATCACATATTTTTTTAAGAAGAAAAATACACAATCATATGTATTTGATACTAAGTTTAAGAAATAAAGATGTATTTCTCTTTCTTCATGGAAAAAGTTGGATTTACATCTTATAATGAACAGATATTTTTACCCAAAATATAAACATTATAACATTTACTTTGAAGACACACATGGCTTATACCAGTAATTTGGCACAACATGAGAAAATACATGTATTTAGGAGCTATTTATAAATTTAAAATACAACTTAGTGTGAGAATTTGGCAACCAAGAAGATAACTAAAATGTAGGTGACTAAGTGAAAGTTAAGTATTCAATTACACCTAAAAATTTGCTGAGACAATTATCCAGTTTATTAAAACACGAAATTCATCATATTATATTTTTCCAAAAACTAAGATTTTCATTAGTTTTTACATCACATTAATTTAGAATTTTTTTTACTTTAAAGTGTTTTGCTAGTTACAGTATAAGTATCACAAAAAACTGTCACATTCTAATGTCCCTACATTATGTTTGTCACATTCTAATGTCCCTACATTATGTTTGTCACATTCTAATGTCCCTACATTATGTTTGTCACATTCCAATGTCCCTACATTATGTTTGTCACATTCTAATGTCCCTACATTATGTTTGTCACATTCTAATGTCCCTACATTATGTTTGTCACATTCTAATGTCCCTACATTATGTTTGTCACATTCTAATGTCCCTACATTATGTTTGTCACATTCTAATGTCCCTACATTATGTTTGTCACATTCTAATGTCCCTACATTATGTTTGTCACATTCTAATGTCCCTACATTATGCTTGTCACATTCTAATGCCCCTACATTATGTTTGTCACATTATAATGTCCCTACATTATGTTTGTCACATTATAATGTCCCTACATTATGTTTGTCACATTCTAATGTCCCTACATTATGCTTGTCACATTCTAATGTCCCTACATTATGTTTGTCACATTACAATGTCCCTACATTATGTTTGTCACATTATAATGTCCCTACATTATGCTTGTCACATTCTAATGTCCCTACATTATGTTTGTCACATTCTAATGTCCCTACATTATGTTTGTCACATTCTAATGTCCCTACATTATGACTATAATTTTTTAAAATTTAAATGAGTTTTCTGTCAAGAAATTTAACTCAGTTTAGTTTAGAATTGTATTATATTTACTTATGAACATATTTACTTGTATATCTCTAAAATATTAGCTCTAAAGTAGAGAGTAAAAGCATTTAAATATAAAGTTTAAGTGATCTAACTCTATTGCACAATAACAGCTACAACTTTACATCTTTTCAATTTATAATACACATTTTTGGAGATTTAATTCTTTTGATAATTTGAGAAAAACATTTACATTGGTTTTGTTATAACAGGTCAAACCACATTTGTATAAAAGTTGGCAAATGAGTCATATGTTCAGTTATATTTCTACCATTTGGTTCTCAGTCTGTAGCTTGTTATTTTAACTGTTGTCAATAGTAACTAGTTCACAAAGTCTAAAAACGTAACTGAGTGACTCACCTATCGTGTCCACTTCATCCCACTCCTCTGTCATCAATTCCTCTTCAATGAGTAATTCTCTGCCCTCACAATACTCATCTGCAAAAACAAAATGTATAAATAAATAAAGTATTATTTTATTATATCAATTTTTTTACTTTTGTTGAGTTATACTTCAATGTATATAATCTGAAGGATGTTTATTTAATTAAGGTTGGAACAAACATATTAAGTCTTCTCTGTAGTCTGAAATGTTTTGAGCTATTATATCTTATTTAGGGTTTACCTTCCTTCGCATGCCTAAAGGCGTGCAAAGTAATGATATTCATAATTAGTATAAATACATAACACTACAACTAGCAATAATAGAGATAGGCATTACTGGATAAACTGACTTTTTTTAAACAATAAAACAAAAACAAATAATATGTGTGTTAAAAAAGGGGAAGAGGTTTAAGACAAAACTTAATTTTAAACCTACTTCAGAAGTAATATTCAATTACATGAAGCATAATTTTTTGTATACTTTTGTGACAAAACGAATCTGAATTACTTAAATAAAGAGGATCAGGTCTTGTTAGAACCTGATTTTCTCAAGATGGTTTTTTATCTTGTGACAGAAAAAAAGGGAGTGGATTGGCAAGATCAGGTAGCAATAAGTTAGACAAAATAAATCAGTCTTACTTCATTACCTTGTTATAACCTCCCACATTAATATGATTTATCATCTAACCTTTGGAAGAGAGCTTACAGCGATTCCTAGTGAACTAGGTCATGGGTAGATGGGAAAAATTTGAGTAAATAAATTGATATTAAGGCTGTGCTGTCTACTGAACATTAACTTTGTATTTACTCTAACTTTGCAATCATCTCCAGCCTATAACATGTTGAGAGCGAGAAGAACTATATATGAGAAATTATAATCTGTAAATAAATTGACAAATGATATATTGATTTTAGTTCAACTCTTGGCTTTATTTTAACATTAAGGTCAACAATATTGTTGAGTAAGTATTGTTCATGTACCTTATTAGTAAATAAAAAATCTATGTAAGAGTTTTGGCACTAGCCAGAAGGAAATGTATATTGTAGGAAAAATTAAGAACACTATGCTCTTGGGTTAGCTTCCAACATGCACAACTTTACATGTTCACACCTACACACCTGCATGTAGAGTATACATATTTAAATAAAATAATATTTCACGCAACAAAAAATATTTCAACTTATGATTTAAAATAATGTTTGGCTTTTATATTGCTGTAATAAAATCACAGGTTTTTACTGATTACACAAAAGCAAAAAATTAAACTAGATTTTAAAAATATAAAACCCAAAATAAGTATGATTTTACAATTTTAGAGTAATTTGATTTTCGATAAAGTAATGGTATACTTTATTTTTTTTAAATTACAATTTAATTAACACCTATCATTTAAATTATATCAAGAATATTTGAATTACTTTATTGCCTTGGAGTTGAAGACTGAGATAGAAATAGCAGCTAGGAAACTAAATTTGGAAAGACCTAGAGCGCTTCTATACTTCTATACTGGCGTACAGAGCCTGCTCTGCCATGCATATTTTCAAGTACCTTTATAAATAAATGACTTCCTTCTATTAATAATGAATATAATTATCACACAGAATTAGTACTTTTAGAACTGAAAATAACGGATAATTATTTTCCTTTAATATTTGTTTAAAAATTTGATCCATTGATTTAACTCATAATAATTCTTCCTTCTACAGAAAGTTCCTCTCATCACAATATGAATAAAACATTCAGTATAGCATTAAATGTTTTGTAATGTATTGATGTTGAATTTTAAATTTTTCATTGAAATTGATGTTGATTATCTTAAATCTTTAAATCCAACAGAACTATTCAAAATAATAATACATTACATTACTTGAAGGTAAATAAATAATAATAAAGTAACTCTCATTCTTCCCCTCTCTCTATTTGTATACGTATACAGGTGTAATTACACTTTCGGTATTAATTAGGCAAATGAACCACTACTTACCAATATTTTTCAGCAGACACATTTTGCACTAGGCCACTGCCTTATTCAATGCTGTGAGTCACGGACAAGACTATTGCTCAGGTGTGTTGTGTTAGTGCGAGTCTGTGGTGTATTGGTGTTCTGCAGTGTGTTATTGTTCATAGAGCAGTTGTTAATTATGTGTTCAAATATAGTATTTGATTGTGAGTGTGTTTTGTCTATATTTGAAATCATAATTAACAACTGCTCTATGAACAATAACACACCACAGAACACCAATAAACCACATACTCACACTAGCACAACACACCTGAGCAACAGTCTTCTCTGTGACTCACAGCATAGAACAATGTGACCTATTGTAAAACGCGTCTGACAAAAAAATATCAGTAAGTAGTGGTTTTTTTGTCAAGTTTAAATACCAAAAGTGTAACTAAAGAAAATCTTCAAGATGTACAACACAAAAAACTCCAAATTTTTATACAGGTGTACTTTCAGAGACAGGTGTAAGCTCAGGCAGTTTACAACTATAAACCTGTAAGATTTTAGTACATTTTTATTATAATATAATAATTGTTTTAACATAGACCATTTCCAAAATAAATTTATTTAAAAGAGAGAATCAGAGTTTAAACTTTAAAAAGAGCTGGTTGAATATATTTACAATATTATCATTTGTGGATAGGTAAGTACACATTTAGATCTTATAGGCTAGTTAAAAACAGACTAAGGAGTAAAATTCATTTGGCAGTAACAAATGCAAAAATAAAATTTGTTTAAAATAATGTCACTCATCTTGGAACATTAAATGAATAACTAGTAGCTAAATACCATTGGAACTAGTTACATTTACTCAATGTGAAACCAATAATTTCTCAGGTCATATCTCTCTCTTAATTTGTCTCTATAAAAACTGTTTTTTTATTTTATCCATTGTCCATTTCTGACCCATGTCCTAAATGCAGGGTACACATCACTATTTACTGCTTTGTGTATTATCTACTAAAAATATTTGATACTATTGTACTGAGCTTATAAGCACATTTTTTTATCAAAAATAATTAATAATTTTTTTAACAAAATTTCCTGATCATGTTCATAGAACACATATTTACCTCTGCCTAATAATATTGTCAACCTTTTCAAAGATTTACCAGTTTTGTTGCTACCTTACCTTTTCAATATACAAATTACTACAAACCTAGCCGTGTAAATGTTTCCATATAATTGTTTATTTTGTGTTGTAAACATAAAATATTATATTGTAAAGAATTTTATATTTAAATTACACTTCTTCAATAGAAAATCATTAAAAATAAATTTTTATTAAAAGACATTACCTAAAATTTGCTTTCATAACAGCATAATATACATCTCCATAAGATTACGTATAAGAGAGAATTTACTATTATGTATCTGACATGAGTTTACTATTATTAGTGAATGTGTTAAGAAGTTATGACTTACTATGTTATTTCAGAAAACTTTACTAATGCTTCTTACGAGTTGTGTTATTATTTTGCAATGACAAAAGCCATAAACATTATGAAGTTCTTAGTTTGAATTTTCTATTATTGCATTTTATAGAGTAAATTAGGTGAACTGGAGACATGAAGAAGCTAATGCTAGGGGACAAAATTTTAATTAAAAATAAATAATAACTGAGTTTCTATTTCAAAAACTAAGTTTTGTTTTAGTCTAAATTCTCCTTTTTTAGCATGTTATCAGTTACACAGTTCAATTACTTGAATTTTTAAAAAAATCAAAATAAATTTGTAAGAAGATATTATTTCTTTGGTTTTGGTAATGAGTTCTGAAGTTGGAAAGATAACAAAAGTCTTGAGCATTTTACATTTAAAAATATCCTTATATCATTACCGTAACTGTCTGATATTTCATTAAAAACAATAGAATGAAAAAGCTCTAATACATTTTCTTTTTAAAACTGTGACCCATGAAAGATAGTACTTCTATTTTTAATAACACCAACTATCCATGAGTCATGATTAGTCATACAGAAACAAGGACAACATGTACTAAATTGCAGCTTCCAAATGCTATTTTTAGATTATTTTGTAGAATATTGAAAAAATTCGTTTCTTAAGTGTGAAAAAGCAAGTTTTACTTTATTCCATTCCATGGTTGGATATATTTTGCCAAAAATACTTTTACATAGTTAAAATCTATTTTAAAGTACGACTGTATCATATTTGTTTTATATTAAAATAATTCTTGAATTTTGTAGTCCATTACATTTGTGAATTTTAATTAATCACTTTAAAAATAGTTTATGACTATTCGAACTTTAAATTTTGTCAATTTGTTAAAACTTACTGAGACAGAACGTTTTCGATCGCTATGTGGGGATCTTCATCAGTGTCTTCTGCTTGGAGATGTCGGGTCAAGCAGCGACGGTTTTAAAGTTAGGTTTTCGATAGTATGAAAGAGTATGTGTGATTTGTATTGTGTTTGTTCGTTTAATATGTTTGTACTTTGTGTTTTTGTGTGTCTCTAAATTTTATATTGTTCTAGTGTGTTGAGATGTGGTCCTTTTTTGTTGATATGTAGGATTTCTAAATTATGATAAATGTCTGTGTATTTGTGTCCTGTTTCTTTCTAAAAGACCCAATATCTCCAAGCAGAAGACACTGATGAAGATCGGCACATAACGATCGAAAATGTTCTGTCTCAGTAAGTTTTACCAAATTTACTAAATAAAAAGTTCGGATAGTCATAAACTATTAAGTGATTAATTGTATTTTGTATTGTAACTTGTTATTAGTTTTGTATACTATTTTGTATCCTGTTTTTAGAAATTTGCGGGTTATTTTATTTGTTGTTTTGTTTATGTATGGTAATGTGATGTATTTGTTTTCCCTGTCTGTAGTGTTAATTGTAGTGTTTTTTTTTTGTATTTTGTACCATAGTTGGTCTATTATTGTGGTGTTGTATTCATTTGAGTATGCTAAATATTTAATTGTGTTCTTGGTTTATGTTTCCTGTGGTCATTGGAACTTCTTTAAGTCTATGGAGCATGGATCTGAAGGTAGTGTGTTTGTATTGGATAATGTGGTTTAAGGTGTTGTGGATAAGTGTGTCTGTCATTATGAGTCTCCTGTAAATGTTGATGCTGTCTTTTTGTGTGTGGCTTTATGTTATGGTTAGGCCGAGGAAGTTAATAGATCAGTTGTTTTCCATCTCTGAGGTGAAGTGGACTTTTGCGTGTATTTTATTAGTGTAGGTGAAGAGTTTTTCCCATTGTCGAGTGCTGCCTCTGTATAGTGTTATGATATCATTGACGTAAATGTGCCAGTAAATTATTTTGTGTGAGTGTGTATTGTTTTTGAGTATCTTGGTGTTTTCTACGTGTTGTAGAAATATTTCACTTAGGACACTACTGATACGACTTCTCATGGGTAGACCATCTGGTTGTGAATAGAAGTTTGAGTTGTGGGTGAAATAGTTTTGTTTGGTGATGGTTTGGAGGATGTTTAGGATTTTGGTAAGGTGGGTTTTAGGTATGTTGTTCTGTATAATTTGGGTTTCTAGGATGTTGAGAGTTTCAGATATGGGTGTGTTGGTGTACATATTTATTATGTAGAGTGACAGTAGTGTTGAATTGTGTGGTATGCTTATGTCTTTTATTTTATTTATGAGGTTTGTTCTGTTTTTTTATGTGTGTTTCTGTATTCAAGTTGATAGATTGTCTGATTATTTTGTCCACGTACTTTGCTAGTGTATGTGCAGGGGCATTCTGGTAGTTGATGATGGCTCGGTTGGGGACATTGGGTTTGTGAATTTTAAGGAGAGCGAGCAGGGAAGGTGCTTTACGGTGGATTTGTTTTAGGTGGTATTTTTTGTTTTTGCTAAAAAAACAAGGCACCATTTTTTTGTTTTACAAGCACCAGGCGTATACAAACTAAACTGCAACAAATGTACAAAATTCTATATTGGACAAACAGGTTGCAGCTTTAAACAAAGATTCGAGGAACACAAACAGGACACCAACTCAACATTTTACAATCACATAAAAGAAACAGGACACAAATACAAAGACATTTACAATAACCTAGAAATCCTACACATCAACAAAAAAGGACCACATCTCAACACACTAGAACAATATGGAATTTACAGACATACAAAAACACAAAGTGCAAACATATTAAATGAACAAGCACAATACAAATCACACATAATTTTTTTATACTATCGAAAACCTGCCTTTAAAGCCGCCACCGCTTGACCCAGCATCTACAAGCAGAAGACACTGATGGAAAATCGCCACATAGAAATCGAAAACGTTCTGTCTCAGTAAGTTATAACAAATTTACAAAATTTAAAGTTCGGATAGTCATAAACTATTGTTAAAGTGATTAATTAAAATAATGTTGTTATCAGAAGACCTTATTTTATCTAAAAAAGGCTGTGAAACTATTTCTTTTTCAACTAACAATTGACTTTAACAAAATTCAAACTGTTTTATATATATAAATTACACTTGAAAACGGAATTCTTACATGCCTACTTAGTACAATCTAGACAGCTCAAAAATGAGAGCCTATTATAATCAATAATGTAACTATTGCTATAATGATTTCTAAGTGTTTTGTTCCCATCACTTATACAAAATTGTGCCTATTCTAACTACTCAAATGTATTTTTACATCTGATTTTTAGGTGTGAAAATATACACCGATATTTATCAGAAAAGATTATTAAAATACCAATCCAACATTTAACATGTAGTAAAACAATACTGCTCTTTAAGTCTACGACTGATCAGTTTGATCTGACAACTTTTAAGTAACAATAGTATTACAGGAAGTGAATATGAAACATCTTATTAAGCAACGTGGTTACAAACATAAAAACTGGAACTCTTATGCGGATTTTAGAGATGCATAAGTAGCTTATGTATATTCATTTGGAAAATATCGATGTTTGTTATGTAATTGTTGCAAATTGCTATTGTACTAAATTAGAGGTGACAGAATAAATTGAAATCCCTATTCAGTCATGCTACAAAATTTGATAAAAAAACATTTGGGAGTCAATGTAAAACCTGTGGTAAAAAGGTTGTTTCACAATAAAAAAATTTGATGATCAGGCAAATAAAAATAATATGAAAACTCATCAGTTTACGGTCTGAGTTGACAAAGGGACACATCTCCCGAAACGGCCGTCCTCAACAACAAAAAAAGTAAGTGCTACTATAGGCAAGTTAAAACATTTTTTTAAAAAGTTGTAAGTGATCACTAGTAGCTCACGCGAAGATGGAATCAACAAATGTTAATATGAAAACTATCATAACAGGAGAAAAAATCTGGATTTGTTGTGTGATGCGACTGAATTAATCATATTGATATTAGCTCAGCCTAAAGATGGTGATGATTTTTTTTTATCATGGCAAAGAAGTCTCTGATAAACATTTGAGTACATTTTTCCACCGCTCCTAACATTAAAATGTGAATACCTTGAGTTTGTGGGGGAGGTGAAGTACCTGGGAGTTACTCTGGACAGGAAACTCACCTGGAATCCACATCTTGAGAGGACAGTTAACAGGGCCAAAAGGGCACTGATGACTGTGAGAAGAATGGTGGTAAGAAATGGGGACTGAAGCCATCAATGATGCACTGGATGTATCTGAGGGTGATAAGACCTATGATTACCTATGGAGCTCTGGTGTGGTGGACAAAGGCCAACCAGGCACAGACAAGAGCTAAACTGAGCTCTATCCAGAGATTGGCCTGTCTGTGCATACTGGGAGCGATGTCAACTACACCAGGTGCAGCAATGGAAGTAATGCTTAGCCTCCCTCCCCTTGAGCTTGTCCTTAGGGGAGAGGCGAGGCTAGCGGCATGGAGATTGCGCAACTCGAGCAACTGGGCTAACCTTCCAGATGTCTCGGGACATATGAGTATCGAGTGCGTGGTCAAAGAACCCGTCTTGGAAATGGGCAGCGACCACATTACTCGAATGTTTGCACCTGACCAGGTCCACCAAACTGTGATAGAATGGTCAGGGACATTAACATCGGGAGCTCAGATCTGGTACACAGATGGCTCCAAGATGGACTTTGGCACTGGAGCGGGGGTGTATTGTAAAAACCCAAGGGTAGAACTAGTTTTTTCCTTGGGGAGGCATACCTCTGTCTTTCAGGCCGAAGTATATGCTATAAATGCCTGTCTGGGAGAGATAGCGAGAAGGGAAACACATGGGGCCCGGATTGCTATTTTCTCCGACAGTCAGGCAGCAATTAAGGCACTAAACGGACACGTGGTCACCACACGTGGGTATTTCCAAATCCATGGTCAGGATGACAGTGCGAAGGTGGATGGCTGAAAGACACTGTGAGCACTGGATCAGGGCCGAAGGGATGAGACACAGTAAGCTAACCCTTAGGAGACCTTCCTTGGGGCTGCAGAAGAGTCTCATCTATCTGTCTAGGCAGGAATTAAGGATAGCCACAGGACTACTCACGGGACACTGTGGACTAAGGAAACATTTGCATAAAATGGGTATCTACAAGGATGAACCAGTGTGCAGATTGTGCGGGCAGGAACAGGAGACTGCCACACACATTATTTACAGATGTGGAGTACTTCAACAGATGCTGAGAGGCGCTTCAACCTCTTTGGTGATGGAACGGCTTTGGTGGATGCTGAAGGTAAAACTCTAGTCAGGAAACTCCTAAACCTGGTAAGAGGGAAGGGGTTATTTGACTAGATCAGGGAGGTAAGTACAATATACCTTAAGGTAGCAGTGCTTCGGGCAATTCAAACCCGCTCCCAAGTTGAAAAAAAAAAAAAAAAAAAAAAACATTGAAATATTTTTCTTTGTTGACCCATTGTGGAATACCTTTACTATCAAAACTTTAATAGTACTATTATTGAACTATTAAGAAGGACAGATGTACCTTTAACAGATTCATTACAGGTAATGAGTGTTCTGGTCACAACATGAGTGCTGTGTTGATGTGAATTCCCATCATTGGGCACTTTCAATTAGATTTTTAGTGTGAGCTCAGCTGTAGTACAAAGAGGTTTATTTATTACTATTAGTAATTACTGCATAGCTAAGTAAATACTTTAGTAAAATAAGTAAAAAATATTTTACTTATTACTAAATAAGTACTTTTTACTTTACTTTTAAATTTACTTCACTTTTATAATACTTAAAAGTATTCACTTAGTTATCCAATAATTACTTATGTTTAATCAGTGAATTCAAGATGATTACCCCAAACAACGTTTTTGTTTATTGCCCATTGTGTGTTGTAGTTCATTGAATATATGGCTTGGTCTAAGATATCTGTTGTTTATGTGAATATTACATGATAAACAATTTTGTTAAATAAGAATCTTTGACAGTTTTTTGTGTAAATTCACCTTAACTGAAACACCAGTGGTTTACTACATACTTTGTTTATCAAAGAGAACAAAATATTTTTTTGGAGCTCCTGTTGAAGACAAACCTGTTGATCTCAACTTTAATTATAACTAGCATTACCCGGTGTGCGCCGCTGTCCCCTAAATCATAATTTTATAATAAAAAATTATTAATTAATTTTCCAATAAGAAAAGCAAATCAAACATCTAAATAATTATATTTCATTTACTGCAATGCTAGAAGATAGACAATTTTTTTTGTCATTTCAGTAGGCGTATAAACTACAAATTTATAGGTGTCCCAACACAGAACATATAATTGTTCGTGAGAAAAGCATGAATGTTTCAAATTTGATCCAGCAATGGTCAATGATTGTCCTTGTGCTTTGTTTATGGTTATTGCAAATGTAAGACCCAAAGAAAATTGTAGTTGTTTGATATTGAAGTGTAAATCAGATGAAATCTCAGTATTCTGAGAAGGCCAAAACAGTCTCAAAGTAGAAGATTTTGCACTTAGGCAAAATCTTTTAAAAATATTATTTTAAAAAGGTTAAAAATGATCCGCTGGTATGCATTGTAGTGGGCAAGCAAGGTCCATTATCTGGTTATGCAAACAAGGCCGGTTCAAAGGGTTGATTTTGTTCACAAAACAGAGCAACTAGGAAAGAATTAATTTTTTCTTCTAACATATAAAATTAAAACTAAATACATTATTGTTATTTATGAAAAACAAAACTTAAAAGTGAAATCATAAAATAAAAGTAAAAAACCACCAAAGTTTAAGAAAACTTTAAAAAACTAATATAATCAAAATATAGTAAAAAAAAAATTATTAACAAATTTATTTAATAAAAAGAACTGTAATTAATAAAGGGTTTATTAAATGCTTCAAAAATTATAAAAGTGTCATGTCTGGGATAAAACAGTTTCGAGTACCGTTAAAGCGCTACTAACGATCAGAGTGCCTTAGAACTGTGATTCAAGTTAGTAACATCTTAAATTATAAAATAGACCATGGTATAATGGTGAATATTACATGGACAATATTACATGGACCATGGACAATATTACACCATAAGTGACACTTTCAAGCATCAGCTAAAAAACGAGCACAAATCTTCGAAAGAATGTTCATTAGGACACTATTTTGCAAGTTGATGGTCTGCTTTCGAGTGCCCTCGTTTTCGAATTTAAACTGTTTCACTATGTAAAAAAAATAATAATAAGTATTAAAGGCAGCTGTAAAATCGATGAGTTGCGATTGCTACAAGGTTCAAGACTCCAGGAGCATTAGGAGGGAGAAGCGATCCCAGTGAAAGTTTTAGGGGCAAGTCTGAATTTTAATAGCAAATAACCATAGCTTCAAATTTCTTAAATAAAAACATAATTACTTATTGAAAATTCATAACTAAAAAATATATAAACAAATGACTCTTTTTTAAATAGCATTACAAGTGGTGGTTATGAAATATAAATTTCTTCACATATAAAATGCAAGTTCTAAAATCACAAGATTAAAGTTGCATCAAGTTATAACAAGTTAACATTTATCAAAGTCAAAGCACTATATATTCAAAATGAATAGTAACATATTTTATTTAAATTTGATATAAGTACGAGAAGAAAAACTTCATAAAGAAAATTAATAATAAATGATTTAGTTAATATAACTTATTTTATGTCCATATATCATATATTAAACATATATCATCAAATAACGGTAAAGAGGTAAATCCAGTAAAATTGGTTCTAAAATCCCTCAGATTTATGTTTGGGAGCAAAAATATAAATTAAACACACTAGGTACTAGGAAGTAATCTTGCCTGTTACTTCTACAAATAGTTATATGGACATAAAATAAAATAAATATGTATAAATTATTCTTCCGATGTATTTAAATAAGTTTGTAAATTTATGTGCGTAATTTCAATGCTAAAACACCAAAATGTTATCATAATGACTATAAAAGTTAGAGACAGTTATATCGTAGTGTTATCCAATTTGTTGATGAACTTTTTGAAAAGATTATATGAACATTTCTGAACTTAATCAACCATTTAAGTGTATTTCATGTTTAAAGAACTGCTTATAAATATTAAAATAAATAACAAAAATTCAATGGAATTTAAGTAGGAATTGTAAAATATTAAGGGAAAACAATTTTTAATTTATATTTTAATTTTCATTTAATTAAAACATGTTAAAACAAAAAATGGTTAAAATTATTATAACTATCATGTAGTAAATGAACTAATACAATTTCTGAAATTTTTCCAACCAGCAGCATGAGTAAAATTAAATAATTCAATTAAACTAGCAGAAAGATTCTTAAAAAAAAAGTCTTGAAATAGAAGGGTAATAGATAAATTTACCGACATACCACAGGTACCAGGATATGGTAAATTGGATGGGATCATATTTTGGCCATGGTTGATCTGGCGCCTTTCGTCCCCTAGTGTCCATCATCACCAGGTACAGCTTACGCAAAAATTGATTAAATGTGGTGATGTTGGTAAACGCATAAATGTGGTCAAGTGTGCAACGGGAAAGTCGGGGATTCTCTCCTTGAGAAGGTGCAAAAGGTTTGCCGATTCATGGGATTAAGATAATCTCTCCATGAACTTGCTACTTATGATTTCTGCCTCGATTAAGTTGGATGTCAATTTTTTGTTGTTGTCAGTCTAGTTCTGTTGCATAGCTTTGGTGAATTCAAATTTCGCAGGAGTATTATCGGCGATCCTACTTTTAATGTCAATAAGTGTGGTGGGATTCCTAGTGGCTTTGTTGAGTTTAGAAGTTTGACTGCATAGTTGACTACTTATAATTCATCCAATACTGTGTCGAATGATTTTTATTTAATAAATTCTTCGGGTAATTTTAATTGAATTAGCTGATTTAACTTGTTTACATCATATTTTTTTAATTCCAAAATTGTACTTTTGCAAAGGCAATCTGGTTTGTTGAAGTTAGTCGTTAAATTCCTTGTCAGCAATGGCTTGAATATTTGGCTACATTTGAAAAATGTTTGTGGCAACGGTTTTTGAACCATCCTAAGCCTCTGTGGGAGGATCTACACCAAACTTCACACGAACCATTCTGGGAATATGCTAAACAATCCCTACAAATTTCATTAACTTCTGTTCAGCAATTCAAGCGTCCATAAGATACATACATACATATAAACATCGATTTTTTAACCCTCCTAAGCCTCTGGGGTGGAGCCCTACATTTACACCATACTTCACACGAACCATCCTGAATATATGTTAAAATATCCCTCCAAATTGCAGTTACTTCTATTCAGCAGTTTAGGCATCCATTAGATACATACATACATACATTGGTTTATATATATATATATATATATATATATATATATATATATATATATATATATATATATATATATATATATATATATATATATATATAGATGAACTGATTTTATATTCCATTTGCTATGAAATTATTAGGTATGCAATGCAAGTTGTTCAGGCTGTTGAAAACTCCACAATTACAAATACAAAAGTGGAAGGACATAAAAGTAAAAATACTCACTATCTTTTTTTAAATTATAGTACAACAGACACTTATTAAAAGAATTTAAGATTATTCGAAAACTTGAATTAAAATTTTCAATGTTTGTTTTTTTAATTATTTTTTATTTTAAGGTTTTTGATCTTTGCCTCTGTCTTTCTAAATACAACAGATGAAAAAAATTCAGTTATCTTGTTGATTTATTAGAATAAAGGAATTTTAAAACATTTAAAAATTATAGTCTTTTAGTACTGAAAATTTTTGTCCTAATTTCTGCTCAAGCCTTGCTGTAAAGCTGACAGTGTAGTATCATATCATGTTATATACTATACGTAAATCACCATATAAAAGTTTCAAAAATGAATGAGAGTTTGTTTTTATGAATACCCATTAGTTATGAGTTTTTATCTGAAAATATCTTTCAACTATTGGATATGCTTTTTTACAAGATATGACACGCAGTCATAGAGAAATGTCATTTTAAGTCTAACCTTTCTGTGTAATAATTGTTCCACAAGTTCGTTCTTTCCACAATAATTATTAGTTATTCTTTAAATTATATATATATATATATATATATATATATATATATATATATATATAATAATTATATATATAAAATACTTAATATTATATATATATATATATATATATATATATATATATATATATATAAGTGTAATTGTTCATTATACTTCTCTAAAATAATATTTTACTTCTCTTAGAACTTTTTATCAAATTTCAAATAATTTAATTTAAAATAAATCAGTATAATAAAATAGCTTTAGATTTATGTTAAATACATTTGAACTTTAGTATTTATCAGTCAAATAAATTTAATATTTAGAAGCACTTTTACATACAGAAGGGCAGAAAGCCATGTTGACACAGCAATGAAAATATTAAAAGTTATAGAAACTTGTAACAAATTACTTTATTTTAAAATTAATTTTGTTTAACTTTCTTTTAAAACACCTAGAACTGACTTTTCCATGGCTAAGTTCAACCCTTGACCTAAGGTTTAATGACATTCACTATTAGACTACTGTACATGTCTAATAGTGAAAGTCGTTGAGCCTTACATGTAATAAGTTTATGGAGTAATTTATATTCGTCATGCAAGAAAAACTATCCTAACAACATGAGAAAAGTGATGGCCTTCATATTTTAAAAATATTTTTCGCTTCAGATTTTATTTTTTAAACTTATAAACTGCCTGTAAAAACAAGTTCATAAACTAACTTAGACTTTTGCTATTCATAGTTGTGGCTTTTGCTACCTTAAGAATTTCTTATGATCTATGTTTATTCTAGCTTAAAGAGGGATTCAATCCATAATTCATCTAGTAATTCTCAATGTCTATGCTAGATTTCCTACCCCTCATGCCTTTGAAACAGTTTAGTCATTAATTTTGTTTATTCATTTATTATCGTTCTATGTCTACAGCTCTCTTCGCCAACCAGATTAGTGAGATTAGTCGAACTGTAGGACAACACCTTACCAAGATCTATAAAATAAAGGCCTATATCGTATCAAAAAGATTTCAACATCACTTCTAACCTCTTTCACTATTTTTTGTGGTAAGTCCCATGAAATGTTGTGTAAATTATTTTTAAATTGTTAAATTACACCAAGACCTTGGACTGCTAATTTTAATTTTACCTAAAGTGGTTTTCTGAAATAATTTTTATTTATTTATTTTATATTTTGCCATTTTTTCTTTAAAGTTTAACTTTTACAAATGTTCTTTTCTTTATAGCCTCCGCTACTGAAACTAATTCATTGGTCCTCCAGGCATGGATGTTTGGTTACTGTTGTGCGCATATTTATCCAAGTGACTATTGTATTTCTGCAGGTCATAATGATATTGCAGGCAGTCCTATAACTAGTGTGAATTTTTTAAAATCATAATTAATCTTACAAAAATAAATTAAAGTACATAAGTTCAGAGTTTTCCTTCCCTAATCAAAATTTTTTAAATAGCTGACTTCTACTGTATTTTTTTAATACAATAGAATAAAATCTGAAATTAATTAAAATCATTGTTATTTTTATAAGATTTGAAGTAATTAAAGAATTGTTTTTATAACTCAAGTTATACTTTATTTCAGCTACCAGTCTCAGAGTAATCAGTTCAATAAAAAAATTTATATTATTACTGGCCCACAGATACGGTAGCAAATTCCACAATTTTGTTACGATACTCTTAATGCCAATAAAGATATTAGACTTATATATTTTTTTAATTTTGTAATAATTAAAAGTGATTTTTTTAAACAATAAATATAATGAACGTAATTTTCCGTTACATTAGATAGCCAATACTTCACAAAGGCATTTATAAATTTAATAATCATTACTAACTAAATTTTTAGCAGTAAAGATATTGTTTATTTACTTTTTGTACATGTGTAGGATGATTCCAATAAAGGTCAAAACTTATTTGAGATTGATTTGTTTTTAGATAGGAGTCGACCAAGTATGTTTTCATGATACAGACAAACACACTAATAAGAATTGATACTTTTTTTTATCTTAGACGTCTAACAGATACACAAAATATGTGTATATATAATATATATGTGTGTGTTGTATATATAACTTTCATGTACTTAAACAAGAATCTTACTTGATACATATTTAACTTGACTTTTGAGGATTTTAATTACGTGTCCTCATTTTTGAGAATATAAGTCAACTCATATATATATATATATATATATTGATATTTTATGTGTTCATTGTTTTTCCGTTGCACTGACTCTATGAAGTTAATATATTACTATTGTAAGTAATTTTATCCACCATTAAGTGCAATGATTTTACCTTGTGTGATGACAATGAGTGATTCGACAATGGTCTAATGACCGAAAGGTGCCTCATCACACAAGGTAAAATCATTGCACCTAATGGTAGATAAAATTATTTACAATAGTAATATATTAACTTGATATATATATATATATATATATATATATATATAAAAAACTCATTGAAAACCAAATTCATTCAGCACAATCCTCGGTTCACCATAAACCACAAACAGAACAAAATAAACTGTCTTTAATAACAGATTACCATCCTGGTCTACATAAACTCAACAAGATATTGAGAGATGGCTTCAAAATTCTTCAAGCTTCCGTCCACACCAAAAATCTTTTCACCAATCCACCGCAAATTTGGTACAAGCAACATCCCAACTTGAAAAACATCCTAGTACATCCTAAACTACCAGACCCTGATGCAGAGAAACCACACAAACTTCCTCATGGCTCCTTCCCATGTAATAGACCTAGATGCAAGACGTGTCCAATACACCCCTCAGCAAATAGTTTCAACAGCCAAACAACAAAAATGGTCTTCAAAATACAGGGTCATCATAATTGTACATCGAAAAATGTCATATACCAGCTACAATGTAAACTTTGCTCAGCACAGTACATAGGCCTGACTACGGATGGTCTGAATATCAGAATGAATGGCCACAGACATGATGTTAAAATTATGAATATGGATAGACCAACAGCTCAACATGCTGCGAGCCACATCACAACTTTTGATGACTGCTATACCACAAAAATAATTAAATCACTCCCCCCTGATTGCAATCCCTCAGAACTGAGAAGGTGGGAACTATCATACCAGTGGTATACCAAGTCCAGAGAATCCCCTAACCTCAACATCAGATAAATCCATTCATTTCCCCCCCCCCCAAATAGCCTTATCTCTTTTCCCCTGACAGACTTATATAAACTATAATCACTCATATGTTCATGGAAACAATATATATATCTTTAATCTGTGCATCTGTGACATCTGATTTCTACTCTACACAATCTGTGATTACAATTATTTCATTCTCTCATATTTCTTTTTGTGTTTTCTCTTCGATTGACAAAGACCACTGTGTGGTTGAAATATATCATTGTTTAAGTGCTTTTATGTGTTTCTATTTCAAGACTACAGAGTGGACTCTTACCAAGGTAAGTCTGTCAGTCTCCTAGTCCAAAAAATCTAAATAATCTTTACCAACCAAAACTAACCTAAATATATATATAAATATATATATATATATATATATATATATATATATATATATATGTCCTCATATAAGTCGACTTGCATTTATACCAAGTAAGATTCTTGTTTAAGTACATTAAAGTGTAAATGATAAGTGAACACAAGAAAAGTGTTGTGAAGTTTTAAAAAATATATACATATTATAGTGAATGTCAGGAAATTAAAAACGTCAACATTCCATAAAATACGTTTTACTAAATGTCGACACTGACTACTTAATGTCAGCAAACCCTGACATTTACTGAAAGAGAGTAGTCAATGTCAGAAGATAGAACTTCTCTAATAAAAACTGTGTCTCCTTTCATAAATACTACATTTATTGTACAGAAAGTTTATGCTTTAGTTTTTATAACCAAATTTGAAATATCTATTCGAACTATTTATTCTAGACAGAAAACAACATTCTGATTTTTTTTAAAAATATAAAACATAATAGTTTTGACTAAAGGATTATCTATTTATCCTTTTTTAATCATAATGTTTGTAAGGAAATTATTTATGAACTTTGTCAAATAACGACCTCCTGAACTAAGGTAAATTAAGAAATAACTGCGGTAAATTTTAAACAAACCTATTCAAGATGTAAAGTTTTCAGTATTACTAAGAATCCAAAAATGTTATGTCTCAGTACATTTTTTTACAAATTTACTTTAATTTCAAGTTTGGGAATTCATTATTTTATTAAGTTTAAACGCAAACATTTGCCAATTGTCTTGAACAACAAAATCTCCTAAGAAATTATATAATATAATAAATTTTCATTTATCTACAATATTGAATAAATTCTTCTATAAATTTTATTTCTTGAATTTGAATTTAGACATGAAAAACACACATAGATAAATAAATGTAAAACTTTATTGTATTTGTTAGCCTGTAGAATGTGAGCTTGTGACACATACTTGATAAATATATAAAATAATTTTTATGTACTTGTATGTGTGTCTGTAACAGAGAGAGAAAGGGGGGCTGGTAACTGATGGAAGCACTGCAATATATATAGAGTAAAATCATTGGTTTTTATCTTGCACAGTTCGCATTTAAATTCCTTGTAAAAAAACTTCAAAAATTTTAAAATCTATAAAGTATATCCTTTAGTCTACTAAGTGAATGGGTTGATTTTCATTTAATAATATTTTTGGTACAGCTACCTTTAAACACACTTATTACGTACTTGACTTACTGCCAAGTAACAGCTGTCTCTGTCAATACATCACCTAAGCTTTGTTGCAGAGATGCGCTAGTTTGCAGATTGGTTGGTCTAAATCGGTATTTTCATTTCTGATCACTTTGTTTTCTTCCTTCAAAGCATTCGCTAATATTAGCGTGAATGCAACTTTGTATGAAACATGTTAACGAAGCTACACACATTTCTAGAAGTCGGCCATCTTACGTTTCTCTTTCTACAAGCAGTTTCCATTGCATATATCTGCTTTCTACATTTTTTTCTCTTTTGTGTGAAATCTAATTTTAATTGTCTCTTTTGGTTAATCCTAACTCCTTTAATCTCTAAAAACATTGTTACATAATGATTCTGCATGTTACGCCACCAAACTTATAAAACTCAAGTGATTTAATTTTCCCACTAGTGAATGTGTATGTTTCTTTAGAGGACACCTTTTTCTAAATACAATAGTGTTCAAGAAAGAAGACTTCCACCTTTATAAGGTGGTGAGCTCCATTGCCTACAAAGATGATAACACTACAAATATAAAAGGGTCTAATGCTATTTTTCAAATTGTATTTACCTGTTAAGGGTGCAGGTTTATAACTCAATTTATCCATATTTCTTTCTTCTTCTAAGTAGATCTTGTACTAATTTAATTAAATGCAAAAGGTCCTTTTGTAGATTTTTATCTCTTTGCTCAAAGTGAAGTTGTTAACTTCATTATTGCTTTAACACAATATATGACAAAAATTCCATATAACCTAGTCTTATATATAACATACTATTTGCTTAAATGTAACAGTTTAGGAGACAATTGAACTTGTTTGCCTAACAAAATTTAACCCCTTTTTTCTAGGCACTAGACTGAAATTATTTTTACTATTTGATTCTATAAGTATTTGCGTGTATAGATACTTCTAAAGCATGTATACACAATTTAGGTGTTTTAAGTGTAAATAAAAAATTTTAAATATTTTGTTCCAATTATTAAACATTTTCATATTGTATCTTATAATAACACATTTAAATTTTACCATAATTATCATCATGTAACATTTGTTTAAAGAGAGTTTTTAAAATGGAAGTTTTTAAATATGAAAACTTTACAAATATATCTAAGTATATTTTGAGTAGAATCTCAGTTGAATTAATATGGTAAATATACTGTATAGTTGACTGTACTGTACAGTGTTTCACTTATTATACTTGCCTATGATAAAAATAATTTAACATTGTTCAAAATAATCGCTAACATTTGTAAATTGTTAAAAACCAGATACCTTAAAAACATAATTAGCATTATCTGTGCTAAATTAAATCATTTAAATTAATAAAAAAGTAAAATTTAATTTTTGCGAAGTAATGTTATATATTTTTCCTCTGAATAAAATACTTCCAAGTTGTGGACATACAAAGTTATTTGTGTCTCCTGATGTCACCTCAGATTTCCCATTCTGTCCTGCTCAAAATAGTAATTCTTGATTACTCATGGCCATCCTTTATCCCCTTTCTACAATTTCACTTGTATTCAATTCCCAAAACATTTATTGTTTTGAATCAGAGAGCACATACTTAAGCCCACTTACAGAACTGTAATTGATGTTTTAGAAATAGAAAACATCGTGAGATGTTACAGATTTATTTATTTAATGACATTTTGTTTTGAAAGTGGGAACTAATATTTGATTTTGTTTTTGTTATAATAAGAAAAGGTTAAAATTTAAGTATTAAAAGATAATAAGAAATAATACTACTAGTAATGTTTAAATACTGGTTAATAATAATGCAGTGAAATATCCACTGATGCAAGTAAAAAAATTTCTAACACATTACTCTTTGTCTGTTAGTAATACTTCCAACACAGAAAAATATGTTGAACATTGACATTGTACACAACTCAAGCTGCATACAAGTAGAAAATGCAACAGTTATTTTACAGAAAAAGTAAATATGGTTGTAGGGTCTCATATGGAGAGAAAAAAAGATAGGGTTAGAAACAGAAGTTTTATCTCTGTGTTGAACACAGAGAACATTCGTTTAAAAAAACTAATTATTTTGTATTACTTAATTCATGTATCCACTAACTTTTGCATTGTTGAAAACCTGGAATTTGCTTTTCTATTTTAAACGTAAATGTACAATGGTCTCATTTGAGACACAATTAAAAGTGCTAAATAGACTTGACCAAAGGGAGTCTTTAAATACGTCCTGTAATGAGTGTAACATTTTAAAGAAGTACCATCCACGATTGGTGGCAAAATTTTAACAAAAGAAATGGAGATATTTTTGTTTTAAAAAGTGTCTTGAAGCAAACAAACATATAAAAGAGTAATACAGTAGAGTATATACTTTTCAAAGTATACAATGTAAATTACTTTTCAAAATTTATATAATTTTATAATTTTTTGCTTTTGTTAATATGGACATTATACAGTACATAATAAAATAAGCTGCTTCAATGCCTTAATATTTTTTCTACTTTTGTAACCTGATGAAATATTTTAGATTTATAAATAGATCAGATTCATGATGAGCTCTATTTTTCTCAGACACCTGCAAACACCAAAACAGCCAGATTGTGGTCCTGATCAGACAGATTAAAAGTGGGTTCTATTGTAAATAATTTATCAGAAGTACTACTACCATTTCTGTTGTTTTCCTCTTGTTCTATAATTAGTTAATTTTTGCATTTATCACCAAAGTAGGTTCCACATATTGTGATAAAAAAAAACATTTTCAACAGCTTCAAATTAGATTGTTTCCACTGCCAATTGCAAATAATTATCATCATAAAGAGTTCATTTGGTGCAGACTAATCTGTCACTTGTATAAGTTGGAAATAAACCTTTTACTCAACCCATCCCAAATCGGTAGCAGTATATTATTATTTCAAAGCCTTATCTGGGCTTGTAAATAAACCCTTCTAATGTGCGCATTCAGAACATTAACAATTGGAATTGCAACATGAAAACTAGGTATTATTATCTAAAATACATGTTTGGTACAGTTCTTGAAATTTGTCCAGATTTGCTTTCTGTCATCTACGGTGTACGCTCTACTGCGCAATACTCTCGCCATTTTTTCGACAGTGTGTATCTCAACTCCGACAGTGATTGTTCTCAACATCTCTTCATGTTATTTCCTTGCATTCTTGCAAGATTTTCATCTGTTTGGATCTTACAAATCCTTCTCAAATAATTGTTGAGATCAATCTCAAACCAAGAGTGGTGTATTTTATCAAATTTAACTTATTAATAACTTTACTTGTCTTATTATTTTCTCAATTAACCTTTTCAATCACAAGAGTGTTAGCACATGGTAAATTAGTTAGTGAAACCATTTATATAACTTATTCATTTTGCGAACATTTAAAATAACACAGTTATTTTAGATTTAGATTTTACAATAGATTTTAGTGTACAGTTACAGTGAAAAAGTGGTGTGGACACCAGACGACTTCAATTACACCCATGTGGAATATCTCATTCAATATAAGTTGGTGTTTTTAAGAAATTTTATCCAAATTTTGTTCATAACCTCTCCTTTAATTTTATCTGTGTAGTCGTCCAGAACTATTATTCGTTATTTCTCTGTCAAACTTAAGGGCTGGAAGCCAAAATACATAATACCATTACAAAGCAAACCAAAGTAGTTTCATAATTCGTAGAACATCTTGATTTAGTCATTTATGTCTTCGCTAAATTTTATAATTATATACTTGTAGATGCTGTACTCTATTTTTGCCCAATTTTCTCACTCTGTCCCATAATAAGTAGTGCATACCACATGAATTCATCAGCTGATATTCCCTCTTTGTTATTGCCAATTCCACAAAAAAACATATTTCTGTTTGTTCTTGTTAGACTAGTTCAGCGGAAGTATCAATTTACGTAACCCAAGTTCCTACATAAAACAATTTCCTGTGAATCCTACTTATTTATTTTTTAACATTTTCATGTATTCATGTGAACATATTTTTTTGTTTATTATATTAAACTAAACATGTTTTGGCCACTTTAGTGATAAAAACATATTAAACGTAGTTTCACTGATTACGTTTTGCTGACATAAAGTTCTTTTACTTTAAATTCAATTGATTTCTGTTACCTCAAATACTTGAACATAATTTTGTGAATATTTTTCTACAAACAGGAAGATTTTTTGATGACAAAGTTACCGTACTTCATATAAAAATCTCAACTAGTACATTGAAAATATGCTCCGACTTCCAATATAAAAAAAAAAAAAAAAAAAAAAAACAGCCCGTTAAATGGTTTGATGTGTTTATATCCATTCAAGTGGTATGTTTATTAAGGTCATTCAAGAAGCCGGTTTTTACAAAATGTATGAAAACAAAGAAAATTACCGTTTCTGTACTAGAAATATTTATAACTTATTCCTTATCAAATTAAATACATTTTTTTTAAAGTTCAAATAATTTTGAATGCTATGTTTTGTATGCATTAATGTCTAATAATCACTAGCTTAAATCAGCAGGTTTCTTTTACAATGTTTTTTGAAAATTTCTTTAAACCAATTTAAACTGTTGTTATTGATAGTTTCAAATTCTTAAATGATGAACTCAAAAACTAAAATAAAAATTAAAGCTTACATAATAAATCTTAAGTTAGTCCAGCCCACTTAAACTCCGTAAAATAAGAAATATTATTGACCTGACTGTAATTTATATAAGTAGCTAGATACCCATAAAGTTGTGTTATCAGGAAGCCAAAAAAAAAAATATATATCAAAATTTTCTATCTTGATTGAGTTATTTAAACTCTCAACCTTGATGGCATTACCAACACTTGGACCAATGATGAAGAGGAATTTTCTGAATTAACTCATTACACTTATTGTAGACAAAAACTGAAGTGAATTAGGGCTAGACAATCTGAACATCACAAAGCACTTACCTATTATCTACCTGCTCAACAAGTTATAGAATTCCATGACTGAAGCTAAACCTACTTCTGATTGCACAAAAGTACGTCTTCAGTTCACATGCATACCACATATCCATTATCAGGAACCCTAGATGGGATATCTTCTTAATTGCTATGAATTTGAATTGTGAATGCTGCTGTACTCCAATGGGAATTTTTAATGCCAATTTATGAACAAATAGATCAACATTAGTCTATTACTCTTCAAAATTTGTATTGCATCACTCAAGAAGACCACCATACTAAAGTTAAAACTTTGCGCCAAGCACCATCTGGCACAACTGTCGACAAATGTAAAGAAAACATTACACAAGTCCTTTGATCATGCTCTTATATTGTTTTAGTGCTACTGCTCCATTGGTAATCTATTGAATATAGGCCCTCTTCATCAAGTGAAGACTTACAAGACAAATATGGTCACTCATATCCAAGAGCTCATGCTACCTTACTGCTACACCTCATGCTACACTCATTATCCTACTGGTTGTGCTGCATCACATGAACTTTCTGCTTCGTAACTCCTGGATAATCATCCAGGTAGACAGGTCCTAGCTAGCTTAGAATTCTATGAGAAGTTTTAGTTAGTGGCCCAAAACGCAGTTATCTCAAATACGGTTCAACCAGCTTGAAGAAATCTGAGCGGAACCCAAATAAGTCCCTTTTGTTGAGCACACCAAAATAGGACTTAAAAAGATTTTCTATACGAAACAATATGCAATATGTTCAAGGCTTCATCCATAATATTTGATAGTCAACAGAATATGATATATCTCAGTTTCAGAGATGAAACAATTTATGCATAGGATTTTACAATGTGCTCAGAACTACACTATGTCCACAAATAACTCTTCTCTCTTTGTGCAATAACCAAATTCTCTACATAAGTTTAGGCTGAATCCTTTTTATCAATGATAATAACCTCAATTACATTTAATGATGCCTATTCTTTGCTTCCATACCAAAAAAAAAATTATCATCTAAGCAATTGTGTGCTTCTAAAATGACATTCAGTGAACAACCTACTTATCAATCACATTTATGTCACCCTTTCACACTATGACCCTTAATTAACCCTCTTTCTTCTTACTAATCGCCCATTGATCATTTTTACATGCACTGTTCACCACATCCCATCAAGAATCTTTAAATATATACGCCTTCAAAATAAGTCTGTGTATTGTTATTCCACTTATGGGAGACTTATCCAGGTCTTGCCTGGTCTCTACCTGACCATTTCTTCAATATATCATCAACTATTCCAGGTTTTACCAATATAAAGGAAATGATATTGTCACTCTTCATACAAGAGCTATGTAAATACATCTATTCAGAATGTAGTACTAATTTTGCTGACATGAATGGCATTCTCAAAAAGATAGTTGCAAATTATGTATACTCCTCATACGTCTGTGAAAACATTGCTCATGCTGCCGCATCTCACTGGATATACTAAATTAAATGTTTAACAAGTCTTAAATTAGTTTATTAAAGTTTTTTTGTTTTAACATTTATCCCGTACAATAAAATCCCTGATTTTACCCCCTGATTTTAATCCCTGAAGTACAACAAAAATAGCTAAGTTAAAGAAGTAATACTTTGCTGAAGAAATAATACTTATGTTAAATAACTCATTTATCAACTTGACTATTAAATAGCACAAAATGTATTATAAAATACTAGACATTTATCCATTTAAGTTGTATAATAATTAACTTATGTGATATTAATTTGAGAAATATTTTAATTTGTGGGATAAGTTATATAGATAATGTCATCAACAATGTCCATCAGTGGCTTTAACAATATGACAGTACTGAATAGTATATATGAATAATAGCAAATAAAAAACAATATTGATTTCATTAAATATATAATCTGACCATAATAATTATAACTTCTTCTATTGTTGTCGATGTCACAGATATTGTACTACAAGTTCAATATTATGAAGTAATACACCATTCCTAACTATTTTTTTATTTGTCAAGGATTTAAAATGGTTTCATTAAATAAGCTTATTTTTGAATGAAATGTTCAGTGAAACATTTGTCTGTTCTTTTTTTTGGTAATATAGATTTTTTAAATTTATTGCCCATGATAGGTGATTATTGAAAACATAATTTTTTTAATAAAAAAAACATGATCTTGCTGTTCAACATTAGAGTCAATTTAGGAACTTATGTTTATTGTAACATAAACATGGTCCTAAAAGCATTAAATTCAATACTTTACAAAACTATTTTGTGTTTAATATGGATACATATAAACTATAAAATATCATCACCTCAAATAAAATTAGATGAGATTTACAAAACTTGTTTGTATTTAAATACATTGAGTCCGAATTTCAACACAATTGGCAAAGAACTTTCATAGATTTAGGATTTTTTTTAACTTAAAATTTACATTTTTATTTGAACTTAGTGCATCGTCAGTATTCAAGGCTATTTACAAATTTGAATATTTTTTATGTGTTTGATTTTGGATAAAACTTATGTAAATGTAGGTCATATCTAATTTCCTTTATTTTATTCATGTTGAGCATTACAAAATAATAGTTTGTACTTATCTGAAAATTGAAAGAAAATAGTTACCTACTGGTAAAAAATATTTTACAATATCAAGATTACAAGTATTTATGATTTATTTATTATGTCTTTTTAGAAAGTCATAATTCTTTTGAAAAGGTGAGGAGTAATCCTTGAATTGAGTCGTCCATTTCAGCTTTATCTGTTTACAAGAACTACTATTCTAACAGAATTGCTTCCTTGTGTTTTTTCACAAAGGAAATGGTAACTGTCAAATAATATCAATTTAAAAAAAAGTGTTTTCCCTCTAACATGTCAATTTGCTCATCTTTTTTAACAGATGTTTTATAATGAAAATTTTTTCCTGGTTCTCTGTCTTAAAAAACATTGTAGGTAATTCCTAGACATTATATTAGATAATAATAATCTATTAAAAAATGGCTGTTAGACTTTACTGATGTGGCCAAATGACTCAGGCTGCAGTGGTATTACTTAGTATTCAGTGAAAAATTCAAATAGATCAGCCTGCTGTGGTATGATCAATGGCTCAAACATTAGTGGTCTGGCTAAATGACTCAAGTCTGCAGAGGTTTGGCCAAATGGCTCAGACTTTAGTGATAAAATTAAATTTGCTCAGACTTCAGTAGAAAGTTCAAATAGATCAGACTGCAGTGGTATGATTGAATGAGCCAGAATAATATATTATTGGATGTAAGTTTATTTTCTTGGAAAATAATTATAATTGTGTTTCAATTTTTTCATTTTTTTTATAGACCTTCAACAAAACAATTCCTGATCAAGAATGACTTCTACTGATTGAAGAGTTTTATTTCTGTGATCAACCTAAAAGACTGTTTTACTACAAAACATTTGGGGGTGGTGAGGTTAGTATCCTCAAAAAATAAATGCCATTATTTGTATAATGTTTGTTTTTATAATTTTAAGTTAATATTTTTCATTAAATTTTGTTAACAGTAAAAAAGTCAACCTCTTGTAACAGACTCATCTAAGCTCCAGGATCTTTTAACAGGACAGCTTGGGAACACAAGACTTTTAGCTAGATCAGATTTTTAAAAAATTTCCCTTTCAACTTATTATTGACTTTGAACCATGTACATCTAGTTAAGTTAAAAATGTTACTAACAAGAATTTTTAATTGGAAAAACACGACTCTGCAAGATATTACAAAATGATAGAGATAAATAACACTCTCTTATATTCCTCTAATTACTTCATGTTTTTTTTTATTTGTTCAACACAAGTGGTGAGTAAATAACTCTGCATCAAAAACCAACAGCTTTCCAGCTAACATTCGACACATTGATGTAATTTCTGTTCTGTACACTGAACCACACAAGTAACTGGCCGTTTAATAGTTCACTTTTGAGCTATGCTTGTAAGAATAACATAAGCAGCAAACATGCAAAATAACATGTGATTTCCATATCAGTACATTAATTTTATAGTACAGTAAAACTGTTTAGCCATCACTCTCTTAACTGTCAGTTTCTCTTAACCGTCATTACCACAATAGCGTAATAATATTGTAATAACAAAGTCCTTCAAGATGGAGTAACACATTCACTTTGTTTATTTACTCTATTTTAGTGAGAAGTGATTGTACCAGCCCATCATAGAATGGTTCATATGACCTTCATCACTTGTCGCATTAACACCCCTCCCCCTCTTTTTGTCTTACTAGTGAGTCACCAGTCACCACCAGGTGTCAGTTGTGGTGAAAAGACTGTCAATGTTGCAGTGCACCTTGCGGGCTGTGAAGTAGTAGCCCGTTTTGTTACATGTTATCTACTTGAATAAGCTTTATTGACTAATAAATACTGTAGTTATTTATTTATTTTACACTACCGTATTTAGTGCAGGTATGTGTGTTACAGTGACTTGAAAAAATGTCTGAAAAGCATAAATGTGTTGTTTTAGGACTTAAAAAAAAACTTGAAATTATAAAACTCTTAAGAATGGGTGAAACTGCGACGAGTGTAGCACTGATTTATGGTGTTGGGAGAACAAAAGTTAACGATATCGACAACAGTTAAAATAGAGCAACATGTGTCAACAATGTAAAGCACGGATGGAGATGTTCGAACAAGGAAGATAATGAAACCTGCAAAATATGATGAATTAGTCACTACAATGTACCGATGGCTTATACAAGCAAGAGGTAAGGGGATTCCACTTTCAGGGTCTATAATAACGACTAAGGCTGTCAAAATGAACAACAAATTTATTGGTGACTCTCTGTTAAAAGCAAGCATTGGATGGCTTGACAAGTTTAAATTTTGCCAACTTGATATCAGTGGAGAAAAACTCAGCACGAATAGCTCTGTAATTGCTGAGTTCCAGGAACAATTGAAAGAAAAAATCACTGAATTGGATCTTGTTAGGGAGCAAGTTTAGTGACGAAACTGGGCGTAACTGGAAGGCTTTACCACAAAAGACATCAGCATCACTTTCTGAAAAAGCCTGCATCACTTTCCAGGCTTCAAAATACAAAAAAATCGCATCACTGCTATGGTTTATGTAAATGCCACTGGCAATCATAGGCTACCCCTACTTGTGATGGAAAATCAAGAATACCTCGTGCATTTAAGAATTTGAATGCTCTCCCTGCACAGTATTACGCCCAGAAGAGTGCTTGGATGGATGAAAAATTTTTTGTGACTGGTTTCACAAACAATTTGTACCTCAAGTTAGAGCATATTTATTCCAAAAAAAATTGCCACAGAAAGCGCTATTGCTATTGGATAATGTTCCTACACACTCTATTTGTGAAATGAAAAGTGATGATAACAATATAATATGTCTCTTCCTTCCTGCAAAGACTACTTCACTTATACACCCTATTGAACATGGAATCATCGAAAACATTAAACGTTGTTACAGAAAAATGTTTATCGAAAGTTTGCTCTCATCTGATGTATCAACCTCTGTAAAACAGTTTTGGCGGTCTTACAGCATTAAAGATGCTATTTTTCAATGTTTCCAGTGCATGGAGTAATTTGTCAGAGTCAAATCTAAAGAACAGCTGGAATAAACTTTGGCCTGAACCTAAGGGTGAAGAATCTAACAAGCCTAAGAGTGTGACAATTGACGAGATGGTCAGTTTGTGCAATAATTTACAAATTAGTACAAATTTGACGTCAGAAGAAGTATCAGAGTGGTTAGAGTGTGACAGAGTGTATAGGTGGGGGGTTTAAATTTTGAGTGATGATAAAATTCTTGCCAGAGTAAGTGTCACCGAAGAGGAAGAAGGAGCTGATGAAGACGAGTGTCAAAACCATGATGAAGAACAAACTATTAGCCACTCAAAGACTGAATAAATGCTGTCCAAGTATATAGAATAGTTTGAAAGTCAAGAAGAGGCCAATGCAAAGTAGAGACTACTGCTCTGAAAAATATGAAATATTGCCGTGTTGAAAGCTCGAGCATCAAAGAGGTATAAAACAATGACTGCATATCAAAGCTAAATGAGCTACATATTTCACCTATGTTTATATTACCTGTAATTATATTATATATTGAGTTTTACTATGTTACATTATTTTGCCACGTTTGTAGCTACTGTGCAGATGTTTTTATCATGTAATAAGTAGTTTTATTTGCTATTACAATCGTATATAATTTCTTTTCGTTCCTACATTACATTACTGTGAGAGTGGTATCTGTCTATAATATATTTGATTGAAGTTATGTTTTGGAGGAATGATACACTGTCTCTGTTATCTGTCTATTTGCTTAACCGTCACGACCACAGTCCTGACGATGATGATTATTTGAGTTTCTACTGTAACTTATTTATTATTGTGACAAACTATAAGTATAGTTTCTTTAACATATATTTAGGCTAATCATATATACAAATTATTGTTCAATTTTCATTCAACAATTAAGTTTCGGTTTCTTTATTCTATTGAACTGCAACCAACTCTACTCTTGTAATGCAACTAAATGTCAGTATTGCCTACTAAAATATTCACTGGTTACTGATGATGACAGCTCTGCTGTCAAAACATGTATGATATTAAAGTCATTTAAAAAAAATATATTTGCAAGATATTAGTTATTTTGCATGTTTTCTGCTGACGATTTAATAAGTTACATACTGACTATGTCATCTAAAACTTGTTTGTGGATAAAAAAATGTATTGCGATAGTAAAACAATATTTGTACAAATATCTGATTTGGTTAATATAAGGAGCTAAATAAATGATTGCACTGTAAAAAAATATAGTACAGAGAATATATATGTTTAGATTTCATCATAAACACTGTAATAAAATTATGTGAAAACATGCAGATTTAAACTTACCTGTTAAATTTTCATATGTTAATGTTACTATGTATACAATATTTAACAGAAGTGGAAACAAATAGGATACTACAAGCATGAGAAATGATAGAAGGGCAGTGAAGAAAGTTTAAAATAGAACAAACACTTAGCAAAGAGTGTATTTATATTTGGGAGGAGATTCTGTGATTTATAAATGTATGAAAGTTATAGTACAATTTTTCAATTAAATTTAAAACCTGCAATTGTTAGGCTGTACTCCTTGGTTTTTGAATAAATACTTATTTATCAATTTACTTGGCAACAAAACCACTACTTACCGATATTTTTCAGCAGACACATTTCGCACTTGGTAAGCTTCAACACATTTCAATGCTGCGAGCTACGATCTAAACTCCGTAAGATAATGGCACAAATTGGTGGGTAGTTGAACTAAGTGACTCCGTTTTTAAAGGCAGGTGTTCAATAATTTATTTAGAAATGTATGTGATTTCTATTGAGTTTGTTTTTTAATTTTGTGTCCTGAAATGTTTATAAATTTCATTTTCTTCTAGTGTGTTCACATGGGGTTCTTTTTTTTTAATGTGGAGAATGTTTCAGTTACAGTTGGTGTTGTGTAACTGTGGTCTCTTTCAGTATGTAGTTAGTAAAATATAAATACTGTTTTCAACTAAATTAGTGTTTGTGTGTTGTTTCCCTATAGAAAAATGGTGACAACTTAATGCAAATTATTAGTCTGAACATATACACATGGTCTTAGGAGTTTTTCTTTTTTTTTAATATGTTGTAATGCAGTTTGGTTTAATACAAGATTCTTATAACTGAGATATCTAAAAGTCCCAACTCATACACAACAATGTAACACAAACCCATATTATGAAAATCATATAAACCATCACAGGTAAAAACTATTTCACTCCAAATTGTACTTTCAACCTGTTGACCTACATATTAAAAATTCAATCTTCAGCTACTATATACATATATATTTATAGCATGTCGAAAAACAAAACACTCTCAAACAAAATTATTTACTGCTTCAGAAAAAACACTTTACACAGTGTTTTTTACCTCTATTCCGGGAGGTAATTGCATATTCTACCAATTAATGCAAGAAACTTGTATTTCATATAAATAAAATACACCCAAAACTCTACTTCACCATAGATATTGAATGAAATTAATCCTTAAATTTCCACAGCCTCACAATAACAATAAATTATACACAAAACCTCATCTTTTAAATATTATCTCAAAAGTAACACATTTTTTTAAAAATCTGTGTTGTAATTGGGAAAAGTTTGGAGTTTTGGGGGAATGTGCACATGGGTGTAGTGGAAGCACTGTAAAATTACTATGTATCACAGTCAAGCTTCAGTACTTGAATACACTACAGTTGGTGCCATGAAGTGCAAGGTTTGTCTAAGTTAAAGTAATTACAAATGCTATTAAAATTTATCACAAATCGTGTAGGTTATATGGTGAAGACATTTTGTCAAGCCTAATGGTTTGCTATTAGTAGAAATCATTTAAAGTTGTTCATCGAAGGGAGAACAACTTCATATGATGAAGAACTGACATATGATGATCGCACACTAACTGTCACATATGATGACAAAGAACTGGATACCCTTCCACTTCCTTCACCATGACTGTTGTTGAAGATGTCTGAGAAAACAGTGCCTAATGCTTAATTAATTCATTTATTAACTCAACTCTGATCGTTACTGATGATCTGTGCTTATCAAAAATATGTGAAAGAGGATGTCTATCTGCTTTCAGAATAGAACAGAGCTGACATTACATCACAATTTCAGTATTTTTTTGACAATGAAGTTATTCAACTTAATAAAGACAAGACACAATCCATCACTGAATAATCAAATTCAAAAGATATAGTGTGAGAAGGAAATGATTAGCCAAAAAAAAGAATGCTGTAAAATCTGCTGGAAATGTTATAAAGAAGATCTTTTGGGATTCTAAGAGAATGTTGTAAATCGATTACCTGCCCTGAGGAGCTACGATCACTTGTAAGCTACTGTAAACTGAGAGAAGCGTATACAAATTTTGTGTCAGTAATTTTAATTCAAACAGAGTAGTTCAAAACAGTGTTGGTTGTTTAATCAGTCTCAGGAATTTTACAGATGTTTCTGTATGTGGAATAATGCTGCATGTTCGTTTTTTTGGACAATGATCAGTAAAAGTGGATTGTATTAAATGAACGATTTTAAAACAATTTTTGGTACGAGATATTACAGTATAGAAATAATAGTATGTTTAACATAATATGTTGAATTATTAACAAAGAATGTTAATATATCATCTTAATAAAAAACATACATGCACTCCAAACATAACATACAAATTAAGCGCGAACTCCTACAATAGTCACACAGAGGAATCAGCTGATTCTCGAGTTTCTAACCTTAAAATAACATTAAAGCAATCTAGAAACAGGAAACGTTGTTCTAAAGAAACAACTTTAAACAAACTTTTAACAACAATTCAGACAAATTTAAAACAAAAAAGGGATAAAGTTGAACACCTCTGAACATCACGTATATACTAACTAAACTGTAATAAATTATACATAAACATATAGGCACAGTTTTCAATAAATTAAAAAAACTCAAACAACCAATAAAAACTTATATTGAATAATTTTTTACTAACCACGCAATAGAAACAGGACACAGTTACATAGAAACGACCTAGAAACTCTTCACATTGACAAAAAAAGAACCTTATCTTAACACACTAGAGCAATAACAAGTTTATATGCTTATTATATTAAAATAATATTAAATAGTAAATATTATATTATTATTTTCATATTATATACAACATAAAAACATATTAAATGAACAAACCAATAAAAATTACATCCAATCCTTAAAAATACAGTTGAATGTCTACTTTTAAAAGTCTACTTTTGTGCTCTTTAGCTCAAAAACACAGTCTGTTGGTTATTATAAACTCTGATGATGATTGCCTAATGATGTTGAAAACATTTTATCTCCAAGGGACTTTTTAAAATACACTTTGTTGTAAGTTTGTTCAAATCAATATTATTTTATAGTTTCAACTTAAAAGATTCATTGAACCTCAGGGGGAACAAAACTTTCAAGACTTAATTTTATTTCTCTTCTGTTCATGCTTTATTATTTATTTATATACACTTTTACTTATAATAATAATAAATTTGTTATAGTAGATTAGCGGAAAAAGAAAACTCTTATAAATTGAATCTTCAAACTAAAATCTAAAATTTCCAAGCTAAAATCTAAATGTTTAGCTCCTTCAAATTCAGATACTTGCAGGATAAATAAGGTATGTGCACTAATTCCTGGATTGCCAAGTATAAGTGCAGACACCAGTGGCAGTTAAACATTTCAACCAAATCGTATAAAAAGTAGTAAAATGGGGTTAAATTTTTAATCAGATGAAAATCTAAATGTGAAATATGGTCGGACAAAAGTTTTGGCAAAGAAAACATTTTTACAAGGAACAGGATAAAAGTATTTCATAAGACTCCACCCCATCAATTAGTTAACTGGCAACAAGCCTCTCCAGTCAGAGTGAAAGCCCAGTGTTAAACCTAAATTTAAAAATATATTACTTATACATGATAAGAATATACAAATTTAGTAGCAAACTGAGAAATGTTAAAAATTTCGCATTACCATTTTTTGAATTGTTTGTAAAGTAATTTTGTTTTTAAAATTAAAGTAAGTAACTTCTTTTCTTAACACTGGTAAACTTATTTCATTTTAAAAGTTCATAATTGTTTCACCTTTCTTGTTCAATGTTAAATGATTTACATTAAACGACACTAAATTTTATTCTATAGTCTATAAAAAAAGTCGAAGCAAAAACAAAAATAATAATAATAAGAGCAGGAAGAAAAATCAAAAAGATTTGATCAAATAAATTGTATAAATAATTGTTGATCTAAATCACATTTAATTTTTAAGTGAAGTTGTCAGCTATTATGTTATGAATCCTAGACCTGTAGTTTCAAGGGCATGACCCTCAACTACAAGACCCACCTTCACTTATAATACTAAAAACATTACTGAGTTCAGAAAGTATTAAGACATTGTTTAACCAAAACGTTATAGGACCAAATTTTACCAAAACTAAAAAACATTATACAGTAAACTCCCGATTATCCGTGGAATAGGGTGGCCCGGCAACGCCGGATAACGAATTCCCCGGATAATCCGCTAAGAACAAAGAATACGCAAAACGATCGTGAATCGATTATTATACCATAAGTTACACAAATAATGACCCCGGTTAATGCAATTCACAAATAATCTTCAGAGGACAAAATAAATACAGAAAATAATTTAAAATGTCGATGTATTATAACATGTACATTTATATGTCTAACTATTTACAATACGTACATAAGTATATGTCAAAAGTAAGTATGTATTTACATATTTAATTTCCTTTACAAATAATACAAAAAAATCTGTCACTTTTGTTTGTTTTTTCGTAAGCATTGATTTAGCTTTAATGTGAGATCTAACCATTTTGTCGCACAGTGTTTACTTGTGTCACAAAGCCATAAAGATCGATAATGTATATGACAGACATAGATAATGCATATGTCACGTCCTAGACTATTTATAGCCGAGATTAGCTGACATTTGTTTACAATCTTATGATACCCATTAGGTTTTCCGCCGTCCAAGCATTTTGTCATTGTCTCTTATATACAGTAGTCTGCTCGCCCTTTTATTTCGCTGGCCCGCGTCGGGATGCTTCCCTTTCAATGTAAAAATTAGTACGCACATATTTACATATCTTTTCCCTTCATCTTAACTTCTATTAAGCCTAATATGTATTTACGCCGTAATTCACCGTTTGGAAATTTAAATACATTAATCTGATTGGAATAAAAACTGGATATATGTAAAACAATGGCAGACCCCAGATAATCCGCAAACCGGTTAAACCGCCCACGGATAATCGGGAGTTTACTGTATATACATTTTGCCTGTTCAATTTTAAGTGTTTTGGGGAAAATGTTTTTTATTTTGAAATATTTACATATATTTTTCACAAAAATAAGTTTAATTAGAAGCTAACTCAAGTTTAGTTACAAAGAATTAGCTAATAGTTCATAGTACTACCTAATAAATAAAGAAAAGGATGGGGTTAGTTCCCTGGTATTGTTGTTTTTATAATGTTTTTCAACTGAAGTGTTTCCTTTATCTCTTCTGATAATTTTTGTTTAAAAATAAATATTCTGATGAATTTGAACATGCTCTTAATAACCTGAGGACTTTCACTTACCATAAAAAGTGCCAATGATTTGGTTTACCACTTGGTGTATATTAGGTAACAATTAAAACATATGAGAAAACGATTACCCAGGTTTTTGATTTCTATAATATAAAGGTATATTAAGAAAAAAAAATTAGACAACTAAAAACCTTAAAAAATGGGAAATTAAATTTTAAAATAATGCCCTGCTTCATTTTTTATTCTTTCAAGGAACCAGAAAAATAGGGATAGTTAAATATCAGAAAATAAATTAAAATTATCACAAAAAATCACAAATAAAAAATACAAACACAAAAATCTTCATTGATAAATATTATAAATACACTCTTTACCCCAGAAGACAGAAGAAAGTAAAAGACCATCATATTAAGCACAAACATTTTTTTTATTTCTCAAAAAGCTCCACCACCAAAATTATTAGGGGAGAGATATTATATGTATATAACAACAAACATAAGGATCTTTTTAAATACATTTATACACATAAACAACAATAATTAATCTAAAATATATAGACAAAGTATATTAAAATGCAAAGTTAAAACTTAACAAAATATGTGATGTATTTTTTTTACATTATTATAATAGAAGGCCCAATAAGAAAAGAGTTAAGTTTATTCTTGTCCTAAAGCAAAAAGTAATTAGTATTTTGTAATTCACAAAACTGACAGTACATTCATTACTTTCAATTTCAAACAAGTAAATATAGAAGAATCATATTTTATGGTTATCTCTTATAAACCTTACCCATTTACAGTAACTTTATTTGAATGTTTCTATTAAAATACTTTAATATACAATATTTTTTTCTATACTCAACTTAAGCTACTAGTATACACTTAAACATGTTAACAAATGTAAACATGTTCCGATAGTAGCAATTACTTTTCATGTTGATGGAGTTTTTTTAGATCCGTTCTGGTTCTAGTTGATAGAAAAATACATTCCTCAAAACAGACTTTTAAATACTTCATTTAACATCAAAGTAAGTGCTACCATAGGTAAGGTTTTAAATATTGTTATATGTGTTCTAAGATGTAAAACTGTAAAATGCTAAAATTTATAATCGTTTAATATTAATAACATATTGAAAGATTGATACCTTTTTAAAATAATTCTGTTCCATTTTTAGATTGAAAAATATTCTAAAAATTGTATACAAAACTATCATACTGAACTACTTATAAAAAAGTAAAAAATTCTTTTATTTGTTCTGATATATAATTTTAAAATAAGGTCGCTAATTCTGAGTTAGAGAATAAGGCAGTAATTTGTTACTTTTGGGTGTAACAAACTTGGGTGGTTAATTTGATTCTAAGCCACTACTGTGTGTATTATTTTCTAAGCCACTGGACGTTCATTGTCCAAACAATGATAATTAAGTAGGACATGATATATTAGTAGGGTACACTTACTTGAAATAGAGTATTATTGGTCTGGTGATTAATTTTAATTTTTATCAACCAAATATCTGTTTAAATTTTTAATGTTACCATACTTTTTTTAAAAAAGTTGTAAATATGTTTTTCTGTAATTCTAATTACTGAACTGTAGAGTTCAATAATAATTTAGTTTTTATGTAAAAACATCGAAGCTTTTATGCAATTCTTTTTCAACAAGTTTTATATAAAGCAATTTTTTCAATATTTAGGCATATCACCATTGACCAGATTATGCATAAATTGAAGAAATAATTGTTCCATATGTATACAGAAATCTGATTTGATTTTACAACTAAACAAATATACAAAACTGATAGTGCTAAACATTCAAATTATACAGATTTCTCAAGTACCATATATCTTGAAAGGCCATTAAAACTAAAGAAATTGTATAAATATACAGCCCACCACCAGAAGCCCCAAAGCTGAAATTACCAACACGATAAACACAAATTATATGAGGCAGTGTAATCAATGTTGTTGCAGCGACTGATCATTTTTTGAAAAGAGATTTCCTCTCACCTGTCACTTGAAGATTTGCTGTAGTCTCAGTTGTTCCTAAGCAGTTGGTAGCAGTGCATGTGTAAGATCCACTGTCATCTGTAAGATAATTGAATAATATAATTAAAAGTTAGACTTCACTGAAAAGTAGTTTCATAAGGTTTCAATTTCTTATATGTGCGATTAAAAGAAAATTTAATACATTTTAATTTTTTATCTATTAAAAAGGTTGTAGGACAATACCCTTAATACACATATTAACAAGTTTATAACATCCAAACTTATCATATAGTCTCATCAGCAATGTACATACCAAGATACACTACAGATGATTCACATTCTCCTCATATCAGTGTCAGAATGTTTGCCAGAATGTTTGTGTATAAGTTATGCTTTAGGATCTGATACAGTTTGTAAAATATTAGAATCAAGAAAGTATAATATTAAAGTGTTGGGATTTAAGTAAAGTCAAGGTTTGTAAGGAGAAAGTAAACAGCGATTGATCAAATAGGTATGCCATAAACATTTTTTTATTTCAATCAAAGTGATAAAAGGTAATATCTATTTCACTCAAAATTGTAATCAGTGATAACTGATACAAGGTGAGAAACATTAGGTTATTTTAAAATAACTTACACTGATTATATTGGTTATCATTTAGATACACCTTAATTTTGTTTTGCGATCATTTGAGTTGAATCACATGCTACTCAATAGTGTGCAGTTAATATAATATCGATGGTGACAACAACTGTTATTTGTGATTCTGTCGATGTAGTTTTCAGTGTAATTATTGTTTATATGAATAATTTTTAATGAGAATCATTTAATCCAGAATGGGTTAAACAGAGGGTAACATTAAAAGTGTGATAACATGGTTCATATAATAAAAACTAAAGTATTAGTTCCACAAATCATTGGAAAAGGTGGAAAAGGATGATGAGTTCATTTTTTTAATTCAATATAAAAACTAGTAATTAAAAAAATTGTGTTTGTCAATTCCTACTTAAATCACCAAAGAATTTTAGTTGTTTTTTTAATGTATAATTACGATTAATATAAATATGTATATTCATATGTCAGAATAACAATATTAAATGGCTAAATAGAAAACGAATTTCCTTTTCTATTTTCCTTTCTATGTATGGTGTTGGACTATTATTTTTGTTTGTTACTATTTATATCATTTTTTTCATCGCTTGCATTGTGTTGTAGTTTCTTTTTGCTTTCCTTTCGCCGTGCCTGTTGGTGAACCAAGGTTCAATATCGTTAATTCAGTTTGTTTGTTTATTTTATTTTTTTAATTTATTTTTAATCCAAGAGCATTATTTATGATATTGTGTGGTAACCATGGCGGCAATTTAAGGTTGTGCAATTGACGTTTCAATGACAACCAGATGGGGGCAAAAAAAATTTATATATATATTTCAGAAGTAGGTTTCTAGCTATGGGAAAGTGGAATAAGTGCTCAAGTGCTAGAGATTGAACATAAAGATATTCATTTCAAATCCTACCTAGACCCCCAAATTTTTATAGATTTTTTATTGAATAAATATTTGAAAAAAGTGTATCAACTTCAATTGTCATCCACTATAGGTAAAAAAAAATTTATTTGAACTTGATTGGATGAATAAAAACTCATTTCATAATTGATTGAAAATTTGTACAAGATACATACCAAGAGAGTGTGAGTTAATAGAGACAGACCAAATCTTCAGTCTAAGAGTCATCCTATTGAAAGCATACGATCTAGAGAGTATAAGGTCACAACTCATCATATATTCATAGACTTTAAATCTCCGTACTACCGCATAAAGAGACCCAAGCTGTATCCGGCATTAGGAGATCTCGGGCTACCACCCAAGCTTATGCCCAAGCTTGCCAAATGCTTGGTCAAGGTCCAGAGTGACCTATCCCCCAAATTTCTGTCCAATAAAAGGCTCAGACAAGGAGAAGCCTTGTCATGTTTCCTTTTCAATTTCAGACTGGAAAAGGAGGTACAGGACTCAGGAATCGAAGTGCAAGGCACAATCATCAATAAACTGGCGCAACTACTAGTATATGCTGATGATGTAGATCTCATAGCTAGATCTTTCAAGGCCCTAGAAGAGGCATTTGCAAATCTGATGCGAGCAGCCAAGGAGATGGAACTCGAGATCAATGAGGGCAAAACAAAAAAGCTATGGTGTGGCAACCCTCAAGTAATCCAATAGGCAGATGGATTTTTTGAGCTGAGACCCTTCAAATTTGAAGTAATGAATCAATTCACTTATCTGGGACTCATTATCAGCTCCAATTATAAGGTCTCCATTGAGAAAAATAAAAGGATAATCAATGCCAATAAAGCCTATTTAACATTATATAAACTTTAGATTAGATTCAAATTATTTAAGTAGGAAAACAAAAATGATGCTGTATAAGACGTTGATCGATCCCGTATTAACTTATGCCTTTGAATCTTGGGCATTAACGAGGAATGAGGAAAACAACCTGACTATCTTCTAGAGGAAGATCCTCAGGAGGATTCTTGGCCCTGTGAATGTTGATGGGCAGTGGAGGAGAAAAAATTGTGAGCTTTACAAGCTGTTTGGAGAACCCTTTTACAAGCAACGTAATAAGAATTGGAAGACTGCGCTAGGTAGGGCATGTGGCTCTGATGGAGAAGAGTGATGCACCCAGAAGCCTGTTAGATGGAACTATCTACGAAATGAGAGCAAAAGGATGTCCTAGACTTAGATGGATGGATTGTGTCGCTCAGGATGCCAGATCCCTGCTGAATGTAAGGAACTGGAAAGCAGCAGCACGGGATCAAGCAACCTAGTGAACGCTCATTGAGGAGGCCAAGGTTTATATCAGACTGTAGCGCCATGGAAGAAGAAGAAGTGAGCAAATATAAGGAATTGAATAATAAATTAAAGATAAGAAAATATGTCTCTAAAAAACTCTGAATGTAATTATATACCTGAAAAGAAAAATGTTAACGCTAATTTTGTTATTATTGAAGCTATATACCAAATTAAAAGTAATTGCCATAATATTGTACTTCGGAGAATTGACCTGTTCTATGCATTTCATTAACTGTATGATGAAGCAGCAGACGCATATACATTCTTCACTTATGTAAAAGTTTTATGGTTGTTTTGAAGTAAAGAAACTCCTATCTGTACTTTTTCTTTGATGTATTTTGTATTCAAAGTTATGGATTCATTTTTAAATGACTTATTTATGTTGTTCATTTTTGGTACATGAATATATTGTTTCAGTGTTTCTTAAAAAAAATTTCTGTAAAGCTATACCTACTTGAAAATTATGAAATGTCTTACTTCTGTTTTGATACAAGTGGAAATTATAGTAATAGTTTGTTTTATATTTTTGCTGTTGATGTACTTTTAATTTTGTTTTGTTGGAGTGGTAAGGTTATGTTCTACTAAAATTTCATGGAGGTTTTTGTTGCACATTGTTAAGGGTAAATGTCACTAAAATTAAAAACATATTGAAAAAATAATATCTTTTTAACAATCCCAAGATATTACATGGCATGGCTTGATGTAGTGATAGCCTGCAAACTCCATTCCTAAATTCTATTTTCTGAATTTGAGTTTCTTCAATGATACGTCCATCTTTAGTCCACAGAATGTTTGGAGAAGGTTCTGCTTGTACAATACACTCAAATCTTGCAGGTTGGCCTTTGATGCAGGCTATGTCTCGTAAAGGCTAGAAAATAGAACAAAGTATTCCTGATTAGTATTTACATATTCATTAGTATAGTGTGCAACTGAATTTCAAACTCTGTTACAGATTAATTAAGAAATACTGGTAATCAGGAAAATGCTCTTCATAAATGATAAATAAATATAAATTAGATATAATTTTCACATTTGATTTTAACATATTCAGCACGGCATCGATATTGGTGATCTTATCAAACTACTGCCGGTTTTTCGTTAACTTCCACCTCTGACGGCAGTGGAACGCTATGCGGGTTGCATAGCTTGTTGAAGCATCTAATTATCGAGCCCGTTGTTTTCATCTCAATAATTTTATTTGTAACATATACAGGTTTATTGTTGACATCAGAACAGTGTATTAGACACTAAAATATGGTTTTATTTATCGGGTCACAATTAAAAAAAAAATACAACTGATAAATTACTGTATGACAAATAATAAAACACAATAAAAAAAGACAGAGAAAAAAAGATAATTTACATACAAAACTAAAGACCCTACTACTAAAATATACTACATATTAAAATAAGCACTCAAAGTTTAACTCGGAATGTTTGCTTCTGTTTGTGCCATGTGTTTCATAAAGCCATAGAGATCGATAAATACGGAGACATAGATAATACATATGTCACGTCTGAGACTATTTATAGCCGAGATTAGCTGACATTTGTTTACTACAATCTTATGTTAACACATTAGGTTTTCGGGCGTCCAAGCATTTTGACAATGACTCATATTTACAATAGTCTGCTCCCACCTCGATTTGCTTCATTCACTCTAATATGGTAGTTATCGTTTATTCTTGCGTTAGTTCAAAAAGCTTAGTTAATTTTCATGATCGTTGTTTTTAACGGATATTTTACCGCGTTAAGTGGTTCAAACTATAAAAAAAACATTAAAAAAAGTTAAACCAAATTAAATCTGTTCATAAAACTCCCTGAAGCATTGTTTCAGTTGAAGCATCAAAAGTTAACGTGGGATGGTCGGTGTTTAAAAACGACTCATGCAAAATGTTCTCCAAACTCTTCTGAAGCACTGACGTAAAAATCAAACCTTTATACAAACATGTATCGGCACTAGAGAAGTTTCAATTAACCTGGGTGAGCTCGCCATCTCTAAGAAGGTAAGCTCGTAAGGGAACCCAGAACGTGCCGGTAAGATAGCCGTTCTGAACATGTTAATATAGATCAACACTGAAATAAATTCAGTTATGGTTTTATATTCCTTTGTAACAATTATAATAAGTATTTTTCCAAATGTTAAAGAGTTAACTGACCTCATACAAAGCAGAGAGTGAATATCTTAAAATAATTTTCCTTCTGAAGAGCATTTTTATACCGATGATAAGAAACTGTTTAAATTATATAAAAACTTGTAATTGATATGTTGTAGAGTGTATGTTGTACAACATTTAAAACACATTTCAACCAAACAATTAAGCAAACTGTGGAGGATCTCTAGAGTGTAATATGAGGATTTTTACTCATTTGTCCAAGCAACATTAATTATTTGTATGAATAACATAAAAATTTTTCATATAAGTCTATATCGTACTGCGACAGTCTACTGTACCCAGCACACACAGACTCTACCTCTTGGCTTGTGTTTTCCTTCGGAACCACACTTACCTGTAGACCGCTGACGCAGGTAAAATTTGAAACAAGCAGATCAGACACGAGCCAAAACCTGTACTGCTGCCTGCCGAATTATGCCAGAGAACCAGTCACTGGACTTTGATTTTAAAAACCTAACTTACTGATATTTAACCCTTTGAGTCACTATATCTCGGGGAAAGATTTATTTAAAGGCATCACAAAGCTTAATGACCAGATTGTAAAATTATTTACAAAATTTGTTTAGTAAAAAATAAATTTAACTCTTAGATGTAAGTTAGTAAAAATCATTGATTTTTATTTATATAAAATATTTTTTAGTACAGGAATTTTAATAATTATTTAATTATATATATTTAAAAAAAATATTTTAAAATTTAAAATTTTAATTTAAAAATTCTCAAATTATTGTCAATATTTATTAATAATTTCACGTTACTTATTTTCTAACCTGTAATACTGTAACAACTCCATAATCCAACCTGTAACGATTTATCATGAACACAATTTATATTAACCTCCAAAAATATGTAATTGAACAAAAGTTTCTTTTAATTTCCTTCTTTTTACTTATGAGGTGCTATTCTTTTCATATTTATAATTTATTTTTATAATAATTTATAATTATTTTTCAATAATTATTCAAATATTTTATTTCAAAATTATAATCGAAAATCCCATTTACTTTCATAAAACTTTAATTTAAATCTATTTTTAAAAAAAGTATCTCTATGTACATTTTAACACAACATTTAATTGCAAAATATTTTCAAACATTCCCAAATTATTTACTCTCATATTTCTACCAATCATACTTTTATCTTTTTTCAATATATATTTATTTAATTCAAAATTTAATTTTTATAATTTTGTATCCAAGTTCTTTTTTATAAATTTATCCACTTTCAATTTTAATTTACTGAATTAATTTCTATTAATTTTATTTTGTCATCAAACAGTTCGCATAAACAAAAATCTTTTGTAAAAAAGCACATAAATTTTAAATAAAAAGACATGAAATATTAACATTTGTTAAAACTAAAAGACTTATAAATCTAAACCTGTTCATTATCAACTGAGAAATTATTTTCTTATTATTATAAATTTCAACTTATTTCCTTTAGTAATTACAGTTAAAGCCATTTTGAAAATTTATGTTTGTGCTGTAAATCTTGCCTTATTGAAGTTATTTAAAAAGTTTTTAAATCAATTTAAATTTTCTATTGTTTTTGGACTACTTCTTATGTAATTTAATTTTACTTTGAAATTGATAGAAATATAATTAAAAAATTGTTTTTCTTAAAATTGATTTCAAAATTTTAAAATCTCAAATAGATTTAATTATTTAAAATTTAAAAATTTAAAGACAACCAAAGACAGTGCTAACTTGTTTGTTTGCCAGTCCACAGCACTCCTTTCCTTCGCACAGCCCTCGGTCTGGTGTTTTGGTCCTCGATGTTGTTTAACGCTTGCTAATAATTTTTACCTAATAAATTTTAAAAGTTTGCTTTTCTAAGCTTTATTTAACTTACAATCTTGATTTAACTATTCTTGATATTTATTTCGGGGTTACAAAACCACTTTACGCCTACTTACAGTTCATTTTGCATACAAAATTATTTTTTATCATTTAGTGTTCATGTAACAATGCGTGAAGCGTAATATTAAAATTCGGAAAATAGAAATCACTTTGAACACCGATGTTATTATGTTCGGTTACTCCAGGAAAACACGAATTCTTAATTTTAGCGTCACCACTTGCCTTTAGCCGCACATTGTCTATTTAACACTCACAGTTCAAAAACCATTCCGAGCCCGACATCGTTCCTTCTTTGGTGTGGTTTCCAGACTGCCTTCGCTTTGGTTAGCCTTCCCTCCACTAATCTTTTGATATTGCTGACTTGCAACAACTGGCATTCCACATCTCTCTACCTTCATGTTTATGAACAAATGATCTATTTTTATTACAATTCCTCTAACTTTGTTTTGGTGTATTTTAACGTTTTTTTCATATCTTTAACTTCTCTCAAACTTTTTCCGATGATCAAAATTAAATGTCAATGGTGTTTCCACATGAAAATCGGCATTTGACATGATTAAAACACTTTGTCACTGAAAAATTACATCCCGTCTCTTTCAAAATGACTTTACTTTTAGGTTTTAAGTTGAGAAAAAACCTTTAAAATTATTTTTAAAAAAAATAATTATTTAAAATTAAGAATTTTTTAATGTTTAATTTCTTTTATACGTTTCCACTTGTTTGGACCGTTATAGTACATGTTCCTCTTATGTATCTCATTGTAAATTTTTTCAAAGATATATTTCTTGTTTTTTCCATCTCTTTTAATCGTAACAAACGTTACACCCAAACTATTACTTTATTTATACTGTAAATTATCCTCTGTTAATGAGGTTCTAGAAAACACTTCTGCATCATAAAACTACAAAAATAACCTAACTTAGACACTAATAAAACCTTAACTCAAATTTAAATAATTAATTACAGTTATTGGAAAAATATAAAAAAAGATGATTAAGACATTGAGTTCCCAAATGAGTCATGCTTTTATTGAGGGAGAGGAAGTATTCATGATGCTATGAAAAAGTAAGTAAAAAAAATTAACAGAAAAACAGAAAGTAAAAAAGATTGGTACATTCAGCTGGATTATTGAACAGCTTGTACTAATCGAAAGTGAAAAATACATACATTATTGAGAGGGAACTGCAACTCTTAATTGAATTTACCTTATTGGCAGTAAGTAAATTATAATTATATAATGAATAGCTAGAATTGTTTTTAATTCTTTATTTTAGGGAATTCAACTTATTTTTCACTCACATGTAATGATTTGCTATTATTACGACTTAAATAAATAAGGCAAAACTAATAGTTTTTTGTAAAAGTTGAGAAAGGATTGGAAATGTGTAATAACAAAACTGCGAAATAAGGGTGGAAGTTTGGAACCATAAACATATAAAGTCAACAAATAATAAAATATTAAACTACATTATAGAGTTATATTGAATATTGTTTGGCAGTTCCTATATAGATGCTATTAGATTTAGTTATTCTAAGTTTTTTAGTTACTTTAGTATTTAGTTACTTCAATTATTTTAGGCTATTTACTTCATTAATTTAAAAGTTTTGTACTTTCTTTAAGATTTTCAGAGTCATGCATACACAAAACTACAAATTGTATTTTTGTTACTGTCATCTGTTCCATTACTATGTTATGGAAAAAATGAATTTCAAAGACAATTAAATTTATAAACTCACAGTTATAAAAAATGGAGGTTTTCTAGGCTGATCAAATGATGTAGCCGAGTTTACAACTACAGGGGTGCTCTGATACCTTGGTACTGGGCTTTGTCCTTCCAACCATGAACTTCCTGGTGATACTGCCACAAACAAAAATACAAATTAAGCATAATTCATTAAAAATAAATAAACAGAGGCAATATTGACCAAACTCAATCATAGCCTAGTTTTATTTTCATTGAAAGTAATAATATTTAATAAATAATCCAAAACTTTATTTGTATGAAATAAAAAATAAACAACTAAAGCAGAACATAGAGCACAAAATTAAATATTTCCATAGGAAGGACAATTTGAACTAAATATTTACACAGTCAAAACCTTTGTTTGCTATTGCGTCTTTCAAAATAATTTTTAATGAAAGTACTTTATTTTACTTTATAATGCATGCACATGGTTCTTCAACCATTCGACATCGAGCCTCCCAGTACTGATTGAATATGTCATCAGTCGAATATGTTAGAGTGTGGCAGTCCCATAGATGTTCACTATCTGCTTGGGCAGACTCAGATCCTTGCTTTCTTTTCTTTCTTTCTTTTCTTTCTTTCTTTTTTTTTAAAGTGGAAAAATATTTTTGAAGAACACTTATAAATTAACAATTTGCATGAACTTTTTAAAAAGACTTCCTTAAACATGAATGTTTGTACTAACACGTTTGACATATATGTTACACATTTGTAGTAGTACTTACACATATTTTTTGCTAATGGCAGCTGTTGGGGAATACATTTTAAGCTTTATCTTTTAATTTATATTTCAGGCAATTAAAATGTATATATTCTTTTAGCTTCAGAATTTAAAATTATACAAACCTCACTAATTTTTATTAAATTAATATACAGAAAATTAAGAACAATAAGTCTATAGAAAAACATGTTGCCAAGCATAAATCTTTATTCTAAACTCGTGGTGCAAAAATGAACTACTTCAGACATTTGCATATTATGTACTGAGTGAATATAAAGACCTAACAAAGTAAACTGATAGGCTTCTGCCATACCAAAGTTGGTACCGAAGATGGGCTGTAAATGAAAAGCTATCTCTGCAGCAAATGTTTCCTATTAAAAAAAAGTATAAACAAAGGAAAAAAAATGACATTAAAATGTAAACAACTTTGAAAGTTGAGGTCTTTGAGTAACAAAACTCAAAGATCTCCCCTCACTGCTTGACAACTATATGCTTGACAACTATAGTCTAGATCTTTATACCCACAGAGAGTAAGATGCCTTATGATCAATCTTCAAAATGTGCTTTAGAAAAATCACTGACCTTGTTCCTTCCAATTCCCAACTCATCAAGAAAAAAATGAATAAATTTAGCTGGAAGACGTTTCACCTTTTATAAATACTGCTTTGAAATATTAGTATTCCATGGAACTATCATTTCGATCATCACTAATTGGAAAGTTAAAGAAAATGCCAGATATTGTAGTAGCCAAATCTGATTGAAATCATAATAATGGTTGCCATAAACCCCAAAATAATCTAATCCTTAGCCTTCCCCACATTAGAACAGAAGCCTGCCTCCAGTTTTCCTCTTCCCCTCCTTTACAAAAGTTGTGAGGATCTGCCCCTCATATTTATTTCTCCCGAATGTCACGTTTAAGTAGCTCATGGCCTCTTAAAACTGACCAAAACCCTACCATGGTGCCAAGTAAATAGCCCCTCCTGCAAAACCTAAGAACTTCTAACTCATATGTGGCAAGCAATTGGTGAAGACACTGAACACAACATGTGCTAATTAATTCAATATTCTAACAATACATATTACTTGAATCAGGGTCCCCTGCAAATGTTAGCATAGAAATTCAACACTGCGGTAGACCAGTCATATGAAAAACGCTCTCCACTCAAGCTCTAGAGGTTTATACAACTCTCCCAACAGTGTCCAGTTACGGTGAATCAAAGGAGATTAAACTATGGCAAGCATATCGTGCTCATTCTCTTCTACCAACTTCCTGGTTTTATAATATGTAAAAGCATGTTTTTGTAAGTTAATCATGAATATTGTTCAATCTTTCCTCAGTTATGTTTGACCCAACTTCAAATTGTGCTTCAAAACAAATTTACTTTTTTGATATAATAAAACCTTATTTGATATTAATCATTTGATATTAAACCTATCAAACTGCCATAAACTTTCTATCTAAAAAAATCTAGTACATGCAATATCTTTTTAAATTCCAACTCATTGTTGAATTCTGGCCCAATGAATGTGTTTTATATAATAAATTTTCAAAATATACTGAAAGAGATTTAAAGTTTTTTTTTTAATAATAGATTTTCATATTTTAAAATGGTGCCAAATGGCTCCGACTTTGAGCATCTCGCCTCCCTCTACTGGACTGCGCAGCACCGAATGGCTGAAATGCCAAGAGTGGGCGTTGGATAAAGTAAAAGTAAGTAAGTATATTTTAAAATGTTTTATAATGATTATAATTATTTTACGGAAAAGATTAATAAAAATATACCCAAAAAGATTAATATTTTCATGTTCAACTTTCTAATAGGAGAATTAACTGAGAAAAAAATAAGATATGAAAGAGAAAAGTGTTGAGTCTTGAACACTCCTTCTATGCAATAGATACAAATCGACAACAATTGATTCATGTTAGGCTAATAGAGTACATATATTTAAACACAAAAAATTAAGTGACAATCATTCGTTTCATTTAAAGAACTCGGCATGGCGACAAGATGTGATCACCCGTGTACAACATGTAAAAAGACATTCCATAGAACTTGCCATGTGGGTTTATCAAGCTATTTCTGTAATTAAAAATATTTGCTTGTGATTACATAAGTAGATACTAACATATATTTACACACAAATGCACACACCCAAACCATTTACATAAATGTAGTTACAAAGCAATATGTAAATGGAAAGCTTTATATGAAATAAAAGACGTTTAGACAGAAAACACTATGCTGTGGTTAAGCTAAAGCAATGAAATTAATTAAACATAAATCAACAGAGAACATAGTATAAATGTAAGAAAGATTCTGTATCTAAAAGTTCACGCTCTGATATTAAAGGCAATTAGAAAAAGAAGAAAAAGTTGGAAGCATTAGGTACTGCGTTCACATGGAATTAGCACCTGCTGATTCTTGTCCAGGAGGCAGGTATGGTGAAATGGACTGCACACTTGGAGTCAATGAGTGTGGACTGGGTGTCCTATGAGGTATAAGAATGTGCTGCTCTTTCTGCAGCCCAGAAAACGTCCTCCGTCTACTAGATTCACCTTCGATATCAGACATTTCACTTTCAGAAGTTGGCTCCCATTTTACAGATTTTAACTGGGGAATTTTTTTCTTAGCTGTCTTTTCATGAATAACTGGGAAATCAATGCTGCCCTCTTCTCTTTTTGATGGTGTAAATATCTTCTTTTCACCAGGTTTTGTTTCTCCAGGTAAAACAACGCCAAATTCATATCCAAAATCATATTTGAAATATATTAAACCTGTGTCAGGATCTATGTGTTTTGTTCCTGTATTACCAATAAAATACAATTATTGAAAGATTATTAAAAAATGGATGACCATTTGAAGTTAAAATTAAAAGAATAATGTACAAAATACAATATAAGAAAGTGAATTTTCTTGCCCAAATAATTAAAAATTTACATGAAAAATTTTTAATTATAAAATAATCATTTGAAAATTACATAACTTTATAACTGTATTCAAATAACTTTATTAAAATTTATAACTTTATAAATACCATTACTGTGTATTCAAACAATGTTACATCCGTTGCACCAAAGAAAATTAAAAATATTATTGTAGAAGAATTGAAAATATATGGTTTGTTAATTTAATATAGGAAGATATTAGTAAAAAAAATTTTTTTTTAATATGAACACTGTATAACAAGTTGTGTTGTAATGACATATTGGATACAATTTTGCACACATTTAAAACAAATGGTTTGGAACAAGGTGGGATTATATATTTTTATCTAATTATTTGGCAGTTATACTTTTCCTCAATACAAATATGTATTTATTCTTGAAATAGTTTTAGACCGCCTCATAGTTTAACTTCTCAAGAACAATCTCAGTCAAACATTTATTTTTCAATAATATTCTGAAATAGTGAGCCCCAAATTGTTCACAGTTATAAGAGAATTTATATTAAAATTATCAATGCTATGTAAAAGAACAAAAAAGAAATTTATTATATACAATGAAATACATCGAAACAAAAACAATATATATATAGATAGAGACAGACTTACCACAGATTCGTGACTCACTTCCGTTCTCTCTCCAATTGACTAAAGAGAGAGTGTGTCCCAAATATATGATTATTGTAGTATTTTAGTGACCATGTCTATATATTTAAAGATTACAGATAGGACTATTACAAAGATAAGTCTGTCAGTTTCCTATCTAGTTCAAACAATTTTTAAAAAAACTTTTAGCTCCACTAGAGTTAGCTTAAATTAATCATTGACTTTACTTCTTATACATTTGAAAATTTCAATTTCACATGGGTATATGTAAAGTAAACCCTCGCTAAATTTTGTTTTTGCGCTTTCGCTATTTACAGCTGGCAAAATTACAGCTTCCCTCGCTAATGTGTACGTATTTTAAAACAAAGACAAGAAAGACAGTATAGTTACTAGGAAGGTTGTAGGATAATTTGTTCTTGTCTTATTTAGAAATCTGATTATTTACCAAACATCCATTATGTTTGGAAAGATAGTTATATTAGAAAGAAGTGTGTAAAGAAGTAGAAAAAACTTCAGCACAAAGTAAAAAAAGGTTTTTTTTTTAAATCAAACTAACAGTGTTTAAAATATTATTTGTATAATATTAGGCGTTTTAAAATGTAGTATATAGTGCCTCACAATGAGGAAAATGTGTCTGTGTGTATGAGCATGCATTTTTCGCATTGAAGGCAATTGATTATGTATGTAATTATGAAGTTTGTAAATATACCATATTGTATTATAAGTGTACAAAATAGTTGTAATTAATGGGAACATTTTTGATGTGGAAAGTAACCCTCCCCTTCCTACATACAGTTGGTTTCGGTATTCGCTGTAAGTTTGGCAAACATAACTATTGTGAATAACGAGGGATTACTGTAGATAAAAAAGTAGTATTTTTCTTAAATTCTATAGTTCCTCTTTGCTATCTATAAACAAATCTTATAAAATTTTAATAAAAAGTTTGAGGTAAAGTATTATATTTAACTAACCATATTCAGAAACTCTTGATTCTTCTCTGTATGCCTGAGGCTCATCGTTTTCTGCTGATTTGCTTGTTAAGGCTTTCTCCTGTACAGCTCCGTTTTGACTTGATGTCTTTACATCTGTCATTATGTCAGAAACAAATTGCTGGGCTTTGGATTTAAATGTATGAGTCATGTCATTCATATGTTTTGTAGCTGCAACTGTAAGACCATAAATGACATTTCTCAACAAAATTTAAAAAATATTAGGAAAAACAATATCTAAATTACAAAAATTCAACACAAGGAGGAATTGCACACAATTACAATAATAATGACTGCTAAGTTAAAACAGTCATTGTTTCTTCCGGATCATTGAGTTAAAACGCCATTGCTTATTGTTTTAGAACTGACTTACCAAAAGAATAATAATTATATAGAAAGAATGGTGAATTAGGCAGGAATAAGATAGAGATATAAAATTTGTTTGCTTTAATAAGGAGAGAAAATTACACAGTATGGATTAAGCAACTTGAATCTTCCTTAGTAACAGGGCATATACAAAGAAGTAATATACAAAGAAGTAAGGAAGAAATATGAAGCTACCTTAGCATAAGGGATGGGAAAGAATCATAAAGTAAAGAATAACGAAACAAAAAAAATCTCTCTTGGTAAAGGGTGTAGGGAAAAATCATGCAAGAAGAAATGAAGACACATGAATCTGCATCAGTAGAAGTGGTACAAGAGAATATTATAACAAGTATTAAGGTAATGACATGGAGCTCTTTTACAGAGCAAGAGAGAGTATTAAATACCAATAACTGAAAAGGCATGAAACTCCCTTCATAAAAAGGCACAAGAGAATCATAAACTAAGGAATAAAGAGGAGAGTCAGCCTCCTTGGTACAGCATTGGGAGAGAATCATATACCAAGGATTAAGAAAGAGAGTTACACATGGACCTCCTTTGGACTGATATCACGGATTGTATGCGTAAGATGTAATAAGGGACTTTGTGGACAATGGATTTTAATACACTGTAGTAGTGTTATAGTGTAACAACTGAACAATGTAGGCATAGTGAAATTCAGGCTCATATAATGGTAGTAAATATAGACAAAAATTTAAAAATTCAAGGTTTCATAAGCACAGAAAGTCCAAATTAACAACGTATGCAAATAAGCTTCTAGTGATAAATGTGTGCAAGTTTCAAGGTGATTGGATTTTTTTAAAGATTTTATGTGCTAGGGAACCTGGAAAATGAAGAAAACCTATAATAATAAGTAGGGAATTTTGACTCTGTGGATGACAATTTGGGAAAATGATTGATTTATAACATAATATTTAATACCGCTAACCTAGGTAATTTTGGAACAAATTACACAAAAATCAAATTTTTTTCTTATGAAATCTACACAATTAAAGAAGTGCTACAAAAACCGTTAAAATGGTGTGGTCTTTCTTGTGTGTAATTTGACAAAAACGGATGATCTTAAAAGGGCTAAGAAATGAAATTAGGCTACTTGTTTCAATCTTCAAACAAATATAATCAATCATTGAAATATAACTAACAATCATGGAAAAGATTGAATATAAATATAGTAATTGGAAGGTATGGTAATGATTACTTTTAAAATTCATACTTTTCTATAATTTTAATCGATTTTAAGAAAAGTCTAAATTTATGAAGGAAAATTAAATTGTATAAACAAGCTCTTCTTGAGAAATAAAAAAGTCATGTTATAAAATTCAAAGGGAAATAGCTTCAGGAGTAATGCATGTAGATAGCTGTCAAGAAATGAAGATGAATATTAGTAACCAACAAAATATATCAAAGAATAAGAAAATTATATATATAAAGAAACAAGACAAATACAAATACAAGAATAATTTATTGAATGTACAATTCAAAGCTTTTCGTTGGCAAACAGTACCAACATCATCAGGAATACTCCTGATGTTTAGTATTCCTGATGATGTTGGTACTGTTTACCAGCGAAGAGTTTTGAATTGTATATTCAATAAATTATTCTTGTATTTGTATTTGTCTTGTTTCTTTATTGATACACAAGAATACATATTGTAGTATATATATATATATATATATATATATATATATATATATATATATATATATATATATATATATGTAAAATACTGATGCAAAGGTTCAAAGAATAATGGTATATGCAAATGGAAGAAAGACTCCAGGCATTGGCATTATTACTACTAAGAATAAAATCAAATATTATAATATAGGTTATAGGCAGTGAGAAAAAAAAACTATTTGGAGTAACTAGTTACTAGATAGTATATAATAATGAGGATAAAAATATTTCAATTACAGTTTACTCAAACAAATTATTAATTGATGTAAACACTAATTTATAAAATAAGAACCATTTACAGTGATAACGTTTTTGTTGTGAAATTTACAATAATATAAGTCTAAGAAATAAAAATATTTAAGAAAAAGCAATTTTTACTACAGTTAGTTGATAGTAGTCAGAAAAGGAATGTGGTATACACACAAAGGGACAAAACAGTTATACCAACAGTTGAATCATTTGTCTATAACACATACTGCAAAGAAAGTAAGAAGAAAACAGATACTTAGTTACATAACAATATGTTTATAATTAACATTTTATTTCTATCAATTTCATAACTATGTTTGCTTGAAATTAAACAAATATTAGTTGTTATGTTATTTAGTAAAAACTATTACTGCAGATGGCATATTAAAAAAAGTAATATTTATGAAATATTACCAAAAAAAATAAGTAAAATAATGAAAGGTATTCAAGATACATAGTTTCATATTAATTTATATTGTTAAATTCAAGTCTTATCTAAAAAAAATTCTAAACAATTTCTTTCTTCAATTAAAATACAAATAATCCAATATTTGTTAATTTTTAAATAAAAGTTTTCTTTGTGAAATGAAATCAGAAGTATGTTACTACATAACTCACATTCGGAATGGGGCTTTAAATATAACATTATTTTAGAAAATTTTCAAAAACAAAAGAACACCTTTAATTTGTTTGTAACGAGTAAAACAAAATATACTGTCAAAATAGGTTAGAATTTCCTCTGTTATAACATCACCTCAGCTTTTTTTTACATCAAAACGTGGAACATACTTATGGAAATCTAGCTTTATGCGCCAAGAAGTTTACCTTAGTCTTTGAGATAGCATCAAAATGTCACTATCTTGATAGATGTCTTATCTTTCATGAAAATGATAATAGAAGACTGAAATAATTTTTTTATTTACTATTACACCATTTTAATTGAGCAGTTGAGTTTTTCACTACTGTGGGTAGATTTCTTGAAAAGAAAATCAAAGAGATAAAAATCTAATATTTATTAGAAAGGTATTAGAATCAAGTACAAAAATCGGTAAAATCTAGAGCTGATAGGAAAGCAGGTAGTAGTGGGTATATAATGGTAGAGGCATCACACTACCACAAAAGAGAATCTGTATCTACGTGCTCTACATTCACACTAATTCTATTTTTTACGAATAGCAGTTTAGTTCCCTGCTCTTAACCTGTTTTCATACTTGGTTCCCTACCAATACAATTAATGAGTGCTTCATGTAGATTTGTGTAGCATATAAAGCAACCACAAAAACCTAGTTTTATACATTTTTAGCAAAAAAATAACTATTAAGTATTAACTTTAATTGTACAACCTAAGTTGTATATACTTGGAAAAAAAAGTTACTGACAAAGGGCAATAAAGTTACAGACAAAAAGCAATTTGTTTCTGATTTACTTCAAGCACTTTTTTTCAACTTGCAGCAACAATTCATAAAAATGAACATCCAGTGAAAGATGACATTAAATGAAGAGAATGAACTCTACCAGGAATTTCTTAACGTTATAAGCGACAATACCAGGAAGACAAAATTATGCTTGATAAAGAAAATGCCTTGAATAAAACTGTTGTGCTATCACCACTCCTGAGGCCAGCCATAACTCAACATTGGCCAACTGAAAATGTTTCAATTGATATCTGTGGGTTCTGTGTTCACATATGTTTCTTCTGTCAAATGTATCGAATTAGTCAAATGTTTTTATAGAAACTTGCAATCATTTTTCAATTGCAAATGGATTATGTGTTCATTTATAATATTACTTCTACACAAGACTCGATATAGGTTACTTGGAAATACAAAATAAATTATACAGTCCATTTGATGACACTAAAACTGAGTTTGACTGTAATTGGATACTTAATTCTGTAAATCATCAAAAGGTGGGTTTAAGAGTAGTTTTCAAAATGTTGGAAAGCTACCACAGATGGAAAATGTTTCATTAAAAAGTTTAATGGAATCAGTAAACAATTATTTAAACCTTGTTGTCATTGATTAAACAGAAATGGTGAAAAAGATATGTAAGGAAATCGAATCCTCAGAGCTTTTTTGCACCTTATTCACCAAGCTGTTTTGCAGACATGTTTTTAGTATTTATTGCATAGAAAAGAGTAGTTAGTGAGTGAGAAATCAAGGTCTCCAATTTTGAAATGTAAAACAAGTTTGTTTAAATACAATTTTCTCTAAAAGTTTGATAATAGTTTTTCTGTATCTTAAACACCATCCATGAGTAATACAATCCTGTCAAAAAAATTTACACTTCTAAATTTAATTTAAAGGATTAAAGCAGTAATCAATTTAGTTAGAGTGTATTATAACAATTAAAAATTAAAAAAAAATGAAATACAGTTTCTAAAAATTAATTTTTTATAAAGAACATTTTATGTACGTACATGAAGCAGCTGGAGGTATTCTAGGATTAGAGATCATATACTGGGGTGGCTCTCCGGGCTGCAGAGGAGGAGGTATCTGAGTTGTAGTCTTACCAAACCTTTTTCTCATTTCTTCAACTCTTTGTAACCTTTTCTGTTCAGCTTGAACTTCCATGTTAACGACACTACTTGAATGTGAAGACCACTTACTTTCAAGTTTCTTGCTTTCAAAATCGCTCTCATAATCACTTTCTCTTGATTTTCCAGGAATGAACTTCGAAGGAGTAGATACTTTTTGAACATTTCCAACTTCTTTTTCATTCCAAACTTGTTTCTTCTTTTCTTGTTCTCCAAATTGAATAACACGTGTTGTTTGTTGAACACTGACTACTCTTTTACTGTTTGCTGTTGATTCCGCAAAGTTCATAACATTAGAAGTTTCAACTTGCTGAGTTGCTCCTGATAAATTAAATGATGTTGGAGGTGGAGCATAATCCATTCTAGGAGGAGAACCAGGTTTCAGAATGAATTCTGGTTCCCGCTTCACTGCTGGTGATGCTACAATAGTTTCTATAGGAGATATATGAGCAGGGACTGGTTTTGGTTTTATAACTTTTAAATTTTCACTTTTGAGGTCTTTTACTTTGGGCGGTGTTTTTGGTCTGTCGATTGGCTGAAACTTAGGTCTTGGAGGTCCTGTGAACTGAGGAGGTTCCTCAAATGCTGTTGGAGGTGTTGGGGTTATTCTAGCATTTTGAGATTTTCCTGTCACTGGTGTTAGAATTGGTCGAACTGGCTTAAAAGTCCTGCTATCACTTTCTGTATCTGAAGGATGCCACACAGAACGTATCCTTCCTTCATAATCACTCTCATAGTCACTCTCACGAAATTCCCCCTTAATAAATTTTGAAGGACTTGGTGGTGGTGGACCAACATTTCGCTTTGTAGTTCGTGGAGGATCTGGCTTGAATGGAAAAGGCTCTAATACAGGCACTTCTTTTTTCTGACTTTGTAATATTCTCTCCTGACTTATTACTGTTTCCTAAAACAAGTAAAAATAACATCTGATTAATTTGAAAAATGAGCATATTTTATTACTATACAACATATATTCCTATCTACAAATACATTCTTATTAACAATAATTTTGAATAATTTGTTATTTGTAAGGGTAATTAAAGGGGTTTCTGAAAAAAACAGAAATGGTGATGTTTTGTATTTTTGAATTAATTAATTAATATTACATTTTTAAAAGTTAGCTAATATATATTGGCTTTAACTGTTATTATTTTCCATGAGGTTATGAAATAAGAGAAAAAAATGTAATACAAGTGTAAAATAATGCATACAATAATATAAATTCCCTTATACTGTATTTCCATGAAAGGCAGTACTTTTAAAAGTACATTAGATGAGAATTGTAGACTCTGAGCATTCAATAAAATTCAGAGATGAATATTCTGCCCTAATTGAAACTATTATAACAAATACCAAAATTTTTACAGCAAACCTTGTTAAATTATTCATTGCTCCGGAAACAATGAAGGTTTGATAATCCTAAAAGATTGAGGGGCCATCTCAAGGAACAAGTTGGCTAATTTTAAGTTTGTCTTCCTGAAAAACTTTATTATGTGTTTGATGTGAATAAAAGTAGTCCAAATTATTTTAAATTATTAAATTATGTCGTGTGTCTTATTTGTAACTGAATTTGTATTTAATTATCTATTGTTTTTCATCTATTTAATCCCTTTTGCTGTTTGAAATACAATAATACTTTCTCTTTCTTCTATTGTATTTTTAAGCGATGTGAAATATTGTAGCTGAAATTTTGTTTTAATATTGTCACTAAATATTTTACTATACTGTTTGATGATGTTTAAACTGTTTATAAACTTTCAAAGTTTATTAGGGGTCAAGGTGAGAGATATGTTTCTTTTAATTATATTGGGCGGTGGGCCTGGGTTTATAAATTGTATATGTATTATTGATTTTGAATTAAATAACATTTCATTCATTGTTTTGTGACATTTTTTATTTTAAACTTTTCATTTGATATTTACTTTTTGGTTCTTTTTAATTTCTTAGAAGTTAGATTATATTTTACTAAATTTTCATTTCTTGGTATTTAGGATGAATTCTTCAATTTTATATGTATGGATATCTCAAGTAAAAGCTATTATTCCACTATTTTTGTGTATGATAGCTATTTGGTCTTTAATGTTTGTTTTAATATTTTTATTACCATCTAGAATTTAATGTTTGTAAAACATTAAATTTGTGTGCAATTTATAAAAGCTATTTTCTGTGTTTATGGTTTAGTGATTTAAGTCTTTTTGTTGTTTTTAGTGCTGATTCTTTGTTTCATTGAAAGTTTTATGGCTTTCCTTATATACTTCATTTAAAATTTAGTTTGATAGTTTAAGTTGTAATTTGTATAGATGTATTATAATATTATGTTCAATCTCATGCATTTTTACACAGAGAGTTTGTCCTACTTTATCAGTTTTTAGTTGTATTGTTTTGTTGTTTATTATTATATTAGTATATTTAGATATTATATTGTTTTACATTAATTTTTTGTTGTAATATATGTTGCAATATAGATTAATAAACTATAGTTTTCTTTCTTGTAATTACATTGAGGTAAACTCAACAACAAATTTTTTTAATAAATAGTTTATTTTAATAAACAGCTACTTTCTAAATATAGACACCTAACATTATTTGGATTGGTTGAAGAGATGGGAACATATCTGGTAGAAGAATATACATTTTCAAGGATACTGTCAAAAAATTTACATATTTTTAAAGAAAACATTTTTTTATTAGGTCAGAAAGTTTCCATAAATACCCTTACTTTTTGTGTTATTGACTCTAAAATTTCTCTTCTAAAATACTATTTAAAATGTTTTACTGTGTTAAAAACAAATTTTAAGATAAAAATTATAAAATAAGAAAATCATTTTTTGAACACTTGAAAAATTTAAAATGGTAAACACACGATGCAGAAAATCAGCAATACTATATTAAATTCTAAAAGCAACAAACATTTTAGTCACTTTACAGCAAATCACGTCATGAATATACAGCTAGAAAACAGAATATGTTTCTTAGTGGTTATGAAATTACTAAAATACAATCTGTTGTGTTTAAGCGTAGGTTAAAGTGGTACAATAAATGCAAAAAATTATTTGAAGCTCACTACTGAAATCAATTAAACAGGAAGTGACTTTATGTTTTTTTTAAAGGGATATACAACATGCAAAATCAAAATTGTTAATAAACATCTAAAAAATGGAGAAGGAATAATTTGATTAAGCATTTTCTGTTAAAAATAAAATTAATGGTTCAATTTATTTCAGTAATCAGCTTCAGTAGGTGATGTGGAATAAATATCAAAACATCCATACTAAGCTGATAAAGCACTAACAATCATTTTCAATATGATACAAAAAACAAATATGTAATACAATTCATCTATTAATTTGGCATTGTTTTGTATTAGTATGAACTAATCAGCTATATAAATCACACACAAAAACAATTCCAACAGCAGGTAAATAACATGTTACAAATTTTATGCGAACCTTCTTTAAGGGTGCCTTGATGACCGGTAGTGGCATTTTGCGTTCAATTTGTTCTGTTTCGTGAATCATGTGTGAGCTATATTCTGATGTTTTTGAACTAACATCATCTACTCTAGAAGTTGTCTTTGTATGCTTAATAAGTGTTCGAGGTTCGTCAGTATCTGCCATATAACCACTTTCCGGAGGAATTGAAACAGGCCTAGTATTTTTTTGTTTTGATTTTGGCGAGTCTGGTTTATGTTTAGGAGAGTCTGGCTTTTGTTTTGTTTGAGTTTCTACTTGTTCCGAAGAATCGCTCTTTGAGAAATTTGAAGAATCACTTTTTGTGAAACTAATGGATTGTTGGGAATGCTGGAATTCTTGAGAGATTAACGTTTTACTATAAGATTTTTCTGTAGTTATTTCTTCACTTTTATATTCTTTAGATATTCCTGATGAACTTGGAAGAACAGGAGCAACAATAGTGTTTTCTTTCAATTGTTTTGGTGCTGATATCTGACCAATTGTTGAATGTGGTCTAATAGGACGTGTAGATGAAGGAGGTTTAACTTTACGGTATGAAATTTTACGATAATCTTCACTATCACTTTCCCAAGGAGACCATTTTGTGGAAATTTTTTTTGAATCATAATCACTTTCATAATCACTTTCTGTAAAACTACCCTTAACAAATTTTGATGGCTTTGGAGGAGGAGGACATTTTGCTGGCTTTGGTTTAGGTAGATCAGGTGTATATGGAAAAGGTTCTAGATTAGGAAAAGGTTCAAAAGGCTTTAGGCTTAAAGATTGTGTCCGTCTAACACCAAAGTCTCTGTTTTCTTTAGAGGTAGATTGTACTATCTTTTCTTTTTTAACTGGAGGGGGAATAATTCTAACTGCTCCAACTAAGTGTCGTGATGGTGCTTTCCCTAGGTCTTTTTTTAAATCTTGTTCAATTGATTCTACATAAGACTGTCTTCGCTCTAGTGGGGGAGGCCTTGCATATCCTATTTCAGGAGGAGGCCCTGGTTCCAAAAAAACATCATCAGTTTTTTTCTCCTGTGGAATAACTGGTCTAGAACAGAGAGGTACACTAGGTACTATTCTTTTTACTGGTGGAGGTGCAGGTTGAATTTTTGATTCTTCAAACAACTTTCTAGCCTCAGATGGTTTCAATATATTTTCTTCTATTACAGTAGATTCTTGTGAAGAACTTTGTATAGTACTATAAAAGTCAGATGCCACGCTTTCTTTTTTTGGCAAATTTGAAGAATGTAATGCCTTAGTTTCAGCTACGTACATAACTTTTGGTAATGTCTGAGAGGAATTTGTAAGACTGGAGCCGGGACCAGAAACAAACTCCTTGAACGTTGATTTTGTTTCAAACGTTTCACTTTGTGTATGTTTAGTCTGAATCGTGTAGTCTCCATAATTTTGAATTTTAGGAGCAGATTCTTCAAATTTGGCTATTTTTTTCTCACTACTTGTGGACATTACAGGCACAAATGATGAAGGTATAGATCCAACTGAGCTTAAACTTCCAGGTAATTGTGGTAACAAAAATTGTTGAGTCACCATTTGCCCATTAAAACTGTCTTTCACAGTATTATTGTCTAATGTTTTTTCCATTGAAGTATAATCTAACACTAATTCTGTAGTATTAGTCTGGGGTGAATCTACAGCTAAAGGAGCCACTGGTTTTTCTGGTTCTGGAGGAAGAATATTTTGGTAAGTTTGTATTGATGAAGGCTTATTTTCAAAAGACTTAGTTTCTTTTAAGCTTGAATATTCAGTCTCATTTGAAGTTGAAACTATGGTGTCAAAACTTTGCAGATTACATTTCTGATCAATTTTATTTATGTCAAGTTCATTAGTTATATCATTAGATGGATTAGTTAACCATGGAGTGGTGGGTTTTTCTGCATTTAACTGTGGAGGAGGCCATATTTTTTTTGCAGCAGGTTGTCTCTGAGTCCATAACTTTTCCATTGCAACGCCTTCAGCAGATGGCAAAGGAGAACTAGACCTCTCTGAAGGCAAGAAAGCTGATTGAGGTCTAACTCGTTCTACAGAATGGGAACTCGTCCATAACTTCTCCATCGCAACACCTTCAGCTGAAGGCCGAGGAGACGCTGTTTTAGTAGTACTAAATGCATTAAATGATGACTTAGAAGACCACGATTTTCCGATGTTCTCAATTTCTTCAGAATGCCTTCTTTCTGTTTCCCTATAATTAGGAGAACATGGTCTCATAATTGGAGAATGAGGGAACTCTAAGGGTTCAAGTTTTTTCTCATTGCCCCAGGATTTTTCTACAGATACTAGTTTTGATGACATTTCTGAGATTTCAGATACATGTGAAGCTGTACTAAATGTTTTTACTTCTGGTTCAACTTCCTTAATTTTCTGTGTAAATGTTTCAAAGTAAGGAGAAGTTGATTTACCATTGAGGTCAATGTTTAGAGATGTATCAGTTGACTTTGGCAATTGATGTTTAAAAGCGGACTGTACGGTCCAGTCTCCTACGCCAATATCCTCAACTCTTTGTGGAACTATTATTTCTTCAACAGCCAGAGGTCTAAAAGTTGCTTCTGCAGATGTAACAGTTGAAGGTGTAATAGGACTTTCTTTTATTGGAATACTTGGTTGAGGTTCAAATTTTGTAGGTGTAAACTGGGTTATTGGATGTGGACATAGAATTGAATTTTCATTGTCTTTCCTAGGAATGTCTTGAGGAATTGTAACTTTATTTATGAGTTCTTCTTTTACAATATTCTGAGCAGTGGACATTTCTTGAATAAATGTTTGACTTTGGGAAAAATCCTTAGAAAATGAAGAGGGGAATATCTGTACTCCACCTGAGGGAATTTCTTTATCAGTTAACAATCTGCGAGATTCTTCTAGTTTCTTAACACGATCAGCCATATCTACTTTAGTTGTGGATGCTTCTCTTGGAATGTAACCTATTTCAGGAGGTGCTTCTGGGTAAATATTAAAACCACTGCTTGACTGAATGGTACTTAAATGATTAGATTCGACTTCATTAGCTTTGTGTGAAGATTGTATAATTGACTGTTGGAAACTGTTTTTTGTCTCAATAATATCACTTTTTTCTTCAGAAATGGACAACTGCGAAAACTGTTGATTACTAGAACTATCTGAAATATGTGTATTGCATAACTTCTTTGGAATTACTTCAAGTTGTTTCACTTGTTTAGAATCTTCTTCACTTTCTTTGATAATATTTTTAAAAAAGTCTAGAGAACTTTTCTTTGTTATTGAAGATTCTTCAACATTTGATATTTCAGACTCTATTTTCTGCTCAACCTTTGGTTCCTTTATTGAAAAGGAAGCTAGTTCTGATAATAGGGGAAGTGGTTTAGGTTCAGGTTGTTCAACTACGATGTTTTTTTTTGGCAGCACTTCTAAAGTTTCATCAAATGAGTTTGTTGAATGCTCAACATGAATCGAAATTTTCTTATCACTCTTTATTGTTTCTGTTACTGTAATATTTTCTTTAGGTATTCCTGCTGCAGCTAAAGAAGATGCTAGTGCCAAGGGAAGGTCACCCGATGCTACAGTTGATGAGATGTTTTGTTCCATTCTGCCCTGTTTATTAAAATCATTATGTAAAAATTAAATTAATGAATGCATAAAACTATGTTTATCAAATTTAGATATGCGTTAGTACAAATTCAAGCAAAATTGACTACAAATTAATATCATACTTTTTTCTAGCTGTAATATCCAACAATATTACAAGCATTAAATAAGGCCTATATACCAGTTCTCAAGGATTTCAATAAATAAATCTGAAAATATTAACAAAAAGTATTTTAAGATAAGTTGAAAAAATCAAATTATTGTATATTTAAAAACATATACATGAGTTGGATAGTTTAGCTGTTCAATATTGTAAAAACCTTTTAATAACTAAAGCTTAAAAAAGTAAAATTTTCACAGCAATAACTAGCTTTCTCATATCTAATATTAAGAATAAGCATATAATATGTATATTCAAATTATATTAAGGGACCACTTAATCTATTATATGCAGAGAGTAGAACTTCCTATGGGGATTTGATTTTACAATACAAATTGTAAAGATATAGATACATATAATATCTTATATTTTTAATATATATAGTAAAAATGAAAATTGATATAATTGGTTAGTGGTAAATATTTTACATAGAATTTCAATAACCATTGAATTAGAATTGTATTTAAAAAGTGTAGTAGTGATACAGCATTGTTTAATTTTAAAAAAAACACATATCATGAATTTTTGTATTAAAATATTTCTAAACACTTTTAAATGTTTTAAAAACTTGCTTATAGTAGCACTTACTTTGTTTGTTGAGGACGGCCGTTTCGGGAGATGTGTCCCATTGTCAACTCAGACCGTAACTGATCTCAAGGATTACGTAGGTTAGGGTGTTAGGGTGGGGGTGGGATCTAAAGCACTAGAAAAAAGCACTAAAAAACAATAATTACCTATCAAACTTCGCCGATCATCTCAACTCCACAAAACATGACTACATAGACATAACATCTAACCTACAAATTTTTCATAAACAACACAGAAATAACCAATGCTACACAACCGAACAATACGAAATATACAGGCACTTCAAACTACACCCTAAACACATCCTCAATATACAGTTACATTACAACTCACACACACTTTTTTACATCATAACTCCTAATACCTAATACACACAAAATACACCCACACCACCATAATATCCCACCCTCACCCTAACCTACGTAAACCTTGAGATCAGTTACGGTCTGAGTTGACAATGGGACATATCTCCCGAAACGACCATATTCCAAAAACAAAGTAAGTGCTACTATAGGCAAGTTTTTAAAACATTTAAAAGTGTTTAGTGATCACTAGTAGCTCACGTGAAGATGGAATCAACAAATGGTAAAAATATTTATTGCAGCATAGCTGAAAAGGAGATTAATTAAGTACATAACTGAAATAATTAAACAACTGAAAATTAAATATAACTGGAAATTGATAAACAAACAAACAATCATATTTTAACTTGAACTGAATTCTGTTAGTAAATGATCCATTTATTTATAAAATCTTTAATTACATTACCAAATCTTTTAACATACACAATACATCTAAATAGTTCTAATTTGCTTATCATTGCTAATGAGCCTAAAAAAACTCCAAATTACATATTAAGAGATCATTAATTAGGTCAGAGTTCACTGTATTTTTTACATAGGATAAATATTAGCCATGTTAATATCTAAAATCAACAGTAAGAAGAGTCTGAGAAGATTGGATAAGCTTTATATTTACAGCAAAATAATGCAAGAAGAGAATTTTAAAAAACATCAAAATAATAGAATGGAAGAAAATTTAAATAAAAAAAAAAAGTAACCTTCAAATTTTGGTCTCACTTGCCAGAAAATTCTCACTAGGTCAGTGCACTGTTCAATGCTGTAAGTCACAGCCAAGATTGTTGCTCAGATGTGTTATATTGGTGACGAGTGATTCACAGTATTGAACAATGCACTGACCTAGTTCGACATGTGTCTACTGAAAAAATATCAGTAAGTAGTGGTTTTTTTGCCAAGTGATACCTAAGGAGTAATTTAAATAAAAAACCCTTAAGATATACAACACAAAAACTGCAAGTTTGAAAATAAAATCTTGATTTGCCATAACTAAAACTAAAAACGTTAGCATAATTAAAATAAAAATGTTATAAAATAAAATGTTATTAAATAACTCATGTATAATTGAAAAAAATCAAATTTTATCAAATTTGAAACAGGGTATTTTATTTTGTCTGTTGATTTTTTCCCTTCTACCTGCTTGCAATCCCTTTATGGATACCTACATGTAATATCAGTTTTTAACCTTTTATTTTAATAATTTTGTAATTATTAGGTAGTTATTATAGTAGTAATTATATGGTAGTTTGAATGCAAATCATGCTATTTAAAAATTTACTATTTATTAGGAATACACTGTGGTTGAATATTAATAATAAATACTCAAAAACATCTTAACCATAACATTTTTTATTTTACCCTTATGTACATTTCCGTTACCAAGTAACCATTGTAGAGTTACTGAGTAACTCTACAAAAATACCTTATTTATAATCTACTTACTCTCCTGAATAATTTAACAGAAGCTTGAAAAATCGGGATTCGGAATTTCGAGACCCTACTGTAATAGGTTTTGATATTTTAAGAGGTGTTATGAAGATTACATTTAATTCAAGGAAAATAGTAATTAATATTAAACATGTAGGTATCTTTCAATTGTGTGCAACTTGCCAACAAGAGAATCAATTTAAAAAAAAAGTAGAAATGGCAAAATTGTTAAAATAACCTCAACAATTCAAGTGAAGCAAAAAACACAAGTAATATGGTGTTTAAAGGGGGACATTAGAATGAAAAATAGAGATGAAAGCAAATTTATCATTATCTCAGTGAAAAAGTTTTGTAATAACAACAGACTGACATCACTAGCAGTTAACATGTTGAATGCTTTCAATTAAACTTAGTTGAAAATGTATTTAGGCTTTTTTTCATAATATAAGACATTTTTATAATAAGAAATGAGACGGGACTATTTAATAGAGGTTTGCTAGTTAACAGAGAGGACGAAATCTAAGCAAAGTGAAAACTATCTTGATAAAAGAAAACAGAAGGCAAAAAAATCACATAACTATGTATTACTTCAAATAAATAAATTCATTTTGTTTTATAAAATGAAAAATGTTCATTTTAAAGTTCTGTTAGGTAGATATATATATATTATTTTATTTAAATTAACAATAAAAAACAACAAAGTGATTGCAGTGAAAAAAAAACTTTATACAAAGAATAAATAGAGGTAGTACAATGATATGCCAGTGTTTAGAATTAGTTGACTGTTAACAATGCATTGTTGAACTACAAAATTGTTTGCATTGTTCAGTTTTATCAAAATTATTTGCAAGTACAAAAAACTGTTTTCAATGTAGCTTTAATTTTAGTGTAAGAGCTTCACAACACAGTATGCATCAAGCTGTGAAGCATCCACAGCACCTAAAAACTCGGTAAGTATTAAGCTGTAGTAGCAAGCAGTGCATCAAGTTAAGTCAACACCCCAACATCAGGCTGTGGTAGCATGCTTACTGTGCTTCTTTCCTCAGTCTGTTACATTATAAAATCCTAGAAACTGTTGTTGTGTTCTTTGATTAGGCTAAAACTAAATTTATACTCATCAGCAACTTTGTTATGTGTGAAGGGATACAATAATAGATAAAGGTAAAATAAAGCAGGGCGCTTTATGTTTCACCCATTGATCTACTTTGAATACTCCTCTTTCTCACTACAAATTGTACATTGTCAAGATATCTCGCCCCTCAGTAGTTTGCTTCCCATATTTCTGTTAGTTGTCACTACTATCCAGTCAAAATTATTTCCCAACACTCTTTGAAATAGAATTAATGAACAATAATGTTATTCACTTTATCGTAAAGCACTGCACTTTAGGTTACAATTATGTTGTTAGCTTACAGCATGTTCAAAAATAGTACAGTATACAGGCATGTTAAGACATGAAAGTTTAGCCACTACGGAAATTAATTGTATAATTGACTAGTGGATTTATTGTTAGCAAATTAGATTATATAAGTGAATAATTTTTATATAATATTAACAAAGAATCTGTGAATGATAATAGTGAAGAGAGTGAGGATTAAAAAAAATAATAAAATCTTTTTGTATTCATGCAACAGATTCACGTTAACCCATCTTTAATATAATTTTTTTTATCAGTAGATTATTATTGTAATGATTGATTGGTATCATCATTTTGTAATTTAACAAAGACAGACAAAGGAGATTGTTTAGCTAGTGATAAGAAAGTGTTGAATTATTTCAGAAAAATGAAGGATTTTTGAACAACATAGCCAAGTATAAAGCAAATAAATTATAAATTATGCAAATATTTAAACAAGGCATACATAAGAGAGAGCTTGAGAGAATTAGGAAAATATTAAAACAGTAAAAATTTTTATAAAAGAAATGTACAATTCTAAAAACATCGTAATAATAAGGAGACACAAAAGATACTATTTATAAATAATGCCAAAATGTGATTAAGTTTTAACAGAATAATATATTTAACCTAAAATAATTAAAACTCACAATCTAGAATTCGAAGCTAGATATTATTCAAACATTTATAAGAGCAATCCATGTATGAGATCTTAGAATAATATAAATGAATATAAAAGATATGTAAATGATTCAGTAATGAATTTAGGGTCAACAGATACAACAAAGAATTGATCATAAAAGAGTTAAACAAAATGTGACAAAGTATTATCTTCATAATACAAAAAAGGAAACTGTTTGGACCTAAAACCTTTTAAGGAAAAAACAATAATAATTCAAAATATACAGACACAGAGATAATATAATCAATGTCAAATGAAACCTTCCTATGGAACACAAAAAAAGCATTTTGTCCTACAGAGCATTTTATGCAATTATTAAAAGAATAAACTAAGAGCCCCCGCAGGCTGCAGACTTTCTATCAGCCGATAGTTTTGTCGGCTTCTTAATCAGTATGAAGAGGTAAGCATATGCACACATTATCAGTATCTGCCGATAAAAAAGTTTTATGTGCATCCCGATTGCCTTTAAACTATTCTGTCAGCCAACTATCGGCCGACTGTTTAATCAGTATCGGCTAACTTCCACTTGCGCACACTTCATGATACTTTAGTCTGCCGACTCAGCCAAAAGTTCAATTTGCTCCAAATTTTGATGTCGGACAGCTATTTTGTGTGTATATTTTTTATATTATATTATATATTATAATGTCATTGCTCAATTCACAATCTTTTATTGTAAAACGTCCAAAGAATAGTTGATTGAAGAAGTTGAAAGAAGATACCTAATACATATAAGAAAATGGACTTGGATAAAACATTGATGAAAGCATTAAATGAAACTCATGCGGATGAAAATATGACGTGCTTAGTCACTAGTCCAAAATTTAGTTACAAAAAAAGAACTTGATGTTAAAATAAGTATTCTTGTTATTTTTGAATAGATAATACTAGCTTAATATGTTCAGTTTACTTCTCAGCCAACACATAGGTACAAGATAGTACAGCAACCCTTGTCCTCTTTACCTGTTTTTCGATGGACTAACAACATGTCACCACCATAACAATTACACCCTACAACCACCTCTACACCATCCCCAAATTTTCTAATGACAACCATTCAAAACATCTCATCACCAGCCAATTCTAAAGATACAGTCCAGTTATATTATTCAAACTTATCAGATGAGTCACAAATATATGATTTGTAAACAACTTAGTTTCTTAAAATATCGACCTTTTTAAATTTAATTCCAATAAAAATAGATGAAAAGTATTTGTGGTTTATCTTACCCAATTGTATCGCTCAATCGCAAATCCACAAGTAAAGAAAATCTTAAATTTGTATCCAATTAGCTTGACAGGTTCATTCAAGCTGGTTATGTTCATAATTTTTTCGGGTAATCAAGTAGTTTGAAATGCATTGTATAAAATTTTCCACTACCTAACCTATCAATCAGAATTGGGAACAACTCAATACTCACGGAATCTCTTCTTGTTTTTTCTCCTCCGCTGTATGAGATTGATAATATTTCGGGATAATATTGTATTTATTTTCACTGTGCGGCCGCTTACTTCAACGGTCAGTTACAAATTAGTAAATTGTTCGAGAAAAGTTGGCCAGCTGTTAGCTAGTCTGAGCACCCTACACTAACCAAACTGTTTAGTTGACTCGATGTTGGTTTAGTTGCACTAGCAGCCCAACCCGACTAAACTACCGGCTGATAAAATATCTGCAGTCTGCAGGGGCCCTAAATCTCACTAATAAAAAGGCGTATAATAAACAAATTATATTTAAAATAGCAAAATATAATGTTTACTCTAAGAAATTCAGCAGTTCTTCATTAGTCCAGCATAAATGGGGCAAAGGGATTGCCAATAACTGGAAGCATAACATATTGAAGATGCAAACACGAGCTGGACCAGGATGTGTCGTAGGACTCAATGCTCAACCACAAACTTGGCTCATGTTACTGTTTGATACAATTAATGCAATTCTTCAATTATTCAAATAGAAGCTTTGAGTGTATATCCTCAACACATATTATAATACTCAATTCGGTTTTCGAGGTTGGCTGGCATGCTTTAGAATGGTTCTTACTTATCTTATAATTATAATAAAATTTCATATTTTACCCGTTTTAACTATTTTTGGTGACTAGGTAATAGAATCTGGTAACTGGCATAGTACATAACATATTTCATCATAACACTATAAAAAAAATACATATCTTGACAAATTTTATGCAAAAGAAAGAAGAGAAATGTAATAATTATATTTCTTGAATGAGAAATAAAATTATAATTAAAATACTAGTTTTAGATACAGCTTGACTTATCCATAGACTTTTAAAAAACAATTACTTTTAGGACTTATTTTGCTGTTCATCTTTAAATTTTTATTTCACTATTTCCATAAATATTAATTACTTGAATAAAATCACTAACTGGTATATATTTCATGTCTGACGAGTTTCTCACCACTTCATTGTTATTGTTCCATGCTATGGATCACAACTTGAGTCCAGAAATATCAGTAAGTCTGTGGTTTTAGTCAAGTATTTAAATTATAAAAATAATGAATTATGTTATATTTATGGAACTTCAAAATAAAAATGTTACCAATTTTCAAAATTTATTATTACAAGTAAAGTTTAAAAAAAAACATTTAAAGTAAAGTTTGTGCATGTGATCAAAATATTTCAGAAATACTATAGACACAGGTTTAAAAAAAACCAGCATTATTAATTATGTCTTTAATACTTTTCAGTAATTAGCATGTTACAACATTACTAATTATAATCTATAAAAAACACATCCAAGGCCATATCTAACGTCAAATTTCTGTAGAGTAACTATTGTTAGAGATAACTTTGCAGGGCAGGTGTCTTCTATTTCGGTTAAATTGCCAACAACTATGACAGCCAATTTTTGGCTCTGTTTCAATACATCTAATGCTATGACTTTATAATAAAGAAAGCAGCAAAACCTTAACACAATGGTGCATTCTATTCACTTTTATAAAAAAATTTATAAAGAGACTAGATTAAATAGGATTATTCCTAATTCAACCACAAGCCCAGCATTAGACTACCCACTTCAAATCTCCCAAGTTATACAAGAACATATTAATAAAATAATATAACTATCTTTTAATGAACTACTTTGCTCGTGGTAATAGGTCCTTCAATTTAATTTGTATAGTAACAGAACTTGCACAATTCTCTATAGAGATAATTTTAGAAAAAACTACTGAGGGAAAACATTTTTGACTTCAATAGACCATTATTGTCAGTTTTAGTTTAGTTCCTGTATACATAAATGTTATACTGATCCCCATTTTTGGCGGTTTTAGGTGATCCTTTTTGAAGTTTTGTTTACGTATACAGTTGGTGAATTTCTGTTTTTGTTTCATTTGTATGTTGTATTTTGAGTAATAAATTACGAATTAGTTTGATATATTATCAATTTCGGTGTGATATTTATTTTGTGTGTTAATTTCTTTGTCTATGTTGTCTCATTGGCCATTGATATTTATTTTAGTTTATGTAACACAGGCTTAAATTAACCATGTTTATACTGGAGTAGGTGGTTTCAAATGTTATGTATAGGTCTACCTGGAGATGTTTTTGTTGGAGGAAGCTCTACTAATTGGTTATCAGTTATTAGTACTTTAATTGTGAACAATTATATAAAATACATAGAAAACGAGATACCAGAAGCGAAAAGAAGTTGATCACACTAACGTCCATAAATAACACCTCAACCAAGATTGTCATAAAACTCCAAAAATACAAGATATAAAAAAACATTTTAAAAAAGAAATAAACTAAAATACAGGATACAACAAATTTCAAACAAAATAGGAAAACTCCAAGTACTGAACTAACTAAACAAACCTAAGTTTTAAATTAAAAAATGGATTTATTCAATTAAAAAAAAACACACTAATTCATCCTGTGCTAATAGAAACGGGCCACACTTATACATATTCTAGAACTTTTCACATAAACTAAAAGGGACTACATTTCAATACACTAGAACAATAAAAAAATTACAAACATACCAGAACTCAAAATATTGAACAAACTCAGTAAAAATAACATACATTCTTTGACCACATTATAAAACACGCAATTAAAACCAGTGCCATCAATCTCAACAACAAATCCGCATTATTTTCAAAAGCATTATTTGTAAGAGAGAAGCAAGTTTATTTGAGTAGGCGAAATTAAAATTGTGCAAACAGTCCTTTCGAACAGGGGTGTCCAAACGTTTTACCCTTGGAGCCATACTTCTTCAGTGAGTTCCAAGACTCAACACTGTTTTAATTTTCCTCCCAGTATCTATAATTTCTAGATCTAGACTAGCCTGAACGAGCTCACACTTACTAAATTTGCTAGTGCAATAACTACTGTGTTGTGCTATATCTTTGATGGCATCTAGTGGTTACAGGGAAAAATAAGTGGTATACCTAGTGTCTTCCACTGGCATAATTTGATAGTTTGCATTAATTTGCTTATGGGCTGTTTTATGTTTATGGTACTATTTACTTGTGTGAGCAAACATTCTCCAAAACGAAGTACATAAATATTATTAGCAGATCTAAGTCAACTGATGAGCATCTTAAATCTCTCTCAATAATAGGTACAAGTAAAATTCGTCCACAACTATAAACTATTGTGAGTGGAAAATCAATAAATCTTATTAGTATTTTATATTTTGTAATGTTTGTATGTATTTATAATGTTACTTGAATTAATTTCAATTATTTGTTAGTTATTGTGCTTAAGTTAAATTATTTGTGTATTATACTTGTCATTAGCAAGTAAATAAAACAGAGTTATTCTGTGTTTTTTAATCCAACTTATCACAAGAACAATAAGCCATTAGCTGTAGCCATAACACTAGCGCTGGATATGGTCTGCGGATAGTAGTTTGGCGTCCCCTTCTTTAGACAATGGTTAGCCAAGGCAAGGGAGGAAAATAAACAAAGACCATATAAATCACTACTTATTGTGACAAATTTCTGGACCACTGTAAATGTGCATTTTGTGTTTTATTGACCTCCATAAAGTCTTGCACAGCCTGTAGTATGACCTACAGAACTATAATATAATAGTATAGAAGTTATACTATTCTTATTTGTATCAATTGTACATACTTAGATGGTAGAGAGTATCTCAATAAACATCAATAAGAGTAACTTATAATGCTATCTAGACATCTTTAGTAAATAAAACTCTTTTCACTGATAAAGTATGCAAAACTGACATTTAGTATCCAGTTGTCACTTTCAAGTGTACATACAAGACATCGAGTTTGTAGAAAATGTTCTTATATTGATTTTAATTACTACCCTTTGGATAGAAAACAAACTTCTTATCCATAAAAAGTTCTGACTGTTGGAGGTCCTCCAAAACCAGTAATGTGAGAATGCTGGGAATGGCAGGTGTTTTAGTTAAAAACTAGTATCTCACATTAAGATGGAATCAATTAATCTAAATTAATATGAATACTAAAGAATTTTCTCAAGTATTTTCTTTTTCAATGTGATCAACAAGACTAATGTTTCTTTATAAGTCTGAAAAACTAATGAATGTCTAAATGCATTGTAAATATTATATCTCATAAGATTTTCATATGAATAGTTATTATCAGGAGTTCGTACGTTCTGGTGTGCATAAAATCGCACTTCCGACGTTTCGCTAGGACTTGCACTGCGATTTTGTGCATTTCAGAATGAACGGATGTACGGTAGATAATAACTATTCATATTATATATATATGAAGTTAATATATTACTATTGTAAGTAATTTTATCCACCATTAAGTGCAATGATTTTACCTTGCTATATATATGAAATTTGTAAATATGGAAATTTTTTTGCAGTAAAGTATTAAAATACACTCATAGCGTCATGGTTTAGGAAATACAGTAACTAAAACGAGAAACTTCAAAACCAATAAATTATTAAGCAACTTGACACTTATCTATGGCTACGAGTTAAATATGGCAAAGTGACGACAGTCTGCTACAAATACTGTCACTTTAAACACTGATTAATGATGTGTTAAATCAACGTTTGTGATACTGAAATAGCTATTTAAGAAACTCAAACCTAATAGCAAGGACTAAAATATTTCTTAATCAAGCTTATCAATCTTCAAATTTAATCAATGAATGTTTCAAAATATTCTCCTGTTACTGTTTTAAAATGTATACATTTATATGGTAACATGAAGAAAAGTTAGAAATAATACGGAACATTTTTTTGAAAAATGGCAAATGAATTTATATTCATTATATTTATAATAATGGTTATTTGTTAAAAATAAGTTGCTTTTTATTATTGTTTGATTTTTTAAGAATCTTATTTCAGTTTGACTATAGTATTATAATGGTATTCATTCCTTTTCCTCTATGCCTGCACTATCACACTCTCAAAGTAATTATCTAAAACAATATTACCAAAGGTTTTTGTAAAAGTAATAGAAACTGCTGATGCATTTAATGAATCATCTCTTTGTAGCAAAAAAAGTAAATGCAAAACTCTTATGTATTTTGCTACAATTTTAGCAAGACTATTTTTTTTTCTTACAATAATTTAAATACATATCAAATTTTCATATTATCTGCTATTTAACAAAGGAAATAACAAATCCTTTTATTGCATATACACTTAATGAAAGATTTTAAATCATTCTAAATTTAAATCTATTCATGTTAAACAATTTTTGTTAAAATACACATTTTTTTTCTTTTTTTTGTTAATGTAACCAATGATTACGTACTAAAAACCTTAAATATCTAAGTACAAAGATAAATTTATGAAAATTTTTTTAATCTTTCCTGACATTTTTTTAAAGTTATGTTTGTTTTTCTTTATTTTAACAAAAATCTATACGACAGTGTTAAATAATGTTTTCAATAATTTTTATTAATAATAAATTTCTTATGAACTTTAAAAATATTCAAGTTATAAGCTACAATGTGTTTAATATCTCACAAATAAATTACTCATATTAGTCTTGACTTGGACAGATTAGTAGTGACAAACTGATCAGGTTAAAATTGTTGGAGATTTGGATATGAGACATAAGTTTCCTTTATAGTAAAGTAGTTTACTCTTCTCAGCAGTGAAACTTGAATTGTTTAGTTGCATTTCTATATATTGTTAAAAATTTTAAATATTTTGAGACATAAATTATAATTAAACTGGATTTTTTAATTACCGTTGATAACTGGATCTCTGGTTCGACAATCAACAAGTCAGCAGTACTCTTGGCTTCACCACCCCAATTTGTAGCTCGAACCGTGTACTGGCCCGAGTGGGCGTGTTCCGCTGCAACATGTCAAGATATTAATACTCTCTCCATCTCTCTTAACATGCAGGTATTTATACCCCTTCTCAGTTTATGTGTTGGATGACCAACCTATTTTTACTATTGTTGGCATTTTGACAAATTTCTGAAGGTGTCACTTTAGTAACTATAAATTGCATAAATACTTAAATTATTATATTTTTCTGTTTACAAAATAAAGAATAATAACATACATATTTTATAGGAATTGTTGAAAGATATTGGTTATTTGAATATGAAGAGATACAAAATTATATTTATGTAATAAATGGTGAATGAAAAGAGTTAAATTAAAATACTTGGATGAAAATATAAACATCAACGAAGTAGGAAAAAACATAAGCCAGAACTGGAAAAATTTTAAAAGATTTTCTTAATGTTGACAACTCAGACTTTTTTTTTCTTAATAGCAGAAAATATTTTAAATGAAAGTTCTATACACCTCAGAAACACTATTATTATCTCTAAATAACACTACTGCCATAAATAATAGGGAAAAACTTGGGTTTATTTAAATGAGAATTTTTAAAGATTACTAATAATGATCTATACAAATTATCTATATTTATTATAATAAAAATACAATTTTACAGGGATTGGGGGGAAGATAGTAGTAGATAGTAAAAAAGTAAACTCTTCCAACACAGAAATATAAAAGATGTAGGGATAGTAAAAGAAGATTTATAATAAAGCAAAGTAAACAGGGAATATTCTACTGTTGGTGATCTTTAATATCAGGTGAAGTTCTATTTTTGTACATTTTTAATAATATTGTCGAAACATTTAAAGTATATATTTACTGCAAACGAGGAATAAATTTCATTTAACTTAAAAAATACAAACTGTTCTCTAGAGGAATTTTAAGAAGATATGTGAATATAGATTAACTGAAGTGAGCAAGATCATTCAAGCAAGAAGGTGGGATTTTAAACATTGTTTACAGAGAAAACATGAAAAAATATACAAATTTCAAACTATTGAAATAAAAATATATGATTTTTTTCTAATTTGTCGGAAAGGAGATGTTCTTGTATTATTATTGAGTTTTTCTAGCACAAAAAGAACATCTTAATAACATAAAAACTAACTCCTATCATCATTAAATGATATGACACATTTATGTTTTAAAGAAATTTATAATTTTAAATATTATTATTATTACTATAACGTTTGCTAAGTTTGTAATGACAAACTATGGGACATTTAAAAAAATTTAAACAAATTCAAATTGGCAATGTTAACAAATTGCTATCAATTGTAATTAATTGTAGGATTTCACTAATATCATTAAAAAATGTTTTTAAAACAATTATTGTTTTTAAATTTTTATTTAAAAATATTAAAATTCTAATTCTTAAGTGTGTAATAGCTTAAACACAAGGCTCTCTGTTTTGTTTTCCCTTTATTTAGAAATTGTAAAATTTTTATTTGCCAATTTTCTCAAAAGGTTATAGGCACGTATCCAGCGACTTGCTTTGGGGGGGGCGATCGATGCATTATATATAAATACATATTTATATATATATATATATATATATATATAATGTGTGTGTGTGTGTGTGTGCGCACGCACGCACGTGTGTATGTAAAAACATAGAACAGAAAAAGTTCTTTTTACGCTTGCGTTAGAAATCGGTAACGTGATAAAGATTCGTAGCAAATTAGACTTTTTAATAAATAATTATTCCAGTTTCGATAACACTTATGGCTAGAGAATATTATTAATTTCATAATAAGTTATTATTATAAAAATGGTTTATTAATTAATATAAGTAGTTATTCTTCCAACACGAACAATTCCGGACTCAACTGCGAATATTACGCTTGCAAAATTACGTTTTGAAAATCATATGTTCGAGACTAAGCTTCACTAGCGCTATCTGTTGTTAAAACGTTTAGACGTTAACGAACGTATGCCGAGGGAACGCGTCACATTTTCAAATTAAAAATTAAAATTTTATTTTTTATTTACAATAAAAGACGAATTAACTTAAGTAAAAGTCTAATTTAATAATATATTGTCGATTTTTAACCCAAAGTTCTTAAGGGTTAGGGGGGTGATCGCCCCATCGCCCCCCCCCTTGGATACGCACCTGGGTTAAGATATTAAGAAAATATCGAGAATAGTGGAAATAAAATTTTTCAACTTGTAGTTTTTGTGTTGACAATCTTGATGTTTTTTTAAAAATTATTACTATCGGTATAACTTGGGAAAAAGCACGACTTACTGATATATTTCAGCAGACATGTTTCTTACTAGATCAGTCAGTGCATTGTTCATTGCTGAGAGTCTTGTATTGCTTTACTTAGATACCATATTGATATGAACTTTTCTTGGAAGCCCGACTCAAAAAAAAAAAAAAATTTTATTGCAAATAGGTAAAATAGGCTCGAACTTAACGGAAGCTTGAAAAATCAGGACTACGAATTTCGAGAGTCTGCTGTAATTGAAAAAATTAAAATGATCCCCAGTTTAACCCATTTGTTCATCACAACACATTAGTGGTATAGATCATACAGAAGTTAGATCCCTGTCATGATCCTCATCACTGTTTGTTTGCTCCTAGCTATCAATAACTTAAAGTTTATTTATTTGTTTAATTGTTTATTTATTTTAATTATTTATAAGTGAGAATATTTGTGTGGCAAAATACAACTCAATTCCCACTCTCTGGATTGCTCAGATTTTTTAATAATTTAATCTGCAATGGGTCCGTAAACAATCAAATGACTTAACCATGAGAGCAAACTCCTTGGAATATTTTATTAAGATGACAGTTAAACAAATGGTTACTAATAATTACCAAACTATGGTTACTAAACTAATAATTACCAATTGTTTTTCTCTTTAATAACTATTTCTTGATAGTTTATGAGTGTCCAAGACACAAATCCTCATAAGCCTTTTAACACCGCTACATAGTTTTTGTTCTAAGACCTTCTCAAATAATAATAACAGTAATAAACTAACAAATATTTTTCATTATGCCTGATGCCAGTCCTGATAGAAAAGACACTCTTTAATTAAACGCTTTAATTTAAACATTAAAATGGTCTAAAGTATTTTGCTTTGTTAGTAGTAAAATATCTTTTATACAAACTGATTTATGTTTTATTATAATTACCTATTTAGAGCAATTATTTTTATTTGTCGTTTTTAATGTAATTGTTTACAAAAAGTAATAATTTTTGCCAAAAGTTAAAGTTTTTGCTTTTTTAACAGTCTATTGAAGTCTCAGTTATCTGAGGTAGGCTTTAATTAATTAACTTGAAAGATAAACAAAATGTAGTGTTAAATACTTACTAAGAAGATGACAAAAATATTGTTTCCGAAAGAAAAAAAAAGGTCTCATGAAGTATTCCAATAGAACTGATACCAACCTGATGCAATGACCAGAGCATAAGAATCTCCCTGATTCCTCATTCTGAACATGGAACTTGCTGCTGAAATTTGTTGACCATCTTTGAACCATGTGACTGTAGGTTCAGGAAGACCAGTTATTTCTGCTTCCAAAACAAATCTTTTTCCTACTTCTACAGTAGCAGCTTGTAAACGGCGTCCAATTACAGGTGGAAAAACACATTCTGTAGAGAAATTGTTTAAATTATAATTTTGTAATCTATTCATATACAATTATTTGTAGGAAGCAAATTAAGTATTACAATTTTGTACATGTTAACATATATAAAAATATGTCGAAATTTAATTTCAGTAACTCTTAGTGTTAATGTAACTGGTGATGCCTTGGTTATCCTAAAACAGCTGTACCCATGTAACATCAAATGCCAATACTATTTTAGGCAAATGTTTAAATATTTTTACATATGTTAACTTGCATAATCATATACTAGTAGTAGTAAGTTGATAATGAAAACAAGTAATGTAAATGGTTAATTTTTTCATTTGAACAGTGTTATTATTGTTAACATAATATAGAGAGTTACAAATTCAATTGAGATCAGCTGATTTTTCAGTAACATAAGATATTTCAAGATATAGGATAAACTTGAAAGCCAAGAAATTATACTGAATAACAAGAACAAGGTATTTGATATAAATAATACATAAAAAATAACTCCTAAATATATTTAAATCAGGGCATTTTTAACCCACTTTATACGTCCTGGAAAAATTTACAAAAAAAAAAATTAAAGTTATACCACAAAACAAGTAACTGATTCATGAGAAAAGTAAACACATAAAAAGTATTTCGCTAAAGTTAAATTTAATTGTTCAGAAATAGTTTAACAGTTAATTTTTAATTTAAAAAGAAGTCAGAATTTTTAAAATTGTGGTGGATTGAATATAAATATTTTATTTTCTATTTCACTTACTTTCTTTGAACACAAAGAAAATAAGTGCTACTATAGGCAAGTGTAATATATTTGTCCAGCTGTTTTAGTATAAACTAGTATATTAAGTTGAAGATGGTATCAAATAATAACAATACAATTTACTTATTGTAAAGCATTTTTTCAATTTACATTATCATTATCAACAATTCTTACATTTAACTGTCACTACATTAAAACTGTCTGTACTCAGATGCTCTATGCTTATCACTTTGAAGCTTAGTCCCTTAATAAGTGCCCGTCCCTATTTGCTGAGAGGCTTGTAGGTAAAATATAGAAAATTCCTGACTTATTATAAATACCATATTTACAACAAACTATACATTTTTGGAATGAAAATAAATATTACATGTTATATATCATTTTAAGCTAAAGTAAAATGTAATTAAGAAATATTGGCCTATATATTTACACAACCTATCCAACTATATTGGTGGGTGTTTAAGAAATTCTCTCAAAAAATAAAAACCACACGATTAACACCCCTCTCCGCTAGCTCTCCGTCGCCACACCTCACAAATTAGGTTTTTATTTGCAAAAGCAACTCTGATTGGCCTAAAGGTAAAGAAATGTCAAATATAATAACCAATATAAAGAACGATATCGACAAAACCGAGAATATACGGGAATTACATTGTAAATAAATACGTGATCTCGTGCTATACACAGGTGTAGGCTACTAGTGTTTCCTAAATGCCCTGTTCTATACTCGGGTGTAGGCTTGAATGTGTTAATAGTATGAATATTACAATTATGCTGTCATATATATATATATATATATATATATATATATATATATATATATATATATATATATATATATATATATATATATATGAAGTTAATATATTACTATTGTAAGTAATTTTATCCACCATTAAGTGCAATAATTTTACCTTGAGTGATGAGGCACCTTTCGGTCACTTGACCATTGTCGAATCACTGATATTTTTCTGGTGTAGATGTTTGGTCCGTGATATTGGTATTTGTTGACGTTACACGCACTTTCTCTTGATCTGTGTGTATGATGTTTTTATATAGTATGACTTCTGTATATGTTGTTTGTAGATTCATTAAATTGTTGTGTATGTTTTTATAAATGTGGTATTTTTCTAGTGAGTTTAGTTCAATTGGGTTATTATTTATTTCAAGTATGGTTAGGTTATTTTCGTAATTTGTTATTTCATGTTTATGTGATATTAGGTGTGCTGCAACATTTGATATTTTTGAATTTTTGTGTAAAAAAATTTTTTGTAGCACCTTTCAGTTTGAGGGAAGGAACTACCTTCAAATAAAGGGAACAGCAATGGGCACCAGAATGGCACCATCGTACACAAATCTGTACATGGGATTGTTGGAAGAAAGTTTTCTAAAGACACAAACACACCAGCCAATATGTTGGTATAGATATATAGATGACATCTTCCTAATTTGGACACAGGGTGCTTCAACACTTGAGGCATTTTTAGACAGCCTGACACAATTCTCCACACTTCAATTTACCTGGGAGAAATCTACATCAGCCATCACCTTTTTGGATGTAGAGGTACAACTCCAGAATGGAAATATCAACGCAGCAATTCACATCAAACCGACAAACCACCTACAATATCTCCATTTCGACAGCAACCACCCAATAAACATAAAACGATCCATTCCATACAGTCAACCAATCAGGGGTAAGAGAATCTGTTCGAATGATAGGGAATTGGAAGATTTTAATAGAAAGATATCAACAGCCTTCCAGAGAAGAGGATACCCAAAAAAACTCATTGAAAACCAAATTCATTCAGCACAATCCTCGGTTCACCATAAACCACAAACAGAACAAAATAAACTGTCTTTAATAACAGACTACCATCCTGGTCTACATAAGCTCAACAAGATATTGAGAGATGGCTTCAAAATTCTTCAAGCTTCCGTACACACCAAAAATCTTTTCACCGATCCACCGCAAATTTGGTACAAGCAACCTCCCAACTTGAAAAACATCCTAGTACATCCTAAACTACCAGACCCTGATGCAGAGAAACCACACAAACTTCCTCATGGCTCCTTCCCATGCAATAGACCTAGATACAAGACGTGTCCAATACACCCCTCAGCAAATAGTTTCAACAGCGAAACAACAAAAATGGATATCAAAATACAGGGTCATCATAATTGTACATCAAAAAATGTGATATACCAGCTACAATGTAAACTTTGCTCAGCACAGTACATAGGCCTGACCACGGATGGTCTGAATATCAGAATGAATGGCCACAGACATGATGTTAAAATTATGAATATGGATAGACCAACAGTTCAACATGCTGCGAGTCACAACATCACAACTTTTGATGACTGCTATACCACAAAAATAATTAAATCACTCCCCCCTGATTGCAATCCCTCAGAACTGAGAAGGTGGGAACTATCATACCAGTGGTATACTAAGTCCAGAGAATCCCCTAACCTCAACATCAGATAAATCCATTCTTTTTTTTTCTCCCCTAATAGCCTTATCTCTTTTCCCCTGACAGACTTATATAAACTATAATCACTCAATGCTCATGGAAACAATTTATATATATATATATATATATATATATATATATATATATATATATATATATATATATAATCTATATATATATCTTTAATCTGTGCATCTGTGACATCTGATTTCTACTCTACACAATCTGTGATTACAACTTATATTTATTTTATTTCATTCTCTCATTTCTTTTTGTGTTTTCTCTTCGATTGACAAAGACCACTGTGTGGTTGAAATATATCATTGTTTAAGTGCGTTTATGTGTTTCTATTTCAAGACTACAGAGTGGACTCTTACCAAGGTAAGTCTGTCAGTCTCCTAGTCCAAAAAATCTATATATATATATATCACTTTCACTTTCACTATATGTACTTAAACAAGAATTTTACTTGGTATTTATGCGAGTTAACTTTCAAAGGTTGGTGGTATCCCCATCATCAATCATCACTAACCTGGGGTTGTAGTAGACTGCGAGTTGTGTGGAATTTCTGTTGACACAAGGTGTAGTGTACCGTTATTGTTCTATTTTCGGATTCACTTCGCTGTGGGAGTCTTTTAAGTTTGTCTTGGGGGTTAATTTTGTCTATTAGGTTAAATAATTTATCGTTTTTAAAATTTTATTTGTATTTGTTCGTTTATTATATTATTTTTATGTTTATAAATTTGTAGTTGTTCCCAGATTGTCATTTTGAAGCCTTTTTGTACTTTTTTTTATTAGGTGTACGTTTTCTAATGTGGGGAATGTGTGTTTATTTTTGATTTGGTGTGTAGCTGAATTTGAGTTATAAGTTTCAGGTTTGATGTATGCATTGAGGTGTTCTTGATATATGTGTTTTAATTTCATTTTTGTTTGGCCTATGTATATTTTATTACAGTTTGGGCATATAAATGTACATGTTATAATCTGTCAAATACATCGACATTTTAAATTATTTTCTGTATTTATATGGTCCTCTGAAGATTATTTGTGAATTGCATTAACCGGGGTCATTATTTGTGTAACTTATGGTATAATAATCGATGATCGATCGTTTTGCGTAGCGGATTATCCGGGGAATTCGTTATCCGGCGTTGCTGGGCCACCCTATTCCACGGATAATCGGGAGTTTACTGTATATATATATATATATATATATATATATATATATATATATATATATATATATATATATATATATATGCAGTAAAGTGTGCATAATTTAAACTTTTTTAATTCGACTTTGCCAATAATTCGAAGTTTTGGGTATGTCCCTTGAACTTTATATGCTATCAATGTAAAATAATTATATATAATTGGAATCAATTTGTTTGGATATGGGCTCTATTGATTGCCTTCCCAGAATTCTCTGTATTCAGATCGAAATTGTGGTGTTTGGCGTATATGTGGTGGCGGAAGAATCAGTTATCCACCAATTTTCTGCTCAGTCACTGGTTTGTTTTTACACTAGTGTGCCTTTGTTTGTGTTTTGAAAGTGGTTGTGTGAGTGTTTACCTTTGAGTAAACCACTTGTTCTATATAAGACATAAATATTTGGTGAAAAGGTCTCTGTTATTCATGAGGAGAAAGACGATCAGTAAAAGAAATGTGAGAATGCTAAAGATATGAGATAGCACCCATTAGAGTGTTTATTTTTGAATAAATAAGGAGAAAATATTAAACACTGTTTTGAGTAGAAATGGAAAGGACCACATAAAAGCCAGAGGACCAAATACCCTTGAAGTGGATGAATATGTGCTAAAGTAGTTTAAACAAGCTAGGGAGAAACACTTCATTACCTGCCCCCTTGTTCGGCAGGAGAGTTTGCTTTAAATTTGGAAAGAAATATTTCAAAGCCAGTACCAGTTGGTTGGATGGTTTCAATGACAGAACATCACCTTTAAGACTGTTTGAGGTGAAAGTGCAAGGGTAAATCAAGAAGTTGCAAATGTTTAGAACGATGATGTTTTACAAATGATTGAAGAAACCCCAGCATAAGAAATTTTTAGTGTGAACAAAATGTGGGTTTGTTTTTTAAATGTACCCTAGACAAAATATTAACTTTTAAAGGATTTTGCTGAAGTGTGGGAAAAACAGTAAAGAAAGAAGGACTTTATTAATTGGGCCAATAATGATGTCACCAAAATGTTGTCTTTAATGATGGTAGGTGTCTGCTAATCCAAGATGTTTTAAAAACATAAAGTCCAAACCACTTGAGTACAAAGCGAATCAAAAAGCTTGGATGACAGCAGAGGTGTTTAAAGAGTGGTTGTTAAAACTCAACAAAACCTTCCGTAAATCCTGTTTATACTGTAATGTACATAATACTATCCCAGTTATGAAAAACGTTTAAGTTATTTTCCTCTTCCCAACACTACTTCAGTTGTACAGCCAGTGGATCAAGGCCTTATAAAAGGTATTAAGCATTTCTACCATGGACTTATTGTACAAACGCTCTTGACAGGTTCGGTGGAAAACACCAACTGAAGTTGAAAAAATTAATCTTCTTCAAGCAGCAAGAATGGCCTATAATGCATGGTATAAAGTTACTGAAACAACAATACCAAATTGTTCCAAGACAGCAATCTGACTACCATCTAAGTGAACTTTCAAATGAAGATTTTCTCCATGGACCTGTAAAATAGGCAGATACAATTGAAGAGTACATTAACTTAGATGAACAGGTAGAAGTGTATGGAGAACTTTCTGATTAAGACATTATAGCAGAAGTGGAAAAACAAAAAAGTGCCAACTGTCGGACTTGGAGGAAGATCGATGAGTCCCTAATCCCTAAAATGTTAGAATCTCTTCATCATTTGCATGAGTTTTAGTGGAACATCAAATGATAAACCAGTTCAAAATTAGTTCAAATAATAACTCTCTACTCTATTGGTTACTTACAATAAAACTATATTTTACATAACTGAGACCAAATTAAGTTTCTTACAAAAATTATGTAGTACCTGTACTAAAATAAGATTTTTGTGTATAACACATAATTTTGATAGAAATTCATGCATCCTTTTATTTTAAAGTAAAGAAAAAAATTTGGAACATTTATAGATTTCACTTTTTATAATTTTCAGTTTTAAGATAGTTCAAATTTAATTTTAATTTACATTTTACAAAAAATTTTATGTTTCAACTAAACTTAGCATGTGAAGTCATATGCACCTACACACACTTACACATACATACATACACAAAAAGTATATTGTTTTATTCTATATTTTTTCTAACAAATAAGCAACAATGTAAATTTTACAAATTTATTAATTTTTTTAAGAATACAAGAAATTCTAAAATACTATAAAAATTGTGCAAGTTAGGAAAAAATCCCAATTTTAGTTCAGAAATTTAAAAAATTATAGCTTTTTCAAAGTTGTATAGCTATGCCAAACAGCCTGTGTAGGTACAATATAATACAGATTATTTTGTAGGAAAAACAAGCCAAGGGCAGGACAGAATTCTATTTGGCTGAATAAAAAAATCAAACAAATGATAAAATAGAATGTTGACTAGCCAATGTGTAAGATTTACTTGCATGATTTACACTTTCATTACACTTACATTACCGGAGAAGACATCGTAATATAACATAGGATGATATTTATAGCCTAAAGTGATGTGAAAAAAATATTTGCACTTTTAAAAATATTTTAAAGAAATATTTAGGAACAAGTTTGAATTTTGAGTTTTATTTTTATGAGATCTATGTAGGTCTGAAGATGAGTATATGGTAGTAGAATGAAACAATGATTTTTTTATAGGGAATTTATAAGTACCCGATTATTCAGCAGGTTATTATTCATTGATTAAATATTGATTTTATAACTGATAATGAATAAAATACTAAGATTAATATAGAAAATATATATTGGCCAAAAAGTAAAACCTATTTCAGTTAAACTTTTTAAATACATCATATTTTTTTAAAATCTTCTTTGGTGGCACATCAAACTATAGTCTTCCATATATGATAGGTAAGACTACTTACATTACACCACCCATACCTATGAATAATAGTATACATTTACTTCTGTTATATTTTATTTGAAACTGAAACCATTAAAATGTTTTGACGTAAAATTAATGATTAGATTTTTTTTTAATAATAAATTAGGTTCTAAAGGAATCTTGATATATTTACCTTTAATTTAGAAAAAATATCATGAAAATCGATCATTTAAAATATTACAAAACTAAAACTGGCTATTTTTGTTTTAAAATTTTATGTTTAAGTTGTAAACTAGTATTTTCTTGTTCTAGCATCCGTAGCTTGATTTAATAGAGTATTTTTTTTTCTAAGTGCTGCTAGGAATGAGAAATTTATTTAAAATACAGAATAAATTTACAAAGGACAATTTAACAATTTGCAAACAGAAATATATATCTCCAGAATACTTATATCATATTCAGTTATTATTATTCCTTACTTTATAAAATAAAATAAAATAACAAATCAAACTAATAAACCCAATACAAATCACCTCTTTGATAGTATCGAAAACCTGCCTTTAAAATTGTCACCACTTAACCTAACAACTCCAAGCAGAAGACACTGATAAAGATCGCCACGGAGCTATCGAAAACGTTCTGTCTCAGTAACTTTTTACAAATTTACAAAATTTGAAGTTCGAATAGTCACAAACTAATGTAAAAGTGATTAATTAAGTTTCACCGAATGTAATGGACTACAAAATTCAAGAAAATAATATTGTTTATGTTCTTCCACAGTTAAGAAAATTATATCTGACATTACTAGTAAGTAAACATACATGACATTAATATCATAAAAATACTGCCAGAGAGAATTCACGTTCAGTGAGCATGGCATTAACCTCGTCTAGAGCAAAAAATATATTACTTACATCCATATTGTATTTTACTACATACTGTAGAGCATCCTGCAACTTACTTTTGACAACAATATCGGCTGTACACTGTGCAGTGCCCAATGTATTACTTGCCGTACACATGTAATGACCTGCATCTTCTACTGCTATTTTCTTCACTGTCAGGCATACTTTGTTCAATTCCCAGCTTGTACTTATATTTGGTTGCTTTGGTAATTCCTGTCCATTTCTTGTCCAAATTATATTAGCCACAGGAAAACCTGCAAATCAAAACTAACTAGTATAGAATATAAATAATATGTAAACCTAATTATTAAAAACTCTTACAAAAATCCTTTTATCTCAGTCAAATCACATTAACAACAATGTTGTCTATATCAGTGATTAATAAATAGTTTTATTTTCCATACTACATTGTTAAGGAACTGTGTTTGACTAATATTAAATGGTTATACATATCTCGTGTATGTGTGTGTATATATATATATATATATATATATATATATATATATATATATATATATAATAATAATAATAAAATAATAATGCACACTAAGATGAATTTCACAAAAACAAATAAAATGTTTGAATTTTACCTGACCTTAAAATGTTTGTGTTAAATAAAATGCCTGACCTTAATTTAAATAGAGATTTTTTTACTGATTGTTTTCTAAAGTTAAATGATAATTATTACATTAAGACTAATCAATTAAGAAATTTAAATAAACAAAGCTGCACAAATGGATATCGCTCTAGTCTCTATGGACTAGTCAAATTGGACATCGTCTATGTTTGTTGGTCGCTGTTGACCTTGATTTTCATCTTATATGATTAGCTTAACAAATCTATAATAGATTTGGAACACAAACTTATACTGCAGCACTGAGAGATACATGAACTTTTCAGATAACCAAATAATGTGCTGAGATTTTTTTTTTCGAACCTGAATTTTGTTAATGTAAGAGTCTTGTGCATACAAAACTAGATATTATTTCTGTTTGTTTATCTGAAATAAAAACATAGAACACAGATTTTGGTTTGCTATTTTAAAATCATGTTACCTCAAAATAAAATTTAGTTAGATGTACACTAAAATGTTCAAACTTATATAGTTTTAACCCATTGTACTACACAAGCAAGCTCAACTACTCCTAATAAAAAGCGTTATTTTTCTCTTTATTTGTTAGTGAGATTTTAAGCATTCTGTAAAAAAAGTGTTGTTAGCAGCCATTTAATGTTGTGGTGGATGGAAAAGAAAAACTAATAATATATCGAATAGGCCCAAAAATAAATACAAAAAAACAATAGATAAATCAGAATTTAAAATATTAACTAAATTAAAACAACCAAAACATGGACCACAAACGACAACAAAATTAGCCACTTTTTATACACAGTATACAGTATAAAAGGAATAACAAAATCCTAAAAATTAACAATAATATTAATAATAATATGTCAACGTGGCCATTTATTTGTTTCTCATGGTTTATGTCTTGGGTGGTGTAATTGAGTTATTATCTTGAACTTTAATTTATCTATTGTTTCTTTATTGTATTCATAAATTAGGTATTGTAACTACAAATATATCAAGAGTCTTGTCTAAGTATATTAAAGTGTGAGTGATTATATATATATAGTCTGCCTGATAGAGATTCTACCAGATTCTCTACATGCCTGGTATAGACTGCCTAGTAGAGACTGTCTGGTAGAAATCTTCCTACCTGCCTGGTAGAGACTTCCTAGTTTCCTAAGCCCTGCCAGATATAAGGCTAATTAGAAACTAAATATCTTCCTATTGTTAGAATAAGAATTGCAATTAGTGTCTTACTTTCAATTATGCCTTCAAGAACAACATCGGCACCTTGGTCCACAATCTTGCCCATGAGTGGAGTAATAAACCTTGGAGGTACTTGCTTACGCCTTACAGGTTCTTTGGCTGGAACCACTGCATCAGTATTGGATAATTTGATCTCTTTATCAACCTTATCTTCTACTCCATCTACATTGTGATACTCACAAGTCTTATGAGACTCCAACTGTAATAATTTAATACAGAATTTTATCTTTTTCATACAAGCTATTAACAATAATAATATTAATAGTTCAGTAACTGAAATAAACTTTTGTAATATAATTACTTTAATAAACTTATTTTAAAAATAATTTTTGGTTTGAACTTACTAAAACAGTGATTTTTCCTTGAACTAAAAGTTATTAACAGCAAAAATTCAAATTAAATTATAAAATTTCAAATCTTTGAAAGATTTGCCTAATGTTATGGATAAAAACAAGAATTTAAATTCAGTAAATAGCAGAAGTGCTATGAAAAATAATATTCAGTTTCAATACAATTTTTTGACATAAATCACTGTCGAAAAATGAAATAATTTATAACATATTCAACTATTTTAATGAACAAAGAAAGGTAATTGAATAATTTTCATTCAGGAATTGAATCATTTACCTCATTCTTGTATCATTATCTTATTGGGTTTGTCATTTTGTTTCCATACTATCTGTTATGTGGTGTTGGGAAGCCTACACACGTAGGAAAATAATAAGGCAAGATGTCTTCAGATCACAGAAAAAAATGTTTCATTTGTTTTACATTAAAAAGTCTCATTTACATATTTATAGGAGTGATGTGTTATATTACAATACAACATACTTGAATAACTGGGTTGTCTCCAATTTTCTGAGAAGCTTGCTCCACTCGAGTAGTCTTGCCATGCACTTGAACAAAAGGTTCTGAACCTCCTTCATTAATAAGCTGACTTTGAGATGTTGTCTGCATAAACACTTGTCTCTTTAACTCATAAACTGATGTTTCTGAGATATTTATATTATCAAGAGATGGTAGAAGAGCATCTATCACAGAATCTACAACAGAAATAAGTTACAGTAAATCAATAAAATAATATGTATTGTAATATTTTAGGAAATATAGAACTATGTTGTTTAAATTGTTTATATTGAAATTATTATGTTTTTATTGTATTAGGATTGAAAATCAGATAATGTATTAGGAACGAAAAAGCAGATAGTTTGGCCAAGCATGGCTGCTCCATGGCACAGCCGATCCTCCCCCTCTCATACCGCAGTGTCTGTCGGAGTATAAACAGCACTATCAGCAACTCTGTGAAACGGGACAGGAAACAAGCTGCTACAGGAAAGCAATGGGAAAAGATCACCCAATCAAGCATACCACTGGATCTTCCGAGAGGCGTAGCAGTGGCTTTGTTTAGGATGACCACTGGACATGACTACCTGCAGAGACACCTGCATCGCATGAAAGTGGTAGACACACCAATCTGCCCACTCTGCTCCGACAACGAAGAGACGGCAGAGCATCTTACCACTTGTGACGGCCTGAAGGATATCTTTCACGAGGAGTCCAGGGAAGGACTCGCTACATTATACTGGGAGGCACGGCGTCGGATGGCTGAGAGGCCAAGAACGGGCGTTGGCTGAAGTAAGAAGTAAGTAAGGATTGAAAATAAAGTCTTTAAACTTGACATAGCGCAATTATTGGTAAAACTTTTAACGGTTTTTTTATATATTACCGCCAAACTAGTATTTTACCTCCAGATAGTTCTGAGAGCAAATGGTTCTAATTGTCATCTCGAGAGACCGACTGTTGACCGATAGTAAAACAGCTGTCCAGGCAAAGTTTAATATTTCCGGTATAGTTTTAAGAATGAAATAAGACCAGTCATTAAGAGAGACCCAGACTAGTGAGTCAAAAGAGAAGACGTCTTCCTGGCAACCAACAAACTGCATCCGATCGAATGCTTAGAGATACAAAAATAAGAATAACCAATACCTTAGTTCTTTCTAAATGAAAAAGAATGCAGTCCATCTTAACTTACTCAAATGTTGTAGTGTATTTATATGTATCTACATGATCAAAACAAGCCATATTATTACAAAGGTAAGTCTCCTTCTTATCTAATAAAAAAAATCAGTACCTGAAACTGTAAGAGTTGCAACACAACTTGATTTCCCAGATTCGTTCTCTGCTACACAACTGATTTTCCCAGCATGATTTTTTGATACATTTGGTATTGTCAACACTTGCCTAGATCCACTTGTTGAAACAAGAAAGTCTTTACCAGATACAGGTTCACCATTGAACAGCCAACGAACCTATTGACGAACAGTTATATTTTTAATTGTTGCTAATTTAACAGCATTAGTAATTTTGATAAAAATCTATTCGTTTTCAAATATTCAGTGACCCTCGAAAGTTGATAAACATTTATCGTAAAAACTGCAATGTGAACTAAATATTTTAGTAAACAATGACATAAGTTTTCCTTTAATACTACGAAAACAAACAACATTCATATACATAAACAATATATAAACAAGCATTTGAGTTTATTATTTTTGAGTTTATATATTTCAGTTTATGCTTAGTTTTAGAAATATTTTTTCAAAACAAATATTTATAAAGCACTAATATGGAAATCTGATTACTATAAAAAATGTTCAGTGATGGTTGTTATACCATAATATCAAAATACAGCAATTCCTACTTTAGTGATTTAACTACTTCACTAGAAACCACTAACTTACTGAAATTTCCAATAGACATTATTTATGGATTTACTTTTTAGAAAAAAATTAATACAAAAAATTAGGCGACACGTATAACTTACACAATCGGGTGCAATTATCTCCCAGACATGGGGATCCTGGAACTATGTCAAATTAAAGAGAGTGTTGCAGAAATAAAAAGATATGAATACAAGAGAGGAGGCTGAAGGAGTGGAAAAGGCAATAAAACCCTCTCCTCTAAGAAATAGAAAAATCCAAAACAGAAAGGTTATAAACCTAAATAAATATGAATAAAAACAGAAAGGTTATATTCATAAGGTTAAGAAAGGTTAAGAGATCTTGTAAGTTTGTCTGAACATAAAATTGTTTTAAACATCTATAACAGTCACATAGTCTGAGAAAGTGTGGTCTCTTTTATTTTTCTCTAGTTTCAAGTAGTAATTGTTGAACTGTGTGATAAAAACAACTACTAAATAAACAGAAAACACATTGTGAAATTTAAAGTACAATAAAATAATATATGGTACTGTTTAGAATTATTTAAATATACTTATTTCCATATAAATATAATCTAATTACAATATAACCATTTCAACATAGAAAACAAAAAAAAAAATATTTTTTTTTAAATATTCACAGGCAAACTAAAGAAAACATTGTAACAGATATTAATACACCTTGTAAAATTCATATTGAAGTTTCAAGTGCAACGATGTAGAAAAATTAATGGTAAATGGATGGAAAACAGAACAATAAAGTGAATGTAATTGGTAAAACTACGTATCTCAGTTTAAGACGTTTAACAAATTTTACACAAATATTTATTATAAATGCAATAATAATAAATAGTACAGGTAAACTATGTGCGAGATAAATATGTTTTGTTCATAAAAGCTGCTCCAATAAAGACTAATAATAATAAATAGTAAAGGTAAACTATGTGTGAGATGAATATATTTTGTTAAAAAAAGCTGCTCCAATAGTGACTATATATATTAAGATACAGAGAAAGAGACCTCATTATAACAGAATAATTGCGGCTAAGAGTTGTCTGTTATAACAAAAGTCCATTATAAAGCAAAATGTTATCGTAAAGTGACTAAAATTCAAATAAAACAAAGGCCAAACTGTCAAGAGGTTAATAAAAAAAGTAGGAAATATTTTTTACCATCTAAAAATTTTATTTAAAACTATTAAGTTTGTAAAAACATTTTCTGCAGTTACTGTAACAACATTTGACAACAGTGCTAAAAAATTGTCTTTATTTACTTTTAGTAAGGAACTCTTCAGATTGAAAATAATTTGAAGTTGTTTTAATAAACAGAAGTCACGTTACAGCCCAGAGAGTTTTGAATGGGTGAATATTTATTTACAAAACATTTTCAACACTTGATAAGTTTGTATTATGAATGTTACTAATATGTCTACTACTTACAGTATTTTTGCTTCAGCAGTTTCAACAAAGACATGATGTTTCAGGCCAGTGACCTTTTGCGCATAACATAGTAAAACACGAGTTTTGAAAAGATTTTGTTTAATAAAGCATCTATGAACACTAGATGAATTAATATTATAATTATTTGCACTATTTCTACTCTATATGTACACTAAAGATATGCCATCATTTTAAGAGAAAAACACTTGACAGAAAATACAAGTGGCTGTGTCAACAACTGTTTAAGCATTGTACCAAAGCAGGCTTTGTAGTGCCCATTTACGGGATTGGCTGAAGGTATAACCTATCTTCAAATACAGTATTTTATAAGTTAAATCCGTTTTAATAGAGTCTGTTAAAATGAGGTTCTACTATACATGATTCTCAGCTTATACACACAACAAACATTAAAGGCAAAGTTTACATTGACTTTCAGTTGCATGTTAAAAATTTACCTAAATTGTTGAAAAAAATTCATACTTAATCAAATTTGAAAAAAAATAGACAACAAAAATTTGAGGACTAAAGAACTAAATGTTATCTATCTTAAGATACAAAAAGATATTATGTTGAGATTTTTTAATTGCTTTTTTAAATCATAGGCTTCAAAATGCACACTAGCCTGTTATAACAATACATAAAAACATCCTGATTCAATGTTATGGGTTTTCCATCAACATCTTTGTTAAAGTCAAATGATAGAACAACCATACAGAAATGACAGTATATGGGCTTCAGATCCCTACCCTTGTCGAAACATCAAACAATAAAGTGCTCTTAAACCTTGCAACATTGGCAAGGTTAAACAAAATTGAAGTAACTGCTGACAACACAGTTACTAAAATCAAAATGTCCACTACAATCCCTCACAGCAACCTAAACTATCAAAGCAACCCCTTTACAATGTACAACTATCTAATTATCTGAGTATTAGGCTTGACTCTAATTGATCTTACCACATGCACATGATAAGAGCTAAAAGAGCAGATAGAAACTACTGGATTAGTTATAAAATGCATCAATGGCTGAAAACTCAAATTTCATTGTTAAGTTATTATGAATTTGTCCTAAACAAGTACCAACTGTCAATCGATCATGCAGTGCCAATACTATACTATCCAACAGTAACATCTGCCTCTCTTACAAAGTGTCTTGGCCTAATCATAATTAAAACAATCAAGTCGGTAGACATGTCAGTGAGCTCAAACTGTATGCTTTGATAGTTATGAACATCAGATCCAGTGAGTAAATGGGTTCACATTTACACTGACAGCTCGTATTAAGTCCTGAAACAAGAGGAGTATATGTGAAATGGAACTGTCATTTAATTGAAAACTCATTATCTGAGGGAAGAAATTCCAGCAATTATGAAGGTGAGGTGTACAGGGTCTCCAAATTTCTGAACAACTGCTAGCCTACAACCTACATCTGGAGAGAATGGTGTTCTTGATCAACTAACAGGTACCAATTTCTGCACTTTAGCAGCAATGCTCTTAGTGACTGCTTGAGAACAATCCAATGTTGCACTAGACTGGCATAACTCTTTTCAAGAGGATGGTTAAACCCTAAAATAGGTATCCAGTCATCTAAGAATTCCTAGCAACAAAAGCACTGACAATAAGGACAAGCAAGGATCTGAGTCAACCCAACCTGACATTCAGCTAACTTTGTGTAGAATCAATCATCTGATAAATACTAGTGACCTACGCCACACTAAGAAATTTTAAGATCCCAGGCACAATCAAAAAGTGAGAGAACGTGGTTTACAGTGGGGTCAATCCCAAGACATCTGGGGAAAAAATCCACTTTCTATGTTTGAGTCCATTTCCACTGCATTGACATCCTGCTGATAAAACCTGTCAATTGTGCAATCTTGCAAGAATGAACAGTATACATCTACAGACTGTCAGGCTCTAACATATTCAAAGGATACCATTATAAATTACTACTGGAAGCTTGACATCAAAAGTTGAAGAGCCACAAATGGGTATAGGATAAAGTAAAGTAACAGATGTCAGTATAATAGAATTTGTTCCGGTGTTTAAAAAAGTTTTTAAAATAAAATTATTATGAATAACATTAGTGAACGTTCTAAACATGTTCTTTTTAATTATTTACTACACCGATAAACAAAATTATAGCATTACCTTTGGCATTGGTTTCCCAACGACTATGCACTCAAACTTTGTATCTTGTCCTTGAGTCACGATTCTGTCTGCAAAAAGCTCTGTAAACGAAGGTAGTGTAGACTTTTGTTCAAGTTGAACCTCAGTTGCAAGTGAGCTACTCTCAATATTAATGGAAGGTTTAACTATTAGGTGGGCAAAACATTTTCCTTCCCCAGCACTGTTCGTTGCCCTGGCAGTGTACACGCCTTTGTCTTCGGGCTTCACAGATGTTATTGACAAGGTGCAATTGCCTTCTCTATCTTGATCAAACTGAAATTCAAAATTACGAAGTCATGTACCTTATGTTGTGAAAATTCAAGTATTGCAATTTGTAACTATAACTTGAAACCATTCACTAACATATTATGAACTATTTAGCTTTTAAACCATCAGTTTTTAAACCATTAGTTATCATAGGGGACAGTTCTGTCTGAAGCCATGAAGAATGCATTACTTTACTTAAATTAAAGTTCTGTGATAAAGGCCAAATTGATATTTCGATTGAAAGTAATCACATTACCAGCATATGACTATTGAGCACTTCTGTAACTTATGTAACTTAAACTTATTCTAATTTTTTTTTAATACAAAATACATATTTTAAGTTTCAGTGGAGTTTTGGTAGAAGTTAGTTCTGTGGATCCTCTCTATCCGGGAATGATGAAACATCTTTGGTACAGTTTTCAGGAGTTCACTATACTACAAATTCAAAGTTACTTGTCAGTGAATTGTTATTATTAATAACCATATATCTAATTTAGTGATAGCATTTTAAATTTATTTCAAAATATATATTTTTTTATTTGTTAATTATACTAAATTTTTTACTGAATTTCAGTTCCTGTTAAGATGTTCTTTTGTATTTTCATAATAAATAAAAAGGATTAAAATATCAGTTACTATATTTATATATGTGTAAAAAATTTGTTTTACTGAATTAACAAAGGATTTTGTAGAATATGAAACAGAAAGGTATTTTATTATTTCCTTTTATTTTATACTTTCAACTATTTGACATTTATGAAAAATGTATTGAATTCTAATTAAAAAGGCAACTTTTAATAATTAGAAAAAGAGATCTTATAGCAGATGTCTAAGACTCACCTGTACTCTATCTGATGGAACAATCTCAATATTATTTAGACACCATGTAACAGAAGGTACAGGTTCACCTTCTACCTTACAAACAAGAGTTACAGATTCTCCTTCTGTAGCTAAAGCATCTACTAGTAATGTAGTGAAGCGAGGTTGTACAGCTTTTACCTCTAACTCTACAGTTGTTGGCTGTGGATTCCTTGTCTGAGTTTCCTTCAAATTATCTACCACTGCAAAAAAATATAAAACATTTTTACATAAGTTTATGTTAATTAGGAATAAAAAAGAATGTCAATTTGTTTTTTTTAGAAAAAAACCTGTCTATTTTAAAACACTATTTTAAAATAATATTTTTAAAACACCATTCCACAGTGTAATATAAACGTTAGATGCACAAGGCATCCCTTTCTACTAAGACAAAAGACAGCTGACCTGTCTTGCTGCATCATATAATCTTATTTTACCATGTAACTTTATCTATTATCTTACTATTATAATTTTCCCTAATTTTAGTTTTTTTTCTTATTTATCTTGAACTTAAATTACTAATCAACAAAATTGGTTTTATTCATAGAACCCTGCTATAAATTGTTAAACTATTCAGATAATAGAACCCTTTCTGCTATAAATTGTTAAACTATTCAGATACTACACAATATCAAGAGCACAGTGGTACAATATATTACAATAAAAATATTGAAAAGAACCCCAATACCACAAAAATAATCAAAAATAACAAATAAAACAAGTTACTTAAGATTAAACCCTTATGTACATTTCGATGACCATGTCATCATCATCAGAGGGTCTTGTTACAAAACACAATCTAGCACACAAGAAGTTACAAACTAGAATGATCTTGTGTGTTAGATTGTGTTTTGTAACAAGACCCTCTGATGATGATGACATGGTCATCGAAATGTACATAAGGGTTTAATCTTAAGTAACTTGTTTTATTTGTTATTTTTGATTATTTTTGTGGTATTGGGGTTCTTTTCAATATTTTTATTGTAATATTCAGATACTACTCATGGAGCATTTTCGATAGGCATAGACACATTTTAATCAAATATATTTCACCATTTCAATGAAAGCAGTTTATGAAGTGGGGGTAGTTTATCCTTAAAATAATCATTAATTTGATTTTAAACTGCTGTTGTAAAGTAGCTAATGGTTAGAGGTTTACTGGGTGTATTGTGAATGTTTTCTTTGTAGATATTACATAGCTTTGCTTATTAAAGTGTTGCTCAGGGTCTTTAATTATCGTTTTGAACATATGAGAGAGATCCATTTTTATTAAATTCTGTTTCACAATAATTTGGCCAACAAACATTTATGCTACGGATGTAATGCTGCAAAATGAACAAAATTTCTTAGTCATGCTACTGAAAGTTAATATAGAGTCTGTAATACAGAACACTTTAGCATAAGATGCAGAATGCTGGACAAAAAAAACGTATTTCAATACTTCAATACAGAATTAGAAGGAGAAACAATAGTCCTGCTTATTAATCAAGCATTATTATCAGTAGTTTCAAGCATTGAGAAAATCAGAGGTAATGCCATTATTTCTAGAAATATTGGTTTTCCACTTCCCAAGGGTAGGCCATCTGGTTGTGAATAAAAGTTTGAGTTGTGGGTGAAATAGTTTTGTTTGATGATGGTTTGGAGGATGTTTAGGATTTCAGTAATGTGGGTTTTAGGTATGTTAATCTTTATTAATTGGGTTTCTATGATGTTGAGCGTTTCGGGTATGGGTATGTTGGTGTACGTATTTGTTATGTCGAGTGATACTAGTGTTGAATTTTGTGGTATGTTTATGTCTTTTATTTTATTTATGAGGTTTGTTCTGTTTTTTATGTGTGTTTCTGTGTTTAAGGCTATGGATTGTCCATGTATTTTGCTAATGCATGTGCAGGGGCATTCTGGTAGTTGATGATGGTTCGGACAAGAACATTGAGTTTGTGAATTTTGGGAAGAGCGCCGAGGGTAGATGCTTTAGGGTGGACATTTCCAAGCAGAAGACACTGATGAAGACCGCCAGCTAGTGATCAAAAACGTTCTGTCTCAGTAAGTTTTAACAAATTTACTAAACTTAAAGTTCAGATAGTCATTAACTATTGTTTAAGTGATTAATAAAATTATTATTTCTTTAAATAATTTTGCAAATAAAAATAGAAGCACCTTCAGGAGAAACAATCTGTTCCTGAATATAATATATTATATTATATGCAGGATAAGAATTTACCTTGAACTGTAAGCCTGCACTGACTAGACGCTTCTCCTGCAGAGTTAATGGCCACTACTTTGTACTGCCCTGCATCTTCTAAAAAAGCTTCTTGGATAATCAATGAGCAATGATCGCCATGGAACAACAGTTGGAAATCGTTTGACTCTTTCACAGGCTGTTCTTCATGATACCATATTACCTAAACAAATATTTAACTCTCACTATCTTCTTTAAAGAAGACAAAAACATATTCCTTCGTTATTACAAAACAAGGTACGGTTCTATACATGGAGATAACATAGTTTATTTGATCATTTTATGTTATAATTGAAAAAAACACTTTCTCAAGTGATTGTTTATTGTTACTGGCAACAAATGTTTATTATTATTTGCCATATATATTTGTTTTAGACCTATATTCCACTCACCACTTTTAGCCCATTATACCATGACATTCCATCAACTCGCTTTATATTTGATAATTTTCTAACATTAAAACATCCTCACTGAATCTTCAAAAATAATTCATTTCAAACAATACTGAATACAGATTATTGTTTAATGATATATTCTCTAACTTATTTCAAATGGTAAAACTAAACCTTTAATTTCATCAAATAGTTAATTCTAAAAATTTACATAATTTCCAAGGGAAATGGAAGCTTAAGCTTATCAACAAATATAGCAGAGTAGTCATCCTCATTTCCTCTCATTGTCCCTTACGATAAATACTGAAACAGGCAGCCAACTTACATGAGACACCAGAGCTGCTCTAGTTGTGCTACTGAAAAGTATTAAGTTGCAGTGGATCCCAAGTCATGTTGCCATTTTTGGAAATGGAAAGGTGGACATACTGGCAAAGAAAGGCACCAATTATGAATTAAAATGAAGGTGCTTCTATCTAACAATATATAAAACTGAACTGAGAGTGATGAGACAAACCACACTTGGACAAATAACTGCCACTAGAGGGAAGAATTGGGAACTTCTTAAAAACGTTTGTCTGATCCCCAATATCTGCTCAATAAGCAGAGCCATATAGGTTCATTTTTTTTTTATTGTAATGTCAAGGCGTTTCTGAGGAGAAAAGAACTGCTTAAGAAAACATGTCTCTTTGTTATACTGGTTAGCATGGCATCAAATGGCAGAAATGCCAAGAGCAGTTGAAGGCTAGTAAGTAAGTACATTCATGATTATGTAACAAAATTAGTAATTATGAACAAATTTAATAGCATTTTTAACCAGATTTGCCCTAATGTTCATTATACATTTTAAATACATAGTATTTCTTGGTAACATACATTTTCATTTCATTTCTATTACAATACTTCACCAATAAAACAATTGGAAATATTTAATTTGTATGTAAAACACTGACCATTTCTGAAATATTCTTATATTAGGATTACATAACTAATATCTTATATTTAACGTATTTTGTAAGTTTTTTTTAAAAATTGAGTTATGTACTCTTAATATATTTACAAAACATTTAAAACAATAAATGGCAATATTTTCAGTATTCTTAAATGTAAAACTTTATATGCTTCAATACACATAACTTTTTATAATTTAATTATTTTGTATAAATATAAGTTGCTAATTTATATGTAACAATGGGCAATCTAACATGCTTTAATAAATAATAAAATATAACTAACTTGAATACATGCAAAGAAATAACTTATTATTAATGAAATAATTTGGTGCAGGGAATTCAAAAACGAAAATTTATATAAAATCTACAAACAGACATCATAAAGTGTTCTTACGTTGTATAACATAAAATGTTCACAATTACAAGGTTTTGAGACAGTCTATGTCCACATTATTTTTGTAATATTTAAAATCATAAGTTTTCTATAATTTAAAAGATAAAACTAGACTAAGAAAATTGTTTAAGAATGAAAATATTCACTACAAGTTGTTAAAAAATTACAAATCTTTTATAAGAGCTTTTAAGAGATAAAAGTAATTTTAAAGAAAACATCTACCTCCAAATGATAGTTTATCATATAGTTTAAAATTATTAGTTAACATACAGATAATTACATCTCAAACCTTAAACACATTTTAGTGGTTTCAAAGAAGACCACTTACATTCTTTAATAAATTTACACACCTAGTATTATGTTTCCTAAATTTATTTTAAATTAATTTCAATACATTAAACATAGGAATCATAATTATAAAGGAACATATTCCTTTTATTAAAATATTTTTGTGAAATAATTTGTAAATAAAAACCTGTATAGGATAGTTTAAAACACATGAAATCCTGCACCAATTATTAAAAAAAACTTAACTAATATCAAGAAATGTTTTTGAGCCGAATGGGGATCAGACAAACGTTTTTAAGAAGTTCCCAATTCTTCCCTCTAGTGGCAGTTATTTGTCCAAGTGTGGTTTGTCTCATCACTCTCAGTTCAGTTTTATATATTGTTAGATAGAAGCACCTTCATTTTAATTCATAATTGGTGCCTTTCTTTGCCAGTATGTCCACCTTTCCATTTCCAAAAATGGCAACATGACTTGGGATCCACTGCAACTTAATACTTTTCAGTAGCACAACTAGAGCAGCTCTGGTGTCTCATGTAAGTTGGCTGCCTGTTTCAGTATTTATCGTAAGGGACAATGAGAGGAAATGAGGATGACTACTCTGCTATATTTGTTGATAAACGATAGAAGGCCTCAGAACCCATTTTCATTGTGGCTAAGCTTAAGCTTTATTCTACTTCGCCTTACTCCAAAATAAGACACAAAGTTTTCTTTTACTATAACTATACTTCATTAAAGAGGTGGTACTTGATAATTTTTAATCAAGTTAGAAACATTCATTAATAAAATATTTGAAATGTTATAAGAATTCTCTATGACTTAAAACTTTGTTTTTACTCCAATGTTTAAGTATAATAAAGGATAGATTCAGCAATGATCAGGTTCACTATGAGTTTCATTTACTAACAACAATATGGGTCAATTGAAATTCTTGATAAAGAATAACATCAGGAGAATTAACTTGTGTTATCAATTAAGTGGTATTTATAAGAGATATTTCACCCCATATTATTTGATAATAAAAATTTCAATGAAGGGAGTTCTAGTGACATATAGAGAGGATTAGAAATTCACAATACACAAATATAATTTTTTTGGGAGAAAGGAAATTTGAACAAAATCTGTAAGTTAAGTGGTTAAGAAGGACCATTTGCCAAATAAAGCATTTTCACTATAGAAAATGTGGGCTTATATCCAGACGAAGGAGGATTGAACTGCAATAGAACACTGATAGTTTTGTCACACAACAAGACCAGCTTAATTCAACCCATAAACCAAGGTGTTCTGGACCAAGAAAAAATGCCATCACAATTTGCTGACATATGTTTTAATTCGTTGCAGATTAAATGATCCATGATTTGAGCATTCTAGTTGTTACAAATTAATTCCATATCAACTGAGTTGTATTTCGTTACAAAAATATTCTCCCTTATAATGCACTGAATATTATATATTTTATATGGGTGGAATGTTTTATTTATTACTTTGTTCCCTAGTTAGTTTATTATTTATTTTATTATTATTTGCAATCATAATTAATAAAAACAAATTAAAAGTTATTCACAATTTGAAGAATGTGTTAGATTAAAGGCTCCCACTATATTGTCCATTTCGGATGTACACAAAAACAGACTAATTTTCCATGTTTGACAGAGTAAGTCACCCTACAAACATCAGCTACTGACTGACATTAAGTAACATCTCTTGGAATACGAGGTGTGTTAAAAAAATACCAAGAATGTTTAAATTTCGAGTGTTTGGAGAGTCCAAATGTCAACATTTTTGTTTGTTGTGTTGGTATACATGCCCCTGAAGTATGACACAATTTTCAGCTGTATTCATTGTTTACTTTATCTGTGGCAGCCGCTTAGGTTAGACGTTTTTTCATGAGTTCCTCGATTTTCGATTGTTAAAAAAAATTGGATTAAAGAATTCATATTAGGTTTTGAGTAAAAAATGAAATAAAGTGTAACAAAGTGTGCAAAATGTTAACAAAGCCCTATGGTGAGTCTGCTATGAAAAAAACAAGTATTTACGAGTGGTATAAGCATTTCCAAGATGGCAGCGAAGACGATGACGATGATGAACACCACGGACGCCCCAGCACATCAACAACTGATGAAATCGTGGAAAAAGTGGAAGCTATGGTAATGAATGATTGCCGAATCCCAATCAGAGAAGTCGCTGATGAAGTTGGCATATCGATTGGCTCATGCCATGACATTTTTGCGAACATTTTAGGTATGAAATGCATGGCAGTAAAATTTGTTCCAAAATTGTTGAATTTTGAAACAAAAACAGTGGCGATGGAAGTTGCTCAGGAATCACTAAATGAAATCAGCGACGATGCAGAATTACTGAAACGTATTATAACAGGCGACAAAACATGGGTTTACAGATATGATGTCGAAACGAAGGCTCAATCGTCCCAGTGGAAGCATTCTGGTTCTCCAAGAATAAAAAATGCTCGGCAAGTGCGATCGAACGTCAAGGTTATGCTTACTGTGTTCTTTGATTTTAATGGCATAGTGCATCATGAATTCTTGCCACAAGATCAAACGATCAATAAAGTGTACTATCTACAAGTTCAACGGCGTAAAAACGCTGGCATAAGTGCATAATATCTAGTGGGGACTACTTTGAAGGGGCCAATATCGATGTAGATGAATAAATATTTTTTTCAAAAAACGAAAATGCCAGGTATTTTTTGAACACAGTGGTATACCGAGCAAGAGAGTCCAATTGACATAACAACTGTTGACGGATCTATCATGTCTAGAACGTCTGATAAAAGAGCTACTTTTGGGCTATAGATATTTATTTTTATCTACGCTGCAAGTAGATACACAGATGTCTAGTCTTGTACATGACACATAATAAAAAAAACTCTCTTGAAGCAAACCAACAACGACAAGAATCATGACAAGCTATTGACATCCGGATGATCTCTACCACTAATATGTCGTGGTAAGCATATTTTGTCCGTAGAACATAATGGATTAAACAATTAAAAGTACAGGTACTATTACTAATTTTTCTTTAAAGGAAATAGAGGTGACTTACTGAATCAAAAAAGCTTGGGGTCAAACCAAACTTTAAATAATTAGGACATCATGGAACAAAATTAAACTGTCAACTGAAATGAAACTAAAGAATTTTTTGAGGAATAGCTTCCTAGATTATTTGAGTACTGATTTTTAAGCAGACATTATTGCAGATGATTTTTAAAAATATGTTTGTAGATAATCTTTATCTTATAGTAATAAGCAGTATCCCGACAACCTTTTATACTCTGTGTGACACCGACAGTAGAGGCTTAGCTTTGTAAAAGAAACAAATGTTTCAAAACGTGTCAGCAAATAAGCTCTTAAGTATTCACTATGTTGCATATTAATTAATTATAGTTTAATCAGCGAATTCAAGATGATTACAACAAGCAACTTTAATCAATATGTATTGGAATATGTATTATATGGTTTTAAAATGCCTATAAACAATACAATAGTTTCATTTAGGCCTGATCTTATATTGTTTTAGATTTTGTATATAACAGGTTTTTTACAAAATTTGAGGCTCTCGAGGTTCTATTACTATCCTATCACTCGAGTCCTATCCAACTCCAATTACAAAAATTCTACTTTGCTTTATATGAAACATACTACTTTACTTTAGCCAATGCCAGATCTTGGCATTTCTGCCATTCTCCTCCTAGCCTCCCAGTACAGACAATGCTGGCTTCGGTCTTCCACATCTTGCAATGCTGTGCAATCCCGAAGATGTGGGGCATTCATCTTTTGACAGTTGCACAGAGGGCAAATATATGAAATATGAAACATGCTGATTTACACAATAGTTCCAAGAAAAATAATATATGTTATTGTATATATATTTTATATAGTTTGTATAATAGTACTGAATTTGGCATGATATAATCTTATCCTTATTTTCAGATTAAGTTACACAAAAAGTTGTAGTGTATAACAAAATAAACTACAAAATATTGCACTCAAAATATAACATCGTATACTTACTTCTGGTTCAGGTTGGCCAATTATAACACAATCAAGTCTGACTTTCTTTCCTTCAAAAACAGCAAGATCTTTAAGTGGTAACTGGACTGCGGGTTTTGTAGGTTCTATGTCACTTGCCATCTCAGAGTCAGATGTTTCTGTTGGTAATCTCCCTTTCACTGTAACGTGACATGAGCTTGTAGTTTCTCCACCACTGTTGAAAGCTTTAATGCTATATGCTCCAGCATGCTTTAAGAAAGCTTCTGAAATAATCAAGGTTGCAACTTCTTTCTCATATGATACCTGGAAAATCATTCAAAGTAAGTAAAGCAAACCGTACATTAGTATAAGTTTTAAAATTTAGTTAAAATTTTGTGTTGTACAAATTACGGTCATTTTATACCACAAATGGTCATAACATAACAAATTAATTGCTACTTTGGTATTTAGAAACACATATATCATATTTTTTTAGTTATGTTTGTATTTGATAAGCATGTTTGTTTTTCATCAATCATCTGTTGTTTTAAATTCTGGAACTCAAACCATTAACACATTTATGTCTAAGTTACATTTTTCATTTCTTTCTTCTTATTCCGTAGACCAACTACAAATAAAATTGCCAAATAATTAATATTATTTATTTCTTGCTATATAAACTTGGTGTGGCCATTTCTTTACTTATTTGCTACAGAAAATATTATCTGTTGACACTGGCAAATTTTTATAAAACCTATCTTACAACTATAGTAGAAACATTGATTTTTCTGTTGCTAGATACAATTAAAAATGTAAGGTATTGAAATCACTGCTGGACTTCAAGAAACTTTTATGTTTTTAAATATCAATTTTAAATAATACCAAAAAAACAATCCCAGAACTAGATTTGAGGTTAAGATTTAAAATGAAACTAGTTAAGATTTAAAATGAATTATACCTGTTAAATTTCAACCAACAAATCCGTCAACAAAAATAATTAGACTTGTCAAATGAACTGAAAATCTGCGTGTGCATTAGAAATTCAAGAGTAACCATTAATTCTTGCGAATGATTAACTTAATTATAGAACTCACAAATGCAAATAGAAATTTGAAATACTTTAAATATATATTTAATAACAAAAACTTTCCATTCTTTCGTGTACCAGTAATAATTGAAATGTCTTATCTGAACTCTTGGAACTGATCTTGTTCTTGAATCTGTTTATTGAGGTATACAATTAAACAGTATAGCACTTCAATGTTAGAAAGTGGCTATACAAGATGGCAATGTGACATGTAATATGATTTGAAGGCATGCCACTTTAGAGTCATAGTACATACTAACTTAAGCGATTTGTAAATAATTATCATTTCCTATCAGTAAAGCTAATGGAGAATATGAACCATTTAAAACGCTATCTATGAATCCAGTCAGACAAACATTTTTAATGTTGATCAAACTGACATTTTATCAACTGTTACAACATCATATGTTAGCTGCTGAAGTGAAAACATGCAAAGGTGGGAAGAAATCTAAACTTCATGTTACAGTATTATTTTGCTGTAATGCAAATGGAACCAAAAAACTGAAGCCATTAATCATCGGCAAGTGTTTAAAGCCTCGTTGTTTTAAAACATGAACTCTCTTCCATGTACTTATTACAAAAACAAACATGCTTGGATGACGAAACCTATTTTCAATCAACAGTTGGTCCAGTTGGACCAGAAAATAAAAAACGAATAAAGAAAAAAATCTTTTTTTAGCAGACAACTTTTCAGTTCATACAATTACAAGCAGATTTAAAAACGTAGAAAAGCCATCCTAAAACCACTCGATCTGGAAACCTATCCTGTAAGTATGTAAGTTACTTACAGGAGACTTTTACTTTGGAAAATTCTAATGAATATAGATTTTACACTGACGATAAAATCAACTTAAAAGATGCCTGTGACATGACTAGATCTTCGTTGTAGTCAGTAAGAGATTCAATAATTGTAAATTACACCAAAAAAACAAAAATGTTTAAATTAACAAGAAAAGAACCTGAAATTAAAGAATGTATAGCACAAAATGAAAGAACTTTGTTGGAGAAAATGATATGTGGAACACTGATGTTTCTGCATGAACAGTTGTCAGTTGCACAAATTTGTGAACATTTGACGAATATGTAAATGTGGATAACGTTTTGCTGGGATATGAACCGAGGTATAACGAAATTGTGGAAAATGTTAAGAGAGCTGCGCCAATTTCTATGTCATCTGTCTACAATTCAGACAGCAAAGAAAATGGAGGTGAATAAATTTCTGAAAATAAAGTCTCGTTCGCATAAATAAATAAAAGTTTAGGATATCATTTACTCAAACCTAACTACTCTACATGGTGGTCCAGATACTATTCAAAATTTTCGTTATGTTAAACAATTTATTTTAATGATAAAACTACAAAGATATTGCAGTCAAAAATAACAGAATTTGACCTCTTATTTTATTGCCTCGTACTTGGCCAGCTTATTTAATGATTGAAAGGTTGGTATGACAGTAAAAAAAATTTATTAGTCCTGTTTTTTTTTGTAAGAAGCTGGGACTAACCAGGAAAACATACAGATATTCAGACATATTATGGAATAAATATAAAAGCAGAATATCCCCAACTATATTGTGAAATATAGAATAGAGAAAAAAATGGAGGGAAATCATACAATTCTTTTTTTATTTAAAGGTAAATAATCAGAACATTGACCACTTTCCACATTTATAAGGATTTTGTAGCACAGATAACGACTGAAATGAGTGTAAAAAACTTACTGCTACCAAATAAATCAAAAAGGTTTGAATCTATGTTTAACATTTTAAATATGGTCAGTACAAAAAACATACAATCTCTGAAGGTGTTAATTGAATTCGTAAGATGTCTTCCAGTTTTAAGTGACATAAAGTTGATTTTCAGCAGAGGGTGAATCAGTTTAACATATTATTACACACTTTGTCCGCTGTAAAACCTGTCATTGTTTCTCACTGAATTATATATATATATATATATAGATGACACCACTAATGTGGATCCTTCAACTCTCAATAGCAATGTTAGCCTACTTATAAAATGGTAAAAACCAGTTTTTTTTTTTGTTAAAATAGAAATAGAAGTATTTTTTGGTTACTTCAATTTTTGCTAGCCAACATTTTGTTTACATTTGCCTTAATTTCTCAATGAATAATTTTATAAAAACTAAAATAGTTTTTTTTTATATAACATAATGATGTCAGGTGATATACTCAATACTTACTTACACCCAACTTGTCTATTTTGCAGTTTTGATCAATAATTGAATTCTTGTTATTCGAAATTGAAAATTGTTCGAACAACACAGTTTACATAACTAAATAAAACCATAAGTAAAAAGAAATATTGTCGTTCAGACTAAGGGCTAATGGTTTAACTTTTTTGTTGTAAGATTTTAAATTACTTAAAATTATTTTTATACTCCCATAGTACTTATATTTGTTTAGCAAGAAAGATTATACACATTCAAAGCTCTAATAATTTTAAAAATTCTGTCAAAACAATTTATAACTCTTTATAAATAATTATTCTCTTTATAAAATAACATCGGTCAAACACACTCTTTAATCTACCACTTAGACCACTGACCTTGGCATCTCTTGTTTCTTTGATTTGTTTTCCATTATGAAACCACAACAGCTGTGGCTCTGGTTGACCTTTAACCATACATTCTAGTTTAATCTTTTGTCCTGCCCGAGCCATTACATTTGACAGCTGAGTAACAAACACTGGGGCTTCTGTAGGTTCCTTACCTAAAAACACCAGTTAAAATAATTTATCACCCGTCACTTAACTTCTTTTCATTAAAAAATACAAATTGTTCAGTTGTGGTTTTCCCGTACAATAAATTGTAGATTTCAATAAACAAAAAATATAGTTGACATTTTTTTAACAAATCATTTGAATTGTAACTTTGTAATGATGATACTTTATGAAGTTAAATTGCCTAGTTTCAATTTAAAATAAATAATACCATTAGATAAATAATTTTTGCATTTAAATTAGCAAGTTATTATTATATAAATTGAATAATATTAACTTACAAGAACTTGTAGGATGCAGAAAGTTATAGAGTGCAGAGAACATGCTTTCATTTACTAGAAATAATTCTTAATGGTGTGCTTGTGTTATGTGGAACAAAATGTTTTGGCAACATCTACTGGCAAAGGTTTAATGAGCATCTTAAATCAAAATACATTTGACTCACTTCTCTAATTAGTGGTGAGTTTATAGTATAAAAGGCAAAATTAATGGTGTATACTTTGAAATCTTAAAAAAGTCAAAACAATATGGTATACAATTAGTAAATTCATGAGAATAGTAGTTGAAAAAACCGTGTATATTTTACTAACACAGTTGACATCTTAAAAACATGACATTATAAGGTTAGTTTCAACTAAGATACGCATAACTAAAAACAACAAAATGCCCAAAAAGATTTTAAAACCACTATTTATTTTCTTTGTTCCCAGGATTTTTTAAATTGTTATTAGCCTTAGCAGTTTCTTTATTTCTTGATGCATATAGTCAGTCCTGGGGTGGTTTTAAATCATAAATTTTATATATGTTTTAAACAATGGCAAGTGATGCTTTTTGATGTTTATATGGTGAAGAAGCATATCAAGATATTTTTATCCAGTGTTAATCCAAAATTTTGCTCTTACCTGTTTCTTGGTATATTTTTGTTTTTCATTTTTTATTTCAAGTATGTCCTATGTTCTTCAATTTTTTATTACCATCTTAACATTGTTGCTGCTTTTAAGAGCTGTAATTTTATTCTTAAAAAGTATTCATTTTCTTAGTATTATAACAATGTCTAAATTCTAAATTTGTTTGGCTTGGGTAGACATTTTATTAAAATAATACTCATTAAAATTCCAATATAAATAAAACACACATGTTAAATCTTTTCTTCCTTATCTTCATATGAAGAATATTGCACTTTGAGATGGCTTATGTCCTGACTAAAATATATAAATGAAAAAGAATCATTTATGAACATGATGTAAAGAGGACAGGCATTGGAACAAAGAGAATTTAATGAGTTATAAATGACCTAAAGACTAAAATGTTACACAACAATACTGGTTGTTGTTATAGTCACCACTATTACACAATTCAATTTAATGTTGGAAGTTGAAAATCAACCATGCTTTTTGTGTACTCATAAATAAATTAACTAAAAATATAAATAGTTTTATGCATTACAACATAAGTATTAATATTCTATAGCTGATTCAACAGTAAAACTCAGACTTCTTGCAAGTTAAAGCAGAAGTAAACAAGTTTTTAAACATGGATAAATTTCACATTTTGAATCAAACCTAGTTAGATTCAATGCTTAGAGTTCCTGACATTTCAACATATGGTGAATTAAACCTAGGAACAACCTATGCCTAATCCTAGATCCACAACAAACTGCCAAAGTTAAAAGAGACCTAGGATCAACCTATGCTTACTCACAGTTCCATATTTGAAACAGACTTAGGAACAACTTTTGCTTACACATAGTTTCATGAAAAGTTTACACTGTTCATAGAGACCTTGCTAACTAATAGTTATATTATAATTTTTCATATGTTGAATTAAACCTAAAAACACCCTATGCTTACAGTCCCATTACAATTATTTATTCATGTTAAAACCTACCTAGGATCATAATTTGCTTACTTACAGTTTCATGACAATTTTACATTTATCAAAACAGACTTAGAAACAGCCTATGCTTGTTAACTCAGTTACTTCATAATTTTACTCAGTTTGCATCAAACCTAGAAATCTATGCCTGCTTATTATTTTGTGACAATTTTACACACGTTCAAAGAGACCTAGAATCGCCCTATGCTTACTCACAGTACCATCACAGTTTTATATTTAATACCACAAGACATAAGATTGTAGCCTATGCAATAGTATACGTTTTAAATCAAGCCTAAAAATGGTTATACTTCTTAAAGTTGCATGATCATTTTACACATGTTGAAAGACACCGAGACAACCTATACTTACTTAAAATTTTATATCAATTTTACACTTGATGCATCAGTCATATATTCAGCTAATGCCTACACACAGTTCAATGAATTTTTTCACATGTTGAAACAGTTTTACAATCAGAACAACAGAAGCTTACTCACAGTTTGATGTCAGTTGTGAAAGTCAGAAATAATTTAAAATTGCAAGTTTACTTTTCTTGCATCCATGACATACATTTTAAAATTTAAAAATCATATTTCATCAATTTAGTGGCTGAATTAAAATGGTTATTACTTTCAATTCAATAATCCTACATCTAAGAAAATTTGTTTCATTTTACAAAAAAATTTATCAAATTTAAATACAGAATGTAAAAGTAGTATTTTAATCAAATCGGAAGAAGCAAAACAACAGTGAGACTGTATAATATTTGTATATACAGTAAAACCTCAATATAACAGATTAATTGGGGCTGAGAGTTGTCCATTTATTGAAAGTCCGTTATAAAGAAAAACATTCTCATAAAGTGACTAAAATACAAATAAAACAAATAAGAAACTATAAAAACATAATAGAAAGAAATATACTAATTTAAAACATGTACATTTTATTTATAATGATTAAAAATCAGTTGGAAAATTCAACACTGTTACTAAAACGTAAAATTCAATGACAGTGCTAAAAAATATTTGTTTTCTTATTTGGAAGTCTTCAAATTGATGGTGAAAGTCTTTTGAGGTTGTTTGGAAAAAGTCGTGTTTCAGGTTAGAGTGGTCAGCATTTAGGGGAGTCTTTATTTACAAAACATTTAAAAAGTTAGCATTTAAAACATTTTTGATAGGCCTACACTAATTACAATTCTTTTGTATTACTTGAAATAATTTTATCAAACAGATGTAGCATTTTAGGTCAGTGACCTTTTGAGTATCACAGGTTCAAACACTGGTACTGCAAAGTTTATGACAAAACATTTATAAGCACTTAACAAATTATTATTAATATTTCTACACTATTTACCGTCCTGTTAGACTATTTTTAGACCAAGTGACACTTGAGAGAAGAAAAAAGCAACTGTTTCAGCAACCATTTAGGCACCATGCCAGCTACATGGCTACATGGCGTGTGCTATGTGGTTAGCAGTTTGGCCGTGATTGTTCTCCAAAACAGTTTTAAGCAGTGTCCAGTTTAATAGAGTCTACTGTAATGAGGTTCTACTATAATTACAATCTTGTTCTCAATACATATGGCAGGTTTGTGTCAAAACAAAGGACCTAAGCAAATGCTCCCCATTCATCCTCAGTCTAGATCCTTGTAGACTTATGGACATATAGGCATTTATAAACAGTTTTAAAATGAAAGAATGTAATAGTTAACATTGTGACATATTCTACACTTTGTCAAGTGTTTATCTATCATAATTTAATAGGCATAAATTTAAGGTTTACATAAAATTTCCAAACAAAAATTAACTAAACCATTTATTATTCATAGATGTAAAAGTTTCAAATTATATGGAAGATAACTTACTTTCTACAGTCACTTTAGCTGATGTTGTCTCAGAACCGAGCCTGTTTGTCGCTTTACAAAAATAATCTGCCTGATCTGACAACTTAACTGCATCAAACGTAATAACAGCTTCTCCATTGTTGTAGGTGATGTTAAAATCTGAGCTATTGTCAATACAAACATTGTCTTTGAACCACTGCACAACCGGCAAAGGATTTCCTTCAACTGTACACTTTAATTCAAAAGGAGAATCTTCTTTTAAAATAATTGCACTTAAAGGCTTTGAAAAAACTGGGGGTGTTTCTCCTTCATTTTCTGTAAAATAAAATTATTTTTCATAAGGTCTGAAATAGTATATTTTGTTATTAAGATAAAGGTTTAGACAAGATATTATTTGGTGGAAAGTGATATACTACACAATTTGTCCTATGAATTGTATAAAAAAATAAACCCAAGATTTCTTGAATGCAAATGTTAAACAAATTTTAACAAATATAAATACAGCCAGATTAATTGTTCTTAAATTATATAAACAACAAATCTATTGGTAAAACTTTGATTATTAATGACTATTAAATATTTTAATTTCGTTCTTTCAGTTGTAGGTAATATATGATTTATTCCTGAGTTAAAATTATGTATATATTATTTTTTAAGTAAGGTAAAAATTTCATGGTAATAAAAGACAAGATTTCTGTTCCAAATTTCTTTCAATTTTTGCATTACTACACAGTCTTTCACATTTCACTAGACTATCTAGAAATGAATACAGTTTGAGAACTGTATATAAGTGTATATAACTGCAAGCCGTGGTATATTTATTAAGAGAAGAAATACTCATAACACAGTAGAGGAGAAAGAGGATCCTGCCTATAATATCCAAATTTTTACGTTACTACAAATTTTTACGTCCAACATTGATTACTAATTCATACTTATGTTATCAATGAATGGTAAATAGGTAAATAAATTGGTACAACTGAGCACTTATATTTATTAAATATAGATAAATATTTATAAAAACCAAACAAATGTACACAAAACACTAAACATTATTTCTCTAGGCCTTATAAGTTATTTAAACTTAAACTGTTAATATTAAAAAGACATTATGTAAATAAATACAGTAACGGAAATTTAACCCAATTCTTCTGTCCTTAGCAACAAATCTATTGACTTCATAAAAAAAACTTGCCTTCAGCTTTATTTCTGCTAATAGCTTACATTGTACCACCTTGTAACTCTATGCTAAATGCTATCTGATCACAAGTTTCATATTAGCTAAATGCCAAGAAAACTTTCCACCTCTTTGCATTAACTTTTACTAGTCTGGAATAGTCCTACCAAGTTTTGTTTTTTCTTTAAAAGGTAGAGAGGGAAATAGAATGACTGAAAAATAATTAATATTCGTAATACACTCCGTTATTGTGAACAAAATAACTCAGGAATATTAGCATTTTATTTTATATCAGAACTAATATATTGAATTTTGTAGTCCATTAAGTTCGGCGAATCTTATTAATCACTTAAACAATAGTTTATGACTATCTGAACTTTAAATTTTGTAAATTTGTTAAAACTTACTGAGACACATCATTTTCGATCGTTATGTGGCGATCTTCATCAGTGTCTTCTGCTTGAAGATGTCGGGTCAAGCGGTGAAGGTTTTAAATGTAGGTTTTCGATAGTATCAAAGAGTATGTGTGATTTGTATTGTGTTTGTTCGAGGCCATCTGGTTGTGAATAGAAGTTTGAGTGACATAACAAATATGTACACCAACATACCCATACCCGAAACGCTCAACATCCTAGAAAACCAATTAATACAGAACAACATACCTAAAACAGAAAATCGTTGGGTGATTTCGTTACCAAAATCATTAACATCCTTCAAATCATCACCAAACAAAACTATTTCACCCACAACTCTCAAACTTCTATTCACAACTATATGGCCTACTCATGGAAAGTCCTATCAGTAGTGTCCTAAGCGAAATTTTTCTACAACACATAGAAAACACCAAGATACTGACAACAATACACACTCACACAAAATCATTTACTGGCACAGATACGTCGATGATATCATAACACTATACAGAGGCTACTCCAGTCAATGCGAAAAACTCCTCACCTTCACTAATAAAATACACCCAAAACTCCACTTCACTTCAGAAATTGAAACCAACCGATCCCTAAACTTCCTCGACCTAACCATAACAAAAAGCTACACACAAGAACACAGATTCAACATTTATAGGAAACCAAAACGACAGACACACTTATCCACAACACCTCAAACCACCCTATCCAACACAAACACGCTGCCTTCAGATCCATGCTCCATGGACTTAAAGAAGTCCCAATGACCACAGAAAACATAAACAAGACCTAGACACAATTAAATATTTAGCATACACAAATGGATACAACACCACAATAATAGACAAACTGTGGTACAAAATTCAAAAAAACACTAAAATCTACACTACAGACAGGGAAAACAAATACGTCACATTACCATTCATAAACAAAACAACAAACAAAATAGCCCGCAAATTTCAAAAAATAGGTTACAAAATATCATACAAAACTAATAACAAGTTACAACACAAAATACAACACAACACCAACAATAAAGATAAACTACAAGCACCAGGCGTATACAAACAGAACTGCGACGTATGTAACAAATTCTACATTGGACAAACAGGTCGCAACTTTAAAAAAAGAGTCGAGGAACACAAACAGAACACCAACTTAACATTTTACAATCACATAAAAGTAACAGGACACAAATACACAGACATTTACCATAGCCTAGAAATCCTACACATGAACAAAAAATTACCACATCTCAACACACTAGAACAATATAAAATTCACAGACACACAAAAACACAAAGTACAAACATATTAAACGAACAAACACAATACAAATCACATATACTCTTTGATACTATCAAAAACCTACCTTTAAAACCGTCACCGCTTGACCCAACATCAGCAAGCAGAAGACACTGATGAAGATCGCCACATAGTGATCGAAAACGTTCTGTCTCAGTAAGTTTTAACAAATTTACAAAATTTAAAGTTCGGATAGTCATAAACTATTGTTTAAGTGATTAATAATATATTGATTAAAATTATTACATGCATAATAATTTAATTTATTTAAATGTATTCACTATTGTGTAACAGGTGACAGTATTACAAATAGACACTTTTTTTCTACTTTTCTTTTTGTGTGCAACAGTTATTTGGTTCACTTGTGTTTCTCACTTAACACATCAACAGAGGCTAACTTTATCTGCCTCTTGTTTATTTCCTCTTTTCTACTGCTCTCCTATGCCCTCTCACCCTTTAGGCCTACAATCTGTGTTTACAGCCTGCCTATTAAAACTGTAAGTATTTAACTTGAGGTATTCAAATGAAAGCCATAACCCCTCCTTCTTTAATAGACTTACAAAAGTTGCATGATGTGTTTGGAGAGCACCAGGCAATTTATAGGGTCATCGGTACCTATTGCTGGCAATTATAAGGACAAAATACATATCCCACAGCTTACCACTGGCTCCAAGGCTAACAAATATATACTGAATTCATATAAAACACCGCAATATAGATTTATTTTGCTATATATTTTATTCCACTTCTATATGTCTAAGATGCTCTTTATATCATATATTTCAGTAGTGTAAGATGTAACACAATAATATAACACACAAGTAGAGACAATAACATAAAATTTATTTTTAATGACAATTGCAAAATTGCTTCAATATTAAAATTAATTTTTTAAATTAATTTCACTATTTATTAATGTACAATAAACTATAGCTCTAAGAAATACAATTTATTTGTACATATTAATATTTTGTTTTGCAATTCTTGTGTTATGGATTAATCTCACAAGTGTGTAGAAAATACAAACACATATTAAAGAGACAAGTAACCAAAAACAATGTATAGTACTGTTCCCATACAATATTGATATATACAACAGAAAATAGCTATAGCAATGGAATAAATCAAGTCTATGGTTAATAAACAGAATGACGAGAGAAATTGCAATGGAAGAAGTAAACTCTGTCCAAGTAAATACATACATTCTAATTTTAAGAATATTCCTGAGGTAATATAGATAAGCTGAAATCTAACAGCATTCTACTTATATCAATTTATACTTATATTAAAAGTTTATAAATATTACAAATATAGGTTAATTTTCGGCATAATTACTGCTATTTGCCACCTTTTTATTGGCACATTTCATAAAAAAATAAATGCCACGTTGTGGTTGACTGCTTATTATGTTTTAATTGTCATTTCTTTCAATGCTTTTAATCTGTTGTTTATTCATCTCCTTTGTCAAAGTAATATTTTTATTTTGTTTATTATTGTTAACCTTGTATAATATTTAAAGTTTAAAAAAATAACTTTGTTTAGTATATTATACCTAGGTATAGTAGAACTCCACTATTCGAATATATTGGGACAAGACCCCATTCGGACAAACAAAAAATCAAATAGTTGTATTTTTTCAAAAAAGGGTCAAAATATTCATTACTCTTTGTATGTTGCAAATGGGAAAAAACTATACTTTTTTTATAGATTTATTATTTTCTGAGCTCATTCACAAAGAATCAGACCCGAAATTAGGTTTCCATAGAATGTTGTTGCAAAAACCACTTAAAAAGGGCATTTTTAAATCCTCAAAACAAAGTTTAAAAGTGTAGGTTTAGTTCTTTTTAAGTCTAAAATTGTTGATTCTCCAACACCATACATCTCCGTTGAATGTTTACCAGTTACTTATTATCTGATTGATCTATAATTAGTTTAACTCATTTTCTTTTAGAAGCAATGGTGAACAACAAAACACAATCACAAACAAAACAATGGATTGTTGTGATCAAAAACATACTGAATGACTAATTAAAATGAATAGTAACAGTGTGGCCGGGACGGGCACCTGGTGATGGTTGACACCCACTATACAGAAATACAGTCAGACAATGACTCAGCATCCAAATAATGTTTACGCTTTGTCTACGTAAGTACTATTGGCGTAGAAAAGGCCAATAACACATGTAAACCGAATCATTATTTTGGAAATCATAGAATGTTTCTGCGATTAACTTTTTTCAATTTCTGAAAATTTTTTTGTCCTAATTTTTTTTTTAATCTGAAAGCAATTCAGACACTTTGATTTCGGATGATTGCAGTTTCTCTGTAATGATTTTACTAAGAAACTACATAAATATAATAACTGGAATATGTTTAAAATTATTTACAAGCTGCGAAAGTTACTTTTCTAAAACAAGAATTGTATTAGAATTATTTTTGACTGTTAATCTTGCCCAAACAATAGTGTGTATTCTTTTATTTTGTAGGACAAGACTGTGTTTTGTTTTCATTCTAAGGAAAAATATCTTAGTTCAAAATAAGAAAACAATAAAGCTTAAATAATAACAATATTTCAGCTTTTTTTGTAGAAAATGTTAGTTTCTTTAACAAATATGCTAAAAATACTTGAAGATAAATATTTCTTTTATGTAACACCAATCTGTTTCTTAATTGTATGAGATTAAAGAAACGACGTCGACCTTCCAGAAGTAGAATAAACATTTTTTTTTTTAAATAAATAAAGAAAATAAGCTTTTTGCTCAAATTTAAATGGACCTTATAGGGGAAAAGATCTTAAATAATTGGAGTGAAAAGAATTCAGTGTATGCTGGACAGACCTTGCATCAGTTAAAGTCTATGATATCATTCAGCAAATTAGAGCCAAGCTGGCATTCAAAGTACTTCAGTATCCATGACAACTTCCAAGGAGATTGAGTTATAGTAATAATAGTGAGGTTTAATGATCCAACATGTTCATGTTTATTGAAATTTAAATTAAAAATCAACTTTTCCCTAGCACTCACTCATATGATATAAGAGGGCAGCAGTTTCAGGAAATGTGTTTCCTTTTCAAGTCAGACTATGATGTAATGGCTATTACACAGTCGGATATACTTATAAAAGTTTTAAATATATTTTTTAATATTATTTTTTTTAAATAACAAGACAGAAAGTAAACAATTTCAATTTGTTTAGTAACAGGTACAAAAAAGGAAGCATAATGACAATTTTGTTTGAATGCCAATGGGAGATTTTTAAAATCATACAAATATTTTATAAAACACTATAATATTTAGAAAGAAAGTAGGAAATTATGGGAATTTTTTTATCATTCTCACATATGAATTTAATGATTGTTTTACTTAACACTTGCTACCCTTTACAGAAATACTTACCCTTTACAGAAAGCGTAGCAGAAGTTTCAGAAGAACCAGCTGCATTTTGTGCTCGGCAAGTGAAAGTAGCTGAGTCTTCAGTAAATGTTTCTTCTATGTTTAAAGTACAAATACCTTGGTCATGTTTGGTTTGATAGTCTGGGTTACTCTCAATAGAAATCCCATCCTTGAGCCACGTTATTTCAGGAGTAGGGAAACCAATCACCCTACAACAAAATCAATAAGCTATTTTTCTGTATTCATATTATTGGTGAAAATTTTTGATCATTTGACAAAAAAAAGGGAAAGATATATCCGGCAGATGCAATAAAATCTACTTTTTATCACCACAATAGGCAAGGACAATCTGTTTGCAGAAAACTAGACAAGATTAAGCCAGATACAGCTGAACTGTACAGAAAGATAGACCAGAAGATTGAAATAACAAACTAAATAATTGTAATGTTGTTTTTTATCACAAAAAGATTACTATAAAAAAGGTTGAGTTATTTGGGTTTTGAGTAGAAATTGTAACACTCCTAAATAATTTGGTGTTACATATAAAAGAATTTGTATTTTTTTTTTAAATTTTTTAATTAAATCAGTGCAATATAAAAGAAAATTTTTATTTTATCGATGCACATTTGTGAATCTATCGTAAGAACTAAGGCGCTCCTAGCAAGTAAGAATGCAAAATATCGTACGAGATAGTAACTTAAGGCAATTAAGCAGGTCACGCCATATGACGTAAGCATGAGCTGATCCTGAGAACCAATCAAAATATTCATATGTATAAATAAGGGTGGGGGTTTGCTTGAAAATTTCAGTTAGCGCGTCCTTGCAACGGCCCACTTCTCTAAAAGTCTTTGAACAAGATGGACGTGATGGCATTTTCGCAAATAACTTAGAAAATTTGCAAGCTTCCATTATTCTAAATTAAGATGTCAAGGGCCGGTACCAGATCTATTAACGCAACATACAGAAGAAGCCAGGTTCTTATTTTAATGAGTTTCAAATAGTAAAAGTTTATATTATTTTCGTTTAAGAGCGCTGATTGCAAGAGCGATGTGCAGTGTTTAATGATATGTGTTATAGTGTTTTGCAAGTAATGTGCACAACCAGGTACGTTTTAGAGAATAATAAAGAAAATGTATTTTACTCTTAGCTAAATTAGATTCTGAATGAAAAATGATTAACACATGAACAGTAGAAATCGCCTTTGAATATTCATTTCTAAAATTAAATTGGAAAACGTAAGTTACTACCTTCTCGATGCATAATTTGTACAAGTTAACAAGTAATTAAAAAAAATATATATATATATAGAATAGTAAGCAGTAACTTTATGTAAATAATTTAACGCTGTAATTTGTCATTAATTAATAAATTGTTTAACTTTGTATATTAAAACTTTCAATTCTTATTTCACAAGTAATCTAGTTCTACCTTCTAAATAGGAAGACAGACAGTTTGTGCCTGAGCTGTGACGTTAGAACTAGAGCCCTGGTAAGTAAAATTAAATATTTTGGTAATAAGCAAAATAACATTTTTAAATAATGTAATAATTACCCAGGTAAAAAAGGGGAAACGTTACAAAATTAATACAAAGACGGAAATATTATTAAGACAACACTCTTCACACACATCATATATACCTGCACTCAAAAGTAAACTTTCCACCTTCCTCTATTGTAACATCTGCTAATGGAACAGTGAAGAAAGGTGCCTGAGGTTCCGGAACTTCATCAATATATTTGGCTTTCTTTGGAGGAGGACTTGGAGACTTTCGTAGCCTCACCAAATCTGAAGGTGGCAGAGGTAAAGCTTCTTGATCAGCAACTTCAACCTAAAACAATTTTAAAAAATTATAATACACATAATTTTGTATTGGAATTAAAATACAAGAATGTAGTGAGTGCAGACGGATTTAATATTACTTGTTACTGCAAGATATGCTAACGCTGATAATAAGTTTGAGAAAAATCTTCTGCTGCATTATCCATTGACTGAGCGAACTATAGGGGAAAATATTTTCGATACAATTTATAAATATTTCTGTGAAAAGGAAATATTTGTTCTTTAATTCTAATTTATCTTTTGTTTTTATGGTATCCATTTTTTGGGCTATTTGATACATTATTTGTTTTCCTTTTTCTTCATTTTTCAGTGAGATTTTTAGCATTTTGTATAAAAGTGAGTTGTCAATTTTATGAATCCTGCACAAACCATAAACACAATACCAAACCACTTTAACCATTACCTATAACATAAAATGACTGCTTACAATTCACTTTTATACAGAATGCTAAAATTTGTACAAGATATATATATATAGAGAGAGTGTGTGTGTGAGCTAATAGAAGGAATTGAAAAACTATAAAACATACTATGCTAGAAAATGAAAACAAATGGAATATTTTAAACAATTAAAAAAAAAATTTTTAACAACGAAGTTCCTTTTTTTATTTAACAATTTTTTTCAGGAAACAAAGATTTTAAAATAACAGATAAAATGTAATTTGTAACTAATTTAAAATGTATAAAAGGTTAAAATAGAAGTAATAAATGAATTTCAGATATGGTGAAATTGACGAAAATAAGAAACAAAGTATGAATAAATGCATATTACAAATACGTTTAATATGGGGACAACATTAATAAATAACAACAGAATAAAACCAAAAACATTGTCTTCTAAAATAATCCATAACGGTGATACCAGGAGACAGTATAAAGTGACTGAAAGAGTTTAAATGTTGGAGGTTTTATATAGTTTTTAATCTAATTCAATCTACAGTCATGTAGGAAAGTAAAGTATGGGTCTTTATGTGGTGATGTACAGGGTGACGAAGAAAGGTCAGACGTTTTTAGAATAGACAGTATTCTAAATCAGGTAGTATGAGTGGGGCGACTGATGTGGTTAAGTGTTCGGTACCTCCCGCCATTTTGTTTATGGGGTTTAGTCAATGTCATGGAGTTGTGGACTATACAACATCATGTGTTTGCTTCTAACAGTTTTGTGTGTAATAATGAGTCTATTGTGAGTTTTGTCACCATTTCAATCTTGGAAGATATGACAGTGTACCTACTCGTAAAACCATTTTACGTTGGGTTAAATCTTTTCATTTACAAGGAACAGTGATGAGTAAAAACTGCCAAGGGCTCTTTGCTTAGTGCGCACTCCAAAAAATGTGGAAAGATTTCTGCAAGGCATACTCCGTAGCCCTGGTCAATCTGCTAGGAGACATTTTACTGTACTGTGCCTCAGTAATCGGTCAGCAAGGCGTATTTCGCATAGTGATCAGAGATTTTATCCCTACAAAATGACCATAATGCAAAAATTAAACCCTATAAATTATGTTCATCAACTAAATTTTGTTTGAGATACAGAGCCAATACTTGAGCGAAAACACATCATTTTGTTTATGACTGATGAAGCACATTCCAATTTGAATGATATGGTGAATCAGCAGAACTATTGTTAATGGACCAATAAAAATACAAAAATAATGCAAGAGAGACCATTACACAGTCCCAAGGTTACAGTCTGGTTTTCTGTGAGCAGTAGAGTTGTTATTGGTCCATACTTTTTCCAATACGATAATGGGAACACTATAACTATAGCCTCGTAACATTCCAGGCAGATGGTCACTGAATTTTCTCAACCTGAACTAAAAAGAAAACATTCAGCGAGTATGGTTTTTGCCAGGTGGGGCGATAGCTCACACAGCAAGAACTGCAATGGAAGCAATTAGCACTGTTTTTCATGGTTCTGTGACATTAATTGGAATCCTTTTGTCCCCAGACCTGTTCAAGTGCGACTACTTTTTGTGGGGTTACTTCAAGTCAAATGTACTGAAGAACGAAAGGAAGCAATTTGTATGGAAGTCATTCAAATCGACAGGGCTATGTTAGAGAGAGTGGAAACCAACTTCCGAGAGCGACTTGTGAAGTGCATCGCTCAAAACAGCCGTCACCTGGCAAAATTGTTTTCAAACATTAATTTTTTTAAATGGCAACACAATGTTAGTATTATTTCGTAAATAATTTTTTTTTTATTTAAAGATTATATAAGGTTTTTTTTTTAAAAAAAACATCTGTCTTTTCTATCTCACCCTATATTTTGCTGGGTTTGTAGGGTCTATCTCCCCCTTTTCTTCCAATGGTAAACTCATACAAAACACAGATATGAATATATCTGATGTAGATAATTTTCCCATTATTGTTAAAGTCAATTGACTTATCTTTTTTAAACTCGGTGGAAAAGACTTCATCCTAGGAAATAGTAAGCAAAAGCTTAAGACAAGTTCCAACCCTGTGTCACTCCTCTACAAATGTTCACATCTTATGTTAGTTTTCTCTCATTCTACTTCTGTATTCTGGCTAAGATATAGGTTTTTAATTACTTTTGTATCGCTCAATTTTAGAAAATTTAAAATTCCTTTTTTAAAATTACAAATAATGCTACAAGTTTTTCTAGATGTATCTGTGAAAATTAAACTTACTTGATGAATATCTACTGACGTTACGATAGAGTCAGTTCTTGTGACATGCAAATAGGGTTTCTCAAATTTATCCACATCCTGTAAAAGGAAAATACAATTTTCACCTTTATTTATAAGACGTATGTTGCCATTTTCTCAAAAAATACATAAAGTACAAATATAATATCAACTGCTGAGGCAGTCATTGGAATAACAAAGTTTCATGAAAGCATATTTTTGGAATTTTACCTAAGACAGATTTAGACCAGTGATTTTTACACAAAAACTAATAAAGCTTTTTCATTTCTAGTTAGACTACAAATATTAAAATAAACAATGTATGTACTTATATATGTACATACTTAATGTACTTTAATTTATTTGCATCTTTAAATCCAGAAAATACACTCATTTTACAAAAACAATTCACTACATATTTAAAAATTTATATATGTTTGTATGTGTACTGAAAAAAATAAACACAACTACAGAAAATCACTAAAATATTTTATTTGAAAACTCTCTAATTTTCAGTTGAGTGAGTTTCAAAAGTCGTTTTATCCCAGCCAAATCCTTCATTCACTCAAGTATCAGGAGCTGAGCTTGACTGCATTCAAGCTGCACTTCGTGCCAAAACATCGCTGTCTCTAATGACGTAAAAGCTTCAGAATGTGAAGGTAAGGCTTCGTCTGTTGCGTTTTCTTCACTGTCACTACTTTTCTTGAATTTCTGGCTCTTGCATGGTTATGATGTCGTTATCATCCAGGATTTTGTAGTCCATGTAATTTTTATTGATATCTAACCATTCCACAGCATCAGTTTCATCGTATTCTTGAAAGCCTGAAACATGACCATTCGTCTAACACTCTTATGCGTTTCACACTGATTTTCATCAGTACCATTATCCGATTGTTTATTTTCTGGCCAAAGTTTATTAAGCCTGGAATACCATGCCTTCATTAAGGTTTCTTTGGTTAGTAAGTCCCAAGAATCTGCTATCATCTAGCATGAGTCTTTTAAGTTTAACTTTTTTGAAAACTGAGCGACACTTTCACATTATTTTTTACCAAAAGATTCCTGTGCAGCACTTGTTTCATCTACATTCTTTCAAGTTTTTCAATAACACCCTGATCCACTGGCTAAATCAGCAGTGTAACATTGAGTGGACGAAACGTCACATCAAATCCCTCATCAATCGGATTTAAAACTTCAACAAATGGATGCGTTAGAGCTTAGCATGACCAGTAAATTTTCCATGATTTTTTTTCTTTCCAGAAATTCCCAACATTTGGTATAAAAATATTTTTGTACCAGTTGGTAAATATTTCACTATTCCTCCAGGAACATTTTTGTGCTAAGGAACCTCACTGGCAGCTGAGTCACATTTTTAAATAATCAATAATGGACGCGCATGGTTTCCACTTTTATCCCTGTAACACAGACCATCCCTGTAGCACGTTCCTTACTAACCTTGAATCCTGGAGTGGCTGTTTCACAATGATAGGCAAGGGATTTTCTCAGTAGAGCTTTCAAGTTAATCCCAGTTTTGTCAGTTGTAAACATCTCTCATAAAGCCAATGGTAAAAATAAAATTCAAAAACTCAGTTTTGAAATCTTCTGCAGCAGAGCTGTCAGAAGACAAATTCTCCCCTTGAACATTAAGTTCCCATATCCGGTATTAAGATTTAAATTTGTTTAGCCAACCTGTGCTGGTTTTAAACCATTTGAACCCTTTTCGTTATAGTTAAGAGGCTTTTCATAGGTCCTGATACGGGTTCTCCTAAACTTTGCCTCTGAAAAAACCCTAAAAACACAGCCTCTTATAGTGAACTGTAATTTGCAGTTCCTGTTGTTTTTTCTGACTTTAAACCCATCATCTGGATCTAACTTACAAGCAAAAGTCAGAATGCAACTTTTCTTGAATGTCCGAGATGGTAGTTTTACCCATTTCATAATGTTTTGACAAGAGTGAAGCACTTTCACTTCTTTCAAGTCTATAATATTTCGAATTTGGTGTCTATAGTTAGAAATTAATGTTTTCTCTTCAGTGTCCTTTATACGACACTGTACAAGGCACAAACACAGCAAATTAAAATACAAATTATCTACTCACTATGAACCGACATACATAACTACGACTACACTACTGAACAAGTTAAGCAACTGAACTGGCAGGTGACAATAACACAGGAACAGGGTAAAAATAGAATGGCCCAATGGGGGGAGGTGGAGTGGATGGTTCAATAGAAACACTCCTAAGGGCATTGTTTTCTCAATGAGCCATGCAAAATATAGTTCACATGTTTAAAAAGGGCTTTCGCATTTTTCAAGTTTTGGATTTTTGATGTTCAGATTATTGACACTCTATAGTTATTCAGAATTTTGGAAATTTAAAAACCCGGATTTATATGTTAATGATGAATAATTATAATAAATATTAATTAAAAATGTTACTTTCCACAGTAAAATAGCTTAATAAACTGATGTAAATAATAATTTAGTATACTGATAACAAAATTACACTAATTAATTCTAGTATACTTTACCATAATTGAAAAATAGGTCATTAAAATTACTACCATAATTGAAGGAACAAAACTTTTGCAGTAGAATGCTTACATAATCTTTGAATAAATTAGTTGATACAGTGAGCGGCGGCAGCGTTAGCATGAGTAACAGTATTTGTAGAGGCATCTTTTTCCTTGCTATCGCTATCTGCTATAGACACCATGCATGCTCGGTATATTCTTCATTGTTATCTAGTGCTGTTCACTCTTTCAGGCAACTTTCTTCAGTATCTTCACATCCTGGTACTCTTAGAATGAGCTGAAGAAGCTCAGTTTCACTCGCATTCTTAAGTAGTGCTTCCAAAAATTCGAGGCAAGGCCAGAGCGTCTTCCAAGATTTCTGAAGTAAAGTGTCACTGATATTATTCCAGGATTCAGCTACCCAGTAAATAACATCCTTTATTCTAATTGTCATAAGTTTTTCTGAAATAGAAAGTGAACAATCTATTTCAATTAATGTCTGCAGAAGCTTTCTTCTGAAGCTCAGTTTTATGTTCTGCAGCACACCTTGATCCATAGGCCGCCTTGTCACATTAGGCGGGAGAAAATTGCTTTTATGTCTTTCCATACCAACTGCATGTCTGAAGGATATGAAGGAGCATTGTCTATCAAAAGAAGAGCTTTTGGTGGTAGTCCATTTTTGTTCATTAAATTCTGTTATTGAAGGAACAAACTCATTTTTGAACCACTCCTTGAAAATATTACAAGTCATCCACGCCTTACACCAATTTCTGTAATGAACAGGGAGAGCATTCAAGTTCATATTTTTAAGGGCTCGTGGCTTGGTGGATTTTCCAATCACTATTAATGGTAGCTTATTTGTTCCCACGGATTAAAACTGTGAGTCGCTGTTTGCTCGTTTTCCCTCTTTAGAAGCAGGTATTTTAGTAGGAAGGGCTTTAAAATTCAATACTGTCTCGTCTGCATTATACATTTGCTGGGGTGAGAAATTTTCAGACAAAATCTTATCTGTGAATTTGTCTAAATATTCTTTTGCGGCAAACTTATCAGCTGATAACTTCTCTCCGCTTATCGTTAGTTGTCTAATTCCGTGCCTTCTCTTCCATCTATCCAACCATCCATTGCTAGCAGTAAATTCCAAATCACCGTTCTTTAATTTGTATAACTGTAATGCCTTTTCTTACATTAATGGGCTACTAATGGGAACTCATTTCCACCTCTCTTGTGTAAACCATAAAAATACAGCCTCGTATATTTTTTCATTCACAGAAACTTTCACGTGATGGTTCCAAAGACTTTTCACTTGTAGCACTGCAAAGCTGTTCAATTTTTTATAAAGAAATATGTAATGAGTGCTATAATATTGTTTGTTAATAAAATACACACTTCTGTCAAATGCAAAATACACAGGAAATTCGAACTTTTTTGGCAAATCCGAACTTTTCTAAATCCGAACAGGCTATACCCCAACTAGTTCGGATTTGAGGGGTTCCACTGTATATCCTGTGTTGACAAATTATTAAAAATATTGTATATTTATCCAACTACCAAATTTAATGGTTATCAAACCGTAGTTAAAATATTTAAGTTATTCTAATTAAATGCATAGAAACAGATTTTAATAAGGAAAACACATAGGGAAAACAACCAGATCATTTAAAATAAGATTTGAAGAACATTATAGAGCATTCAAAAACAAATTCAAAAGTATCAAATGTTGCAGCACACCTAATATCACATAAACATGAAATAACAAATTACGAAAATAACCTAACCATACTTGAAATAAATAATAACCCAATAGAACTAAACTCACTAGAAAAATACCACATTTATAAAAACATACACAACAATTTAATGAATCTACAAACAACATATACAGAAGACATACTATTCAAAAACATTATACACGAGACTCAAGAGGAAACATGTATGACGTCAACAAGTACCAACACCACGGAACGAACATCCACACCAGACAAATTGAGAAAAAGTAATCAGTGATTCGACAATGGTCAAGTGACCGAAAGGCGCCTCATCACACAAGGTAAAATCATTGCACTTAATGGTGGATAAAATTACTTACAATAGTAATATATTAACTTCATATATATATATAAAGCTAACAGGTAAGTTAATTGGGTTTTTAAAAGAAAGTTCCAGGATGAGGTCTACTGTCATATCCTGCTTAAAAATAACACAGGAACCTACAAAAGGTAAGTTAGCAGAATCAAATTTTGCACGATCAAACTATATGGTATTGGTACTTTATAAGTCATCTTCAGTACAATGGCGAATGGTAAGATGTTACTTATTTGTCAGAGAATTTTTTGTGTTTTCAAATGAGACTATAAAACTGACAAATATGACTTTAACAACTGACCTTACCATTCAGTAGCCAAACTCACAGTAAGTTGTTAGCTGCTATTTATAAATTAACCGAGGGCTGTATTTTTACTCAACCTGATGGTTGAGGGATTGTTGCAAAATGTGTGCTAGCTAATGTATAGTAATAATAAGTAAATTTTTATTTCCTTTATTCTCAGCAGCACAAGTATGAGTTTCCAATAAAAATGTTCAAAAATATTTTCAAATAATTTTGGATGAGAGAACTTTAAGATATTAACTACTAGCGATAAAATAGGCATATTTGAAATAATGTACAATATTGATTAGTATAAACAGTCATCTATATGACAGCTGCTATACTTGTGTGGTTTTTGATATTTAGTGTTTATGCATTAAGACTTATTGACTGGTATCTGTAAATAAATAAGTAAACCATAGTTTCCACTAATATGATCCACCATGATTGAAAACATCTATTTAAAGAATAAGAACAAATACTATATTAAAAAAATAATAATAATAACACTAAACGCTAATCTACAAAAACAATACAAGTTATAGTTTTGTATTAGTTTATTTATTTATTTTTACATAAAAGTAGCATAAGTAACAAGCTACAAATACTCTAGTGTTTTAAGTTTAAACATTAAAAACAATAGAAATATTTATATTAAAACATCAGATTTTATCAAAACATTTTAAGGATTTGAATGTGGATACCAAATTCACTGAATTTTGACAGTAGTATAAACTAAAGGCAGTTAGTTTTTTATTCAAACTGTACAAAATTGTTGGTTTATACCAAGGTTTTAGAAGAAGCCTAGGTGATGAAGTTTTAACCCAATAGGTTTAAGCACCATTTATTCATCAGAAAAAAATCAAGGTTTACTTTATCTAAAGCTAATATATTTAAATTTATCCACTCCTAAAAACTATTATAAAAAACCATTAACTCTGCCAGATGTTTTACTTTTTTTATTACAGGCATATATTAATTTTTCAGGTTTTGGGGAAGGGGAAATGTTGATAAGTTGGGTAGTAGATATATACCTCTTTACATTTTTTTTACAAATGCAAACTGTTTTTTGATCAAAAAAACACCAGGCTACCAGGGAAAAATACACCACTTTTATATCAATTCACAAGTACGACCTTACCTAATAATTTTTCTTAGTGTGGTGGACCTCAAAGCACTCATCTGGATGGTGACCAGGCTTAATCTGCATGTCTTCAAAAGATATAGTATATCCTTTCAGAACCCATTCTTTGCAAAAATAAATTGAAAATATTTAATGTATCATCATACAACTTTAAGTCAAAATGGTTTTTGATTGACATTATAAACAGGAGTTTGGGCCCTCATTATTGGTTAAACCTGGCCAAAATACAGTGCATATCGTTTCTATGTACACTTCCACTCTGATGCTGAATATTTTTGTTAGGACCTTCTATTATATTATAGTTTCATTTTTTTAACCAAGCAAATTACTTCTAAGTCTACTTGCAGTCTGTCATTGAATAATATGATGTGTGTTATCATTATCTACTTCACTATACTCTTCAATGCTAGAACATTGAAGAACATCTTCACATTACTTGACACTACAGTATAGTCAACAAAATGAACATGTTGCATTTAATGTAACAAAAACGAAGTCATTGAAGTGTGAGGTTCATCCAAAAATGATTTAATAACAAAACTAATTCTAAAAATAACTATAATAAAAGTTTTAAAACAACTAAACTGGTATAAGATAATTGTAAGGAATGCATCAAACACAACAGACGGTTACGAAGCCGGCAGGTGGTACAGAATTGGCAGATTATGTAATTGATCTGTTACATGTGTGCACTGGTATATTCACTTGGAGAGTAGCAACATCTGCAGAAAGTTAACTGCCCAGTTAGAAAAGCCTCTAAGAACGATTATATTGACAGAGCTGAGTACAGCATAGCCACTATCACAGTATTATAGTTGAAGAGAATAGTTTTGTACTCTTGTAGACATTTTAACTTCTTTATCAAAAGCTAAAGCTTTTAAAAGTTCTGGAGCAAATATATTTGTCTAGGGATACTTTGCAGATGTGTTTGTTTATATCACTTGTGCACTTAAGAAAACCATACCTTGAACTATTAATTTCTGAATAGTAAAACCCTTACAGAAGGTTTCAAGGATTTTAAATGTGATAAGAGTTTCAACTAATTGTTCTCTAGTATAACCATAAAAAGTTCGCCAAAGTTTATTGAAATAAAAACTCAGGCAAAACTTGAACAGTATGACAATTAGTAGATACAAGGTGACTATTTAAATATGTTAAATAATTTAGTCAGATGAATGAACCTATAATACAATTTACCTCTGGGTAGCAAGTAGAACCCTCTCTTCCCCTGAAGAGAGCAGGTCTACCTCAGCTAAGCAAAAATGGTATATTTTCTATGTACCAGGGTATCATAATGTTCTTTTCTCATCTAATTCCATCTACCCTTTGTGCCCCTTCTTATAAATAAAGTAAATCAGTAGCCACCTCTTTATTACCTCCATAAAAAGGTAGCTTAACATTAAGTATAATGGCCTTGTACATGTGATGCCATAATTTTTTCTATATCTTATACCAGCAGGATTCATGACCCTACCTTGAACCTACTTATACCAGCGGGATTCATGACCCTACCTTGAACCTACTTATACCAGCAGGATTCATGACCCTACCTTGAACCTACTTATACCAGCAGGATTCATGACCCTACCTTGAACCTACTTATACCAGCAGGATTCATGACACTAACTTGAACCTACTTATACCAGCAGGATTCATAACACTACCTTGAACCTACTTATACAAGCAGGATTCATGACCATGCCTTGAACCTACTTATACCAGCAGGATTCATAACACTAACTTGAACCTACTTATACCAGCAGGATTCATAACACTACCTTGAACCTACTTATGCAAGCAGGATTCATGACCCTACCTTGAACCTACTTATACCAGCAGGATTCATGACCCTACCTTGAACCTACTTATACCAGCAGGATTCATGACCCTACCTTGAACCTACTTATACCAGCAGGATTCATGACCCTACCTTGAACCTACTTATACCAGCAGGATTCATGACCCTACCTTGAACCTACTTATACCAGCAGGATTCATGACCCTACCTTGAACCTACTTATACCAGCAGGATTCATGACACTACCTTGAACCTACTTATACCAGCAGGATTCATGACCCTACCTTGAACCTACTTATACCAGCAGGATTCATGACCCTACCTTGAACCTACTTATACCAGCAGGATTCATGACACTACCTTGAACCTACTTATACCAGCAGGATTCATGACCCTACCTTGAACCTACTTATACCAGCAGGATTCATGACCCTACCTTGAACCTACTTATATCATAGTTCTTTCAATACCTTCATAGGTAGATAATACTTATACAGGATGGCATTAAAAATACAATAAAAATAGTTTTTGTCACAACAAATAAAGGCTTTATGAATTCTTCTTATTCCAAAACAACAATTGAGCTCCAGTTGAATTTCTCATACTCCTAAAGAAATAAATAGTTGAAGTAGGTCTTTAAAATTTAGTATGCCAAATTCAGTCCAAAGACTTAGGTCTAAACCACACAGTTGTGACAGAACGCAAGACTTTATTCATTTATCTTTTGTGTTATATAGTTCAAAAGTCATAACTTTTGAAGGACTTTTATAAAACTAATAATGGATAAAAAGCAAAAATGCTAAAGATTAAATGAGAGCTAATAGCAAAAATAGATTACCATCTTTTCATCAGCTGCTTGGCTCTGCAATGCATCTACAAGTGTCTGCAAGTCCTTGGTGACTTGATTAAACGAGTCCAACATTTCTCTATTATCTGACTGCACTTGGTAAACTTGAGTTGGTTGGATTCCACCTATATAATAAATAACTAATATATGTTCTTTATAGTTTACAAGAATTAATTATTGCACTCTTTAATGATACAAACTTAGATCATAAAGCAACAAAAGTATTATTTTAATTTTTTTAAATTTAATTATTTGATTTGCTAGTAATATTGAAATACAAGCAATATTTAATTAAATATGTGTTTCCATTAGCAGAATTCAGGTAAATATAAAACAAAATATTTTTTAAATTGAAAAGTTTTTTAAAGGTAATTATATTAATTGATTTTGAATGTCCATATTAGGCACAAATATTTGTGCAGTAAAATCTTCCCTTACAGGCGACCATTTTATGAAACCCTCTAAATCTCTGTCCATAATTACGCCTAAATATGGACATTACATTAGCTATTTTGTTTTTGTATTTCCTGTGTTTTGTTTTTAAACTAAAATAAAATCATCATAAGAACCCATGATAAATTTGGTGATAGCGAAATGCAGTGATACTGTTTACGAATCTGCAGCTGTCAGGCTTAATTTTATTGATGCAATTAAAAACAACAGAAAAAATCTTTTCACATTAACACTAAATAGGTTTAAGACAAAATTATATTTTAAATTTTCTAAAAAAATCTTGCAACACTAACAAAAATAAGGAAAGTCAAATCACAAACTATTTAAAACAATAACAACTTCAAACAACTGTGGTGTAATTTTTAATTTAAATAAATAAAACCTCTTAACTATGAATAAAACTTTTCATTAAGACCCCCTTTCACATTACAATTGCAAAGCAATCATCCTTTAGAAGAAATGTTTACAAAAATATCCACTGAAGTTATTTTTGTAATAATTTCCTCTAAAGGTAATTGCTTTGCAACTACTTAGTGTAAGTATGAGTAAATATCTTTTATAATTATTGTAGTTTTGTGTGCATCCACAGTGAAAAATGGTGGGGCCCTAGAAGTTTCAACTGCAAAATTTCAAACCATAAGTACAGTAGGGTCCAAGATAAATGGAACTGAGAACTCCTTGAATTACCGAAAACTTGGATTACACGAAAATACATTTCTGTGCACTAGAAAAAAAAATTGCAATTTTAATGAACCCTAATACTATAGCTAAAAATGCAATAAATAAATTTATAGAGCTTTATACGAACATTTGTTAGAAGCCTTACTAATTTTATTTGCTTACAATATTGATATAAACGTTTCATGCAAGCCCGATTCATTTCCTTTGTATATCGTATTGTCATAAACAATTTTTGGAAGCACGACTCATTTCCTTTGCATAACATATTCATATAAACATTTCTTAGAAGTCCGATTCATTTTCTATGCATACTGTATGGTTATAAACATTTCTTGGAAGCCCTACTCATAATTTTCTTTTAGATAGATCAAACAGCATCCAATTTAATGGAAGCTCAAAATATCAGAACTCAAAATCTGGAGACTCTACTGTAACTTTTAGTTTGTTTTGTTATATTTGGTTACAAATAATAGTCAATAAGCAAATAATAAACTAACTAACGTACAAAATAATACATAAACAATTGCACCCTTATAAAGTATATAATTGTCAGTTCTTTATAAGTGAGAAATCTAACTCAATTGATAGGCAGAATTAATTTTTAACAACTCATAATGCAAATTCTTCAATCCAGAAATGCTTATTACTTAAAATAAGCTAAAGATGTAATAATAATATTAAGCAATAAATTATTCATTACATTATTTACCAAATAACTTTGAAGCCAGTTCAGATATTTTGTTTATTCGTTCATCTTGTTTAGCCTCACCAGGCTTCAAAAATACTTCCATTTCATGAAGAAGTGGAGAAGCTTCTTCTGGCGATTTTACTGAAGATGCTTGTCGAGCAATGGTAACCAACAATCTACTGCCTTCTCGAAACCAGTCTTCAGCCTAAGAGTTATATTTAGTTTCAAATTGTACATAATATTATTTTCAAACTAGCATAAGAGATAGATTATCAGAAAACGAATTATCTGAAATATTTTAATATAACAAATTTAAATATCATTAAATTAACAATCAATATATGCATAAAACACAATTTGTGGCACCTAAAACTCCAAATACAATATATATATATATATATATATATATATATATATATATATATTGTAACATTTATAGAATGGGCTATATAATATTATTTAAGAATTGGAAGAATATATTAGAAATAACTCACACAAAATTTAAAAAGAAATTCATTAAAAGATTGGTTAGGTTAAAATTGAAACTAAATTCAGGTAAAAGCCTAGGTTAGTAAATAAGATATTTGAACTGTAAATACATAAAGAAATTTGTTGTATCAAATAAAATTTAAAACAAGATAATCTAATAATAGTTATGTGTAAACAAATTTGTAAACTGTAGTAACATAGGGCCTAAGTAATTACTGGAAGGAAAAAGTGAAAAACGATTGTAAACAATGTAAGGTTATGTTTGGAAAAGTCCAGTCAAAACACACACAATTCAGAACTATTTCAAAAGTAAAACACAAGGACGCTTCACACACTAATAATAGTAATTAAAGAAACACTGGAAACTTTATTAAGGATCGGAGAATTGAAACGGTAAGTTTCAACCAAAGTTTGACCAAATAGAACGCCATTGAAAACAAGCTCGTTCTTGTTGGTATAATCAGCTGTAAAAACAGATGTGAAAGTAAAGAAATAAGTCGGTCAGTTGCAGTCGACTATAGTGAGAAGAAATTGAACTAAATTATAATCCATATGTTCTGTTTTTTTTAGTAGAAGGAGAAGCCGCCATATTTTTCTTTAGCAATTCTAAAAGTAAAAACGAAGGTTAGTTAGTTAGTTGAGTTGGAGATAGCGTGGTGACGCCGAGGAAGCAGACCTTGCTGTGCAGTCAAAATTCTATTTATTAGGAACTTCGTCAAAATTATACAGATTTGTTAAGAAGATTGGCCAAACTAAATTAAGGAGAAGTGAATTTCAGAATATAATACAGTGGTAATATAATGTGAAGTAAATAAAACGAATTCAAGTGTAAAAAAAAGTGAAATTTAAAGAAACGGAATTCCACGTGTGAGCAAACAGCCGTTTGCCATTATTTGATGAGATAAGTATCTAGCGCTATAAAAAATAAACTTTAATGGACATTTAAGATAATAAGAAAGTTTAAAATTGTACATTAGAATATCTTGTAGTTAATTAATAGTAAGTAATAAGAAATAATCCAGTTCAAATAGTTTAGCCTTTTTGCATATTCAAAATTTAAGTTTTTCCATCAGGAAAATATTTATTAAAACAAATTTCAAAATTTAATATTGTTTTCAAAATTTATTTAATTAACAAAAGAAGTAAAAATATAGCCCATGTTATAAACCCCGAGATTGTAAGAGATCGTAAAATTAGCCAAGGGTATTAAAATTGTGTAACTGTAAAATCAAAAGAAAAAAGAGTTAAACCGAGTTTGTTAAAATTGTTAAGTTAGAAATTTTTGTTTTGTGTGTATTGTTTAACTGTTGAAATAGAAATTGTAATAATAAAGAATTATGAATTGTTCCTGAGTAGTTTTTTTGTTTTGTTTTAAAAAGAATTTTGATATCATCAATAAAATAAATATTTAATAGAAAAAAAAATAATTGTAAAGAGTTTTATAAAAAACATTACATTTGGCGCAACAACGTGGGGCTCGATTATAATAAAAAAAAAAAATTTTAAGAATTAACCTTAAGGCACTTTAGATAAGATTATTAATTAAATATTTGTATTAATATTGTTTACTTTTCAGGACTTTGCAACCATAAGTCAATAATTTTTTTATTTTCAAAATTTAAATAGCATAAAGGGGAATTTTGAAATTTTAGATAAAGAAATAAAAAAAAATGGAATCTGAAACAGGTACATATAATTTAAGGGGGGAGAAAGCGAAAAAAACAGAAAAATTAGAGGAATATAACAAACATAGTAGGTCTAGGAAGGGTACAGCAAGTGAGGAAGCTGCAAAAGGAAAATATGTGACATTAACAGAAAAAATAAATGAAAAAGAGGAAGAAGCTACAATAGGCCTAATAGAATTGGAAAAAGAGACAAGCCTAGAAATACTAGAGACAGAAACGGAAGGCACAGATATGCCTATAGAAGAGAGTGAGGTGGAAACCCAAGTAGATGAGGCTAGGGGATTACCACTGATGCAAACCCAACAGAAAAAGGGAAATGATGAGAATGAAGATTTAAGGGAGATGATGAGAACTCTCATGGAAATGAGTGAAAAAGGGAGAGAGGATGTAAATAGACAATTAGAAAAGATGGATGAAATAAAAAAAGAATTAGAGGAAAATAGAGACGAAATAAGAGAGATGAAGGAGGATCTAAAAGTAATAAAAGATGAAATACGGGAGGAAAATAGGAAAATGATAGAGGATATGAGGCGACAGTTGAGGACAGAGAATGATACTGTAATAGAGGATGTGAGAAGAGACTTAGAGGAGAAAGATAGAGAATTAGAGGAGAAGATTAAGAAAAATTTTGAGGAAACAAAAGAAATAATAGCTGATGTGACAGAAATTAATAAGAAAGAGATAGAGAAGGTAGAAAAAATAACAATACAGAACAGGGAAGAGTTAAGAGTTTTAAATAGGGAGATAGCGATTGAGAAAAACAATAATAATGATAGAATTGACCGATTGGAAACAGAAGGAAGGAGGAATAATGAGAAACAAGGGGAATTGACCCAGAGAATGGAAAAGGTAGAAAAGAAGGTGGAAGAAAGTAAAGGAGGAGAAGGCCTAAGGATCATACAAGTGTCATGCGGGAATCAGGAGGAGATGCCCAAATTTAATGGGAGGAATGGTAACCCTATGGAGTTCCTAAAAAGACTGGATAGGTATGTGGAGAGAAAATTTGAATGTAGGACAGGGGAAAGATTTGAAAATGAATGGAGAGGAATCATAGATACAGCTTTGGAAGTAGGAGTGGCTAGATGGTGGGAATCAATCAGAGAGGAGGTGGAAAATTTCGCGGATTTACAAGATAGATTTATAGAAAGATACTGGGCCAAGGAAATACAGGAAGGCATTAAAGAGAGAATAGAGAATGAAAGGTATATTGAGGGAAATGGAAGAACCAGAGCAGATTATTTCATAGAAAGAGTCATAGTTTTAAAGAACATGACACCACCGCAAAATGAGGAAGAGATAGTCCGGAGATTAAGCCGGCATTTTAATGAAAGGATACAGTTGTCAAGAAGAGTGCAAAATATAAAAACGATCCGAGAGATGGAAAGGATTCTGAATGAGGAGGACATAGAGGAGAGAAATAAGGAAATAAGACAGAGAAACAGGGGACCATGGAATAGGGCTACCCCTAGAGAGGAACAGAATGGAAATAGATTTCCACCCAGAAGGGGTGAGGAAGAGATGAGACAGCAGGGAAATAGAAGATTCCCAGGACCAGGAGAATTGTATAGAAGGAATGAATATAGGAATGAAGGGCGGCCATATGTCCAGTTTTTTAACAGAAGAGTAGATAATCATATGAGGGGGAATGTTGAACCAAGACCAGGGCAGGAAAATAATCGAGAAAATAGAGGAGACAGGAATTACAGAACCAATGACAGGAGCCAGAAGGAAGTAAATCAGATAGAGACAAGGAGATGTGTGGGGACAAGGAAAGAGGATGGTGCACATAGTCAAACGGAAAACTAGAGAACACTGGTATCGTCGCCTTGGACCAGGAAAAGGAGCATCAAACAGAACAAATGAGGGTGCCAGTGATAAAATTTGATAAAAGCTCCTACGATAAAATTAAGTTAACTATAAATAATGTATTAATCAGTAGAAAATTTTTAGAACAAGAAGATGAGGAGAGAAATTATAATTTAGGAATTGAAAAAAAAATAATAAACCCAGAGATAGAGATTAAGATGGAAGATACAAGTTTACCAGCATTAATAGACACAGGCAGTAACGTAACATGTATCCAGGAGAAATGGATGTTAGAGAATAAAAATAAAATAGGAAAAATAGAAATCCTACCAATAAAAAATTTAACCATTCGGACTGCAACAAATAAGAAAACTAAAAAGATAAACAAAATGATCATGGTAATAGGAGAAATAGGAGGAGTAAAATATCCGTTTCAATGCCTAGTGGTGCCAGGCTTATTGAGAAAATTTATTATAGGTACGGATATGTTGATGGATGTGGAGGCACAACTTGATTTTGGAAAATGGGAGATGGAGTTTAAATATGAAAACAAATCATATAAATCAAAAATGAGTGTAGATGGGCAGACAAAATTTAAAGGGGAGATGAATAATTTTGAAAATGAGATGGAGGAGGAATTGAGTTGTGATGAACAGGAAGGGATGGATGATATGGAATAATGGGAAGAATTTGAAACTTTTGGAAACCAGAGTCAAAATTATATTAAAATTGTACAAGAGGAGGGAGAGATAAAAAAAGAGGATATTTTTGAAAGAATAGGGAATGAAGAGGTAACTGAGGAACAAAGACAGGAGATGAGTGATTTAATAGAGAAGTATAAAGAAGTATTTTCAGACCAGCCCGGTTTATGCACTGCATATAAACATAAGATTAAAGTTAGGGAAGATGTACCATTTTACCAAAGAAATTACCCAATTCCTACAAAGTACCAAGATCAGGTACAAGAAGAGATAGAGAAAATGTTGAGGTTAGGTATAATTGAAAGAAGTACTAGTCCATATATTAATCCAATAGTCCCAGTCATCAAAACCAATGGGAAAGTTAGATTATGTTTAGATGCAAGAAAACTAAATGAAATTATAATTCCGGATTATGATTGCTATAGAGGAATAAATGAGATTCTACACAGAGCAAAGAGAGTTAATTGGTTGAGTACCATGGACCTCACTAACAGTTTCTGGCAGGTTGAATTGGAAGAAGAGTCAAGAAAATATACTGCATTCCAACATAGAGGGAAAACATACCAGTTTGTTGTTACACCCTATGGATTGAAAACATCTCTAGCAGCATTGGCAAGAGCTATGGACAATATTATGAGGGAGGAATTAGAAGATTTCACCTTAATATATGTAGATGATATAGTCTGTATGTCTGAGACATTTGAGGAGCATAAAAAACACCTAGAAAAGATCTTCCAAATTTTTTTAAAAAACAACATGACCATTAAATTTGATAAATCAGAATTCTGTAGAAAAGATATTTCATTCTTAGGGTATAGATTGACTACAAATGGAGTAAAAATGGATGAAGAGAAGGTTAGAGCTATATTAGAATTTCCCTCACCTAAAAATCCTCGACAGTTAAAAGGTTTTATTGGAATGGCTAATTATTATAATAAATTTATAGAAAAATATTCAGAATTTGTACAACCATTATTAAAATTATTATCTAATAGAAACAAATTTATTTGGACAGAAGAGGAGGAGCGAAATTTTATTAAATTAAAGAAAAAATTTTTGGAAACAAATGTACTTACTCACCCAGATTACCAGAAAACATTTTACCTACAAACAGATGCTAGTGAATATGCCATAGGAGGACACATCTATCAGATTGATGAAAAGGGGGAGAAAAAGGCAGTAATGTTTATGAGCCGCACATTAAAAGGAAGTGAAGTTAAATATTATACCACTGAGAAGGAATTACTTGCTATATTGTTTTGTCTGCAGAAAGCAAGACAGATCATCCTAGGAAGAAAAATTGTGATCCAGACTGACCATCAGGCCTTAACTTTTATTAAGACTTGTAAAATTTTAAATTCAAGATTGCATAGATGGATATTACTAATGCAAGAATATGATTATACTATTGAACACTGTAAAGGAAAAGAAAATGTAGTTGCAGACCTATTGAGCAGGAACCCTTGTGACAAAAATAAGTTTGGAAGAAGAGACCAAAATTCAGAATTACAAATAAATTATATAGAAAGAGTTATGGATATGGAAATGTGTACAAAATTTAAAGAATTTAGTAAATTACAAGTAGAAGATTTGGAAGTTAGAGAAATAAAAGAAAACATTCAAAATTATCCTCAAAATTATAAAATTATTAATAACTTAGTATATAAAAGAAATAGGGAAAGTTGGAAAATAGTAGTACCAAAGGAAATGATTAAAGAAATAGTGGGTACTTGTCATGAATATTACCTGCATGCAGGAGCTAAGAAATGTCATACCATATTATCAGAGAGCTTCACTTGGAAGAAAATGGGAAAAAGCATTAGGGGAATTATTAAAACATGTAATATTTGTCAAAGAGCTAAAAATGTAACCCAAGGTAATTTTGGAGAGATGAAAGGGATCCAAGTGGAAAAACCAAAGGAGCAATTGTCAATTGATTTTATAGGACCATTTCAAAGAACTGTAGGAGGCTATAAGTATTTATTAGTAATGTTAGATGTATTTACAAAATTCGTTCAAATCTATAAATTGAAAAAGGCAACCACAGGGGAGGCAATTAAATGTTTAGGAAATTATATAGAAAAATTCGGGAAAGTAGAAAGAATACAGACTGATCATGGAACCCAGTTTAATAATAAGAAATGGCTGGAGTATATTAAAAATAGAGAAATGAAACCAATATTTTCTCCAATAAGGAGGCCACAAAGCAATATCGTTGAGAGGGTGAATAAGGAGATCATTAGATGTTTGAGAACATATTGTCATCATAACCATAGAGAATGGGGAAAATATGTAGAGGTCATTAACCAGGCAATAAATGAGATTCCTCATGAGACTACAGGATACACACCTAACCAGCTACAACTAGGAATTCAGGATGAAAGGTTTTGGCAAAAGGAAATGAAAAATTTAGGCTGGAGTTCAAAATTAATAAATTTAGAAAGACATTTAGAAATTGCTAGGAGTAGAATTAAGAAGAAGGCTCATAAGAGAGCAGAGAAATTTAATAAAACTCATAAAATAGAAGAATTAAATGTTGGGGACAAGGTATTAGTAAAAGAAAATTGGCAACCACAGGGTATAAGAGGTGAGATGGCAAAATTATTTTATATATATGATGGACCTTATGTGATCACCAAGAAATATGGCAAGGCGACTTATGAAATAAAAGATGCTAGAAGCAATAAAATTAGAGGAATTTTCCATATTAGCTTGTTAAAGAAATTTTATGAACCAAGGGAGGCACACCAGGGAGAATCAGATAAATTTCAGATAGAACAAATTAAATAGTAAGGGAGAAGTCGAGAGAAAGGAAAATAACAAGGGATAATGAGATGGTAACAACAGGAATGACTCAGGAGATATTAAATATAGGTAAAGGAAGCAATATGAATAAACTCTAGGTGACTATGTGTATAAGAAAACGTTAGCAGGAGGTAAGTTTTAAGGGATGGTAACTATATCTACGATAATTTATTGGAAACTTCGTCGAATAATGAATAAAATAAATATGAATCTATGTTAATAAATATTGAAGCATCGTTGTAATAAAAATATGGTAATTGTGTATTTAAACTTCGTCGTATTGTAAGGGAGAATCTGCGTTGATATATATAAGTGTTGAAACAAAATTTATATTCGTTGATATAGGGACAGTGTAATCGAAGGAGCTATAGATATGATCAAATGGAGGATATGAGATTGCGACCTTTAAAAATATTAGATGTTAAACTTCATACAAAATAAACTGAAATGATATAAGAAAATAATTGAAATGGATGTGAGATTGGAAGGGGAGATAAAATACTAACTTAGAACTGAGAGTTAGATGAAGCTAAAAGCAAAATAAATATGAGATCAATAATAAACAAGGAATAAACAGAAATAAGGGAAAGAGAAATGTTATAACCAATTTGACCAAATCTAGACATACTATGACTCGGATAGGCTGGGATTTAAAGACACGGTATCAGAGAATATATGTTAAATAAATATTGAATCAGACTTATGATTGGAAGGTTTACAATTGTAATAAATATAAAAAAAAAAAAAAAAAAAAAAAAAAAAAAAAAAAAAAAAATATATATATATATATATATATATATAATTATGGAAGGAATTGTAAGTACCAGAACATGATTTATTATTACTATATGTTAGAATTGTTAAAGAATTGTCGATTGAATGTTAGTTATAAGTATATTGTATTGTTAGAAGATAAGTTAAGAAATATGTAGCTTGAAGTTTTCAGCTCAGTATTTGATTGTTAAAGAATTAAGATAAAATTGTGTCGTAGGAATTAAGTATAAATGGACAATTTAAAGTATAAATGTTAATTTAAATTTAATTTTAAAAAAAAATATGTATATTTAAATAAGCTTGTAGAATGTAAAGAATGTGTAATGTAGATATTAGTAATATTTTTTTTTAATTTAAATTAAATTAGGGGACTATGTAACATTTATAGAATGGGCTATATAATATTATTTAAGAATTGGAAGAATATATTAGAAATAACTCACACAAAATTTAAAAAGAAATTCATTAAAAGATTGGTTAGGTTAAAATTGAAACTAAATTCAGGTAAAAGCCTAGGTTAGTAAATAAGATATTTGAACTGTAAATACATAAAGAAATTTGTTGTATCAAATAAAATTTAAAACAAGATAATCTAATAATAGTTATGTGTAAACAAATTTGTAAACTGTAGTAACATAGGGCCTAAGTAATTACTGGAAGGAAAAAGTGAAAAACGATTGTAAACAATGTAAGGTTATGTTTGGAAAAGTCCAGTCAAAACACACACAATTCAGAACTATTTCAAAAGTAAAACACAAGGACGCTTCACACACTAATAATAGTAATTAAAGAAACACTGGAAACTTTATTAAGGATCGGAGAATTGAAACGGTAAGTTTCATCCAAAGTTTGACCAAATTAGAACGCCATTGAAAACAAGCTCGTTCTTGTTGGTATAATCAGCTGTAAAAACAGATGTGAAAGTAAAGAAATAAGTCGGTCAGTTGCAGTCGACTATAGTGAGAAGAAATTGAACTAAATTATAATCCATATGTTCTGTTTTTTTTTAGTAGAAGGAGAAGCCGCCATATTTTTCTTTAGCAATTCTAAAAGTAAAATCGAAGGTTAGTTAGTTAGTTGAGTTGGAGATAGCGTGGTGACGCCGAGGAAGCAGACCTTGCTGTGCAGTCAAAATTCTATTTATTAGGAACTTCGTCAAAATTATACAGATTTGTTAAGAAGATTGGCCAAACTAAATTAAGGAGAAGTGAATTTCAGAATATAATACAGTGGTAATATAATGTGAAGTAAATAAAACGAATTCAAGTGTAAAAAAAAGTGAAATTTAAAGAAACGGAATTCCACGTGTGAGCAAACAGCCGTTTGCCATTATTTGATGAGATAAGTATCTAGCGCTATAAAAAATAAACTTTAATGGACATTTAAGATAATAAGAAAGTTTAAAATTGTACATTAGAATATCTTGTAGTTAATTAATAGTAAGTAATAAGAAATAATCCAGTTCAAATAGTTTAGCCTTTTTGCATATTCAAAATTTAAGTTTTTCCATCAGGAAAATATTTATTAAAACAAATTTCAAAATTTAATATTGTTTTCAAAATTTATTTAATTAACAAAAGAAGTAAAAATATAGCCCATGTTATAAACCCCGAGATTGTAAGAGATCGTAAAATTAGCCAAGGGTATTAAAATTGTGTAACTGTAAAATCAAAAGAAAAAAGAGTTAAACCGAGTTTGTTAAAATTGTTAAGTTAGAAATTTTTGTTTTGTGTGTATTGTTTAACTGTTGAAATAGAAATTGTAATAATAAAGAATTATGAATTGTTCCTGAGTAGTTTTTTTGTTTTGTTTTAAAAAGAATTTTGATATCATCAATAAAATAAATATTTAATAGAAAAAAAAATAATTGTAAAGAGTTTTATAAAAAACATTACAATATATATATATATATTCTTGATATTTTACGTTATCCATTGTTTTTCCGTTGCACTGACTTTGTGAAGTTAATATTCGAGAATGGTCAGTGACCGAAAGGCGCCTCATCACACAAGGTAAAATCATTGCACTTAATGGTGGATAAAATTACTTACAATAGTAATATATTAACTTCGTATATATAGGGAATTGGAAGATTTTAATAGAAAGATATCAACAGCCTTCCAGAGAAGAGGATACCCAAAAAAACTCATTGAAAACCAAATTCATTCAGCACAATCCTCGGTTCACCATAAACCACAAACAGAACAAAATAAACTGTCTTTAATAACAGACTACCATCCTGGTCTACATAAACTCAACAAGATATTGAGAGATGGCTTCAAAATTCTTCAAGCTTCCGTCCACACCAAAAATCTTTTCACCGATCCACCGCAAATTTGATACAAGCAACCTCCCAACTTGAAAAACATCCTAGTACATCCTAGTACATCCTAAACTACCAGACCCTGATGCAGAGAAACCACACAAACTTCCTCATGGCTCCTTCCCATGCAATAGACCTAGATGCAAGACGTGTCCAATACACCCCTCAGCAAATAGTTTCAACAGCCAAACAACAAAAATGGTCTTCAAAATACAGGGTCATCATAATTGTACATCGAAAAATGTCATATACAATGTAAACTTTGCTCAGCACAGTACATAGGCCTGACCACGGATGGTCTGAATATCAGAATGAATGGCCAAAGACATGATGTTAAAATTATGAATATGGATAGACCAACAGCTCAACATGCTGCGAGTCACAACAGCACAACTTTTGATGACTGCTATACCACAAAAATAATTAAATCACTCCCCCCTGATTGCAATCCCTCAGAACTGAGAAGGTGGGAACTATCATACCAGTGGTATACCAAGTCCAGAGAATCCCCTAACCTCAACATCAGATAAATCCATTCATTTTTTTTTCCAAATAGCCTTATCTCGTTTCCCCTGACAGACTTATATAAACTATAATCACTCATATGCTCATGGAAACAATATATATATCTTTAATCTGTGCATCTGTGACATCTGACTTCTACTCTACACAATCTGTGATTACAATTTATAATTATTTTGTTTCATTCTCTCATATTTCTTTTTGTGTTTTCTCTTCGATTGATAAAGACCACTGTGTGGTTGAAATATATCATTGTTTAAGTGCTTTTATGTGTTTCTATTTCAAGACTACAGAGTGGACTCTTACCAAGGTAAGTCTGTCAGTCTCCTAGTCCAAAAAATCTATATATATATATATTTTGTTTGTTTGTTTTTTTTTCACGTCTATTATTTTTCTGTTGCACTGACTTCTCCTGAAGGAGAAAAATAAGTCAGTGATTCGACAATGGTCAAGTGACCGAATGGTGCCTCATCACATAAGGTAATAACTATTGCACTTAGTGGTGAACAAAATTATTTACAAGTAATAATAATAACTACATGAAGTTAGTGCAACAGAAAAATAATGGATAACGTGAATTGTCACGTGTATATATATATATATATATATATATATATATATATATATATATATATATATATATATATATAATAATAATAATAATAAATTAAAAATATTTCAATAACAAGTATACTTTTAATGAATATATTTATTCTTTTATATTATATTCAAATGATTCTTTATTTCTAGTAATTGTAATATCTAAATAATTTAGTTTATTTTTTAATTTAAATTCATGAGTAAATTTTATATTTTCGTGTATATTATTTATACATTTTAATATTTTGTCAATATCTAAACCATTATTATTTGATATGTATAATCCATCATCTACATATCTAAGCCAGTGTCCATTTTGATCATATGTTTTAATAATCTTATCTATTTCAATGTCAATATTTTGTAAAAATATTTCCGATTATATGCTCGACATTGGAGAGCCCATTAATAATCCATCCATTGTTTTTGAAATATTTTTAATTTATTAACTATATTACAAGAAAACATATTACCATGTTTAATATATATATATATATATATATATATATATATATATATATATATATATTTATATATATATATAATTACATATTTAATACTTTATTGAATGATCTATTGAACAATGCTACAAGCTTTGTGCTAGTTAAGATATTTTATTGTTTTTCATTCTCTTTTATAATTTACAGGTATCAACTTGAAATTAGATCAGTATTAAGAAACTTGTATATTATACATGTGTGTCACACCATTTTCAGTATAATATTGATTTCAGACATTAACTCAAAGCGTTTTAACAAAAATTAATACAAATTTTCTACTGCACTTATTTATTAAAAAAATAGAGAATCAAATCAAACCTAGGAAATTTTTTCAAGTATTATACGAAGTAAACTTTTTATTTTAAAGATAAAATACAGATACTTCAAAAACAATTGTACCAACAAAGCAAAAATAATGGTGCCAATCTGACAAATAGTGCTCAAGAATTACAGTTTTTTTTTAAACACCTTACATATACACTAAAAACTATAACAACTGTACAAATTTTACCTCTTCTACTAATATGAAGTATTCCATACTGATATCTATTAGTTTTCTAGTGTCTGTAACTTGTTTAAAAAACTCTTCCCACCGAGTTTTTAAAACCTTCAATTCCTGCTCAATATGAGGAGATGATCCATGATTTCCAGACATCATAGCTTCTCCAGCACCCATGAAGGTTTCAATTCGTTGTTCAAGTAACTGAAATTTAAAAGGTGATGAAATACAGTGTATTAAAATGTGCAAATTATTGACCAAATATTTCAAAAATTCCTCTTCACACTCAAATGGTCCTTATTGCCAGTTTAATAAAAAATCAAACTAGAGCTTGTGTTCTTAATAAGTAAATAGAAGCATATGATTTAAATGTTTCTGTGTTTGATCCTTATTCAATAAATTCAAAATTTTACAAAATAAGACTATATTTAAATGAAGATATTTACAACTTAGATATTGAATGATAAAAACACATCCAGAATTTTAGACTGTGGTCGAAAGGTATAATTACCTAAATAATTTTGTGGTACAAATACCTTTAGACTATGTACTAAAAACTTAAATCAGAGTTTTTATCATTTAAATATTAAGGTTTTTTACTAATTCCTTGGATTTTTTAAAGATGGTTTGCATCCATAAACTTCTTAATGTAAAATTTTGTAAAACAGTTTTAAAGAATGTAAGCAGACAGAAAGAAAAATGATTGAAAAACAATTATTACCATTTTGATAAATTTGAATTGGTAGGAAGATGTTACAGAATGTAAATGTATAAGTCAAAAATTTTTAAAATCATTAGAAAGAAGGGAGCCTAAATAGAAAATTTTCAATATCTAATTTACATAGATTGGAAAAATACCAATGTAAAAATAGATCAGTTTAATGAAAAATACCCGAGCTGTCTCTGATAATTGTAAAACAACAGTTTCTGCAAAAAGATGTCATTATTTGTGATACAAAACCATGGTACAAAACTGAAACACATAAGGTTACTTTAACATGACAAAACCTATGAAACGATGCGATTGCTTGTGGAAAGCATAAACAATTTGTCCAAAATGTAAGAACCACAGATGTCAATTTAAAATTAAAAGTGATGGAAAAACCTTGACAAAGGAATTCCATGAGTACGATTTTTTTAAAAGATAAAGTTATAAATATGTATAGGCCTACGTTATATAAATTTGAAAAACTGTCAACTCATTACATACATTAATGTAAAAAAATTTAAACTTTATATCACGAAAACACAAATCTGTAAAGCAGCAGCTTTTCACTCTAAACCACTGATTTCATTTTCTACTTAATAGTTTGTGAGTTAAATCACAGCAGGGGATGCTAGTCTAGTATAAATTCAAAAAGTAAACAAGTAATTATTAAAAATGCATCACCTCCTATGTGTCTAAGAACTAATTTATGTTTTTCTAAAGAACACTTTAAAATTGTACAAACTCTTTGATATAGGAACTCAAACTTTTACAGTATAATAGCACTATCTTTCACCGCTCTACTTAAAGCACTGTATATGGTATATATGCGTAAATATGAACCGTATGAAATCTGCTCTAGAATCAGTTAATTGATTTTAGAACCTTTTCAATTCTTCAAGCAAGTTCTTTTTTCCACAAAGTAACATAAATATGTTCTTACTTCTGTTCACCACTTCAGTTTCACACACATACAGATAGTTTCGTTCAGACATCGCTACTAAAAACAGCTCTGCCATCCTATTACAGTAATTCAAATGTTTAGCCTAACTGTATTACATCATTTTAAGCATGCATTAAATCAATAGAAAGACAATACATGAAATTAACCGTATCTATTGTTAAATTTTAGATACAAAAGGTTAAACTTGTAACTTGGTTCCTAAATAGTGATATAAATCTGAACATAATTTATATGTAGATGTTTCTGTAATAGAATGCCAGATATTTTATATTAACTATTTCAAATAAAATTTCCAAATAGATTTGTTAATTTTGTGAGTGTGAAAAGTTATATCTTTTTTTTAACTTAAATATCAAGTATCAATGACTTTACCTGGATAGTCTTCTCAAAGTACAAGAAAGCCAGGGAAGTAGCCTTAGCTGTTGCCAGGCTTTCACCATATTGCCCTTTTACATTAGTTAACTGATTTCGCAGGTCATCCAAATTATTGTGTATGTGCACCAAGTCAGAATCAAATTGGCACAGCTGATGATGTTGCTCAAGCTTCAATTTGTAATCTGACCATGCTCTCTCCCAAGCTGTTCTTTTTTCCTCCAACAAACGCCTCACAGTGGCAATGTCCTTTTCTCCTGCAGCCTCTGGTTCCTAAAAATATCAGTAACAAGGTAAAAAAAAAAACATTCTTACATGGTTGATTACATATTGATTAGGTATTTTACTTAATAAAGGTAATAAATTAGGTAAAATATATATGTATTTACATTCAACTATATTTACTATTACCATAACTGTATAAGATTTAAGAAGACAGTGATGATATAGAACAAGATAAATAAACCACAACTAAACAAAAGGTGTTAAGCCAAGTAATTTAATATGTATTTTTATAACCAGCTTATCCTTTCCTCATCTTAATAAACGGGTTTTTAATACATGTTTGATGTTTATTTATTTTATTCATTGGCAATCCCACAATATACTCTTTTGAAATAGTTAAAATATTGAATTACAGAATAATATTTAAATCTACTATTATACATTAAGGACAGTGATCATTTCATAAACTGGCTTTCTTAAATATCTCTATTTCTACCTTTTGAAACTATGTTACCTCTGAACAAAAAGTCCTCATGTGCATAACCTATCAGCTCTTGAAAATTTTCTAAATAGCGCCTTATCCCACTATATTTTTTCTAGAAAACCTTACCACGATTTTTATAAAAAGGAAAATTTCCCGCTTAAGATAATAAATTTCCTACAAATAAAAAAAACAGCAATTGTATGCAGCCTGTACCTGTGAACAATTCTTAAAAACTCAAACACCCCAACCATTGGTTTAGTACATATACCTAGGGAGCATTTTTCTAATTTGGATGGAGGGCTGTTTAATACTAGAGGGATCTTTGACAGCCTATCACTATTGTCCACACTCCAAGATCCGCCTAGGAAAAATCTAGAACAGCTGTTACCTTCTTAAACATAGATGTAAAATTCAAAGAAGAGAATTTTTACTGTACCTCCATTTTATCAGCAATCATCCTATTAATGTTCAACAAACTATTCAATACATCGAGTCAATGGAGGACAAGTTTGCTAAAAAATAAATATATGCAATATGTTTTTATTTGAAGCAATATATACATTTTGATTAAATCGTTTTTATAAATCAACAAGCAACAGTTTGATTGATCACATTCAACTTAGCTTAATTTCAACTTACTTGTTGCTTAATTCTGTTGATAATCTGTTGACTTTCAGTATGAGTAAATTTAAACAACTCAAGTAATCCTTGTCTTGAAGCATCATGTTCTCGTAAAGCACGTTCTACCTCCACGAGTGTTCCTGGCAAATGTGTCATTCCATATTGACTTTCTAAACCTTCTACAGTTTTCTCCAGCTAGACAAATATAATACAATTATTTTATACAGACATTATATAACGTATGAACAAGTACAAATTACAAATAGCAACAGCTTCTCTTTCTCTTGCTTAATACTTTAGAGAGTAAAAGAAAATAATAAAGTATCACTATATTTTATTATATCTACTAAGAGCTTTTTTTAAAATTCAGTACTACAAGTTTTCATTTTACATATTACAGTTTTATACTTTTTTAAAAATGATATTGAAGTTAGAGATTTGTGGATAGTAAAAACTATACAAATAAACGAACATGACTTTCCTAACAAGGAATTATCTGATATTTTAAAATATAGATACAGTTTTTCATTCAAAGATTGAATTAATTCAATTTAATATAACAAGAATAAACTCAAGACGGAAGTTGTACTCAGGACAAGACTATTTAATGATTCATGTAAATAATAAAGTTGTTTACTTCTGATCAAACATCGAATATAGAAGAGTGTGTTAAAGCTCTCTGATATAGGCTAGAAAACTGATAAGTGCATTTATATAAGTCAACCATTTGAAATAACAACAGAATCCACTTATAGGAAGGCTTTTGAGACAACCTGCAAAAACACTGGGGATGAAAATAAAGGATGAAAAGATTATGAAATAAGTATCAGATAAAAATAATATAGAATGGACATTTTAAACTTTGAGCACTTAATATCAAAGCGGTGTTCCATGTTCGATGACATGTTCTCATATTATTATAGTAATATTTTGCTATAATGTATAGGTATGATAATATATATAGAAATGACAGACAAAGAATAAATTTTATCTCATATGTTATAGACACAAATGACTCTTACTTCAGATAAATTTTTGAAAAATGACACCAGCATTTCCAGTAGTATTTGATAGTCTGTTACGATAGCCTGAAACTTTTGCTGAAGTTCCTCAAGTTTCTCTAACCCTCCTGAATCTTCTACTTGACCTGTAAATCATTTACATTAAAAAGTTTACAGACACAATAAAATGTTCACTGTTTTCTCTTTAGCATGTATAAAAAACTTTAGATATAAAACTTATATTATGTACTCTTAATTCTTTACAAATAATTACAATAATAGTTATATTTATAAGTATAATCAGTTTTATTATTCAAGACACTAATGATGATTGTGTGCTACAAATAAAATATGTTTCAGTAAGTTTTTTTCATATATTTACTTTGTTTTTAATTTCATACAGGTCATTTAGATCAGGGGTCTCCAACCTACGGCCTGTGGGCCACATCCGGCCTGCGAACAGATTTTTTCCGGCCCACGGAAAGCTAGTTTACTGAAAAACTTTTTATTTAATATTATATTTCCTTTTAAGCATTTTTACCGTTAAGTATGAGTAAAGTACTCATCTCTAACTTGCCACTTTATTTGACCAATTTAACCTCTAGGAATATTGTTAGAACTTGAGCGCACTAAGCACTGCTACCTTCACCAAGGATTACGTTTTAGATATCATATCTAAGCTACATCAAGAGTTTGACAACCACTTTGAAGACTTTGACCATACAGCAGAAGACATTCAGATGTTTCAAAGTCCTTTTATGTGTGACATTGACAAAATGCCTGCAGAAATGCAGCTTGAAATCCTTGAGCTGTTTTTTTTTTCTTTTTGGATCTACCTACAAGTGTGAGCAGACGTTTTAAAAAATGGCGTTTGTTAAATCTAAATACAGATCTTCCTTGTCAGACAAGCCTTTGAAATCAATCCTAATGATCGGAACTACAAAATTTGATCCTAAATGGACTGAAATTTTAAGTGGCAAACAAATGCAATCGTCTCACTAAAAAATAATTCTTCTTTTTAAGCTTTACACAGTTGTAAACTCATGTATTGGTTTTCTTTAAAATTAAATAAAGCACATTTTGTAGTAAATTGAAAAGATTTGGTTTCGTATCCTGTGTTTTGATTAGGCCTACTTGAAAACTCCTTCTACAGAACAACTATTATCTTATAGCAAATATAATTATTTGTTTGATCACAGTTTTTTTTTACAATCACGTAAAGAATTTTAGTTAGCCAACAACAAAGATATATAAGAAAATATAGCAACTTGAAAGATTAAGCAAGAAAATCTCAAAAACCCACCCTTAGCTCTGGATTAGAAAAAACGTCGTAGGTTTATGGGAGGGGGGTAGATTTTCTGCCCTGAAATATTTCCGGCCCGCCTTTCCTCCAAAAGTTTTCAATGTGGCCCTTGAGTAAAAAAGGTTGGAGACTCCTGATTTATATTACAGATATTATTTCTTTTAAAAGATCTACAGAACAAATGGAGACAAAATAGAACCGTATTAATTATGAATATTCTGATATGTAAAATCCTTGAAGTAGGCTGTTAACGATAAATAACAGCCTGTATATATTAAAAGACAGTATTTATTAAAATAAATTCTTATATTAATATAAAACTGTTCTTTTACAAAAATTCTGATATTAAAAAAACTTGTATCACAGAAGGAAAAACAATACAAAACACAATTGATTGACAATTTGTTTTTACAATTTGACAAAATTGGATTTAGTTTTGTAATTCATGAACATAAAAATCAAATAAAAAGAAATAATGACACCCTTGGACACATTTATCTTCAAAAAAAATAATTCTATATGATAATTAAACATTTTACTTAAATTAAAATATGTATTATTACCCTTAAGTAAAAGTTCTTCTGCCGTTTTCATTCTCATTTGTATTTCAGATTGGGCCCTCTTAATTTCAGGTAAAACTGTATTTAACTTGTCCTCAACTTCTCGAAGGGTCCCTTTAGCAGATGTTGCTTCTTCTGAAAATACTGGGTAAAGCTGAGCATCCAATTTTGTAACCCAATCCACAGTCTAATACAAAGAAGACAAAGTATTGTTTCAATTAAAAACTAAACAAATGTTTAAATATGTTATTACTTTACTAGTGCTATTATTTATTAATATTTTGTTTTAAAAAAATATTGATTGTTTCAAACAAAATCATATTTACAATTTATTTATTTTTTTTTAATATTAAACAAAAAGTAATAAGTTGGTGTTAATGCATTTAAAGACAAAAATGAAAAACAAAAGAATGAATCACACTAAGAGACTATGTAAATGATTTACTCCCCAAACATATTTAGATTTTAAATGTAACCTCAGTGATCAATAATCAATCAGGAAAGTTATGACTAGTAAGCTAAGATTAGGATAGAATGATGATAGAATGTCAATTCTTGAAATAGGATTTGAAGGCTTATACCATATTTTCTAGCCAATACTTTTCATCCTATAATTTAATATTATTCCCAAATTAGGATACGTTTAGATTTATGAACAATAGTACTATCCTAGAAATAGAACCATCCTTAGCAAAAGCAGGGCCTGGTGTAAAAGTAGGTTTTGCAGCGCTTTTTGAAAGTAAATGACCCTCTCTCCAAAAAAAATCTATTATTGTACTGTTGTTAGAAGATAATTAAGATTAATTTTATATAAATATTTTACACTACAACTGTTTAAAGGAATCAACCCATTTTTCATTTTCCCCATTAAAGAATCAAAATTGCAAATATAAAGAACACAAAACATAATCACATATAAAAAGTATATTTTTAATGGTATTTCATAAATGTATTAGTATCACACAATGTAATAAAAATATTTACATCGTTAAGAACATTAAAATATTTTATGTTCATTTGATATACATAGTTTTTGTATCACTGATTACTGTATGAAGGTTATACATAACACTGTAATATGAAATTAATAAATTGTACCTTGTCTTGTAGTGCAGGTACAAATTTATTTATTTATTTATTTTTTTTTGCTTTAATTCTAGGAAAGTTATCAATCACTTCATCAAAATTAACTCTAGCTGTAGTATCTGCTTCAATGAATAGTGTTACTAAAGTTGTTAACCTTTTTTGGCTCATCTATGATCTTACGTATGGCTTTATAACTTTAGGCGAGGTACATTCATACCACACTAGCAACTGCCAAAGAGATTGTAAGAATGAAATTCTGTATGCAATCCTATTTTCATGAAGAAGTTCATGAATCGTAGAACCCCAGCAGCTGTTTCCACTTCAACAGGAAAAAGTTTACAAAGAACCTTAAATTCTGTAAACAATGCATTTCCATTGATTTTTCTCTGATTTTAAAAACTTGAGAGGTCTCTAACGGTTTGCATTTTTCCAATAGTTTACCCTGTTCTATGAATTTAGTTATTTTACTCTGAATAAGAATCCAAACATGGCATCATGACAGGCCATTTGTTCAAACCTTTTTGTAAGAGACCAAATTATGCAATTTACGAATCCATTAAAAATACTAAACTTTAAAGTTTTGTTCAACAAATTCTCAAACATGTTCATCTTCTTCTTCATACTAAAACATTCTCCTTTTCTTTATTTACCAAATTTCTTAAACTCTGGGCTCTATGCCAAATGTTTTGCTCATTTTTATTGCAAATATTATTGCTGCAACAACACCTGTCCATTTTTGGCAATTCTGTTAGTGATCAAGTAAAAATTGTTCAAAGATTCTATTCACCCAAATTTCATAAAAAAACTATTCACTCAACATAGTTATAAAACTTTCCTACATGAAAATAATTCAATAAGTAAAAGTATTACTATTCCTATAACAAAATTTTAAAAAAATTTAATTAATTTTGGTCTTTATGATTACACTATATTTGTTGCTATTTTCTCTTATATCACAAAAAAATCACAAAAACTAAACAAAATTTATATGTAATACATTACTTTACATGAGAAATAGAACTTCATAACAAGAAAAAACAAGTAACCTTTACAAAAAATTTAAAAAATTCAATAATATTGTAATTGCCACATTTACTGTTGATGGTAAACACTAAAGAAATACCATAAAATATTTATATAAGTAGTTTTTCAAAAATTAATTTCATGCTTGCTCTAAATTTTTGGTTTTATGAAAAAGACAATAGTTTTTTTTTTCTAAAAAATTGCATCTACCAAACGTTTTATATACATATTATTTACAATATACTTACAATAATAACCCAAATAATAACATTTATTTACTTGAAATAATAAATTGTATAAACCTGCATTGAAGTACAATACAACAACATTAACAATATAATAAACACATTAAAGCAAGGAAATTGTCAATGTAAGCTATCAAACTATTGTTTCATTTGATTTGACAAAGAAAGTAGCCTATAAGAGTAGAAAATATACAAAACCAGACCTAATCAATAATTTGTGGTATCAAAAGTACTATGAAATAAAGAACAAATTTAAACAATAACTTACTTCACGAATTAATTAAGGATTATCAACTGAGTCAACTCAAACAACATATCCACATTTTACATTAACAGCTATTTTGACACTATAGCAGTTAGAAGGCGAAAAAAATTTTATAGAACTGATTCTTAAACTACTTCAAATTTTAACTCTTTGCGGATTGTTCCCTTAACTTATGTGTCATCGATGTCAGTCGTTGAATGTTTAATCTTCTTGGTCCTTGTAAACATGTTATCATCGCCAATCTTTAGATAAGTATATATAACACATTTCTCATAAATCAACTACTGTTTTTGCCTCTAGAAACTATCACCATGAAGAAAGATATTTATATCATTCTTTGGAATGACAGGACAAATAAAATAGGATTTTTATTATCATCCTAATAATAGTTTCTTATAACCAACGTATCAGCTGCTATTTCGGTTAAGCTCTTGGTCTATTAATCCCTTAAACAATAGTTTATGACTATCTGAACTTTAAATTTAGTAAATTTGTTAAAACTTACTGAGACAGAATGTTTTGGATCGCTATGTGCCGATCTTTGTTAGTGTCTTCTGCTTGGGTCAAGCGGTGACGGTTTTACATCTCCAAGCAGAAGACACTGACGAAGATCGGTACATAGTGAAAACGTTCTGTCTCAGTAAGTTTTAACAAATTTACTAAATTTGAAGTTCGGATAGTCATAAACTATTGTTTAAGTGATTAATAAGATTCACCGAACGTAACGGACTACAAAATTCAAGAACTCTTGGTCTAGTCTTAATAGTTCAGTTACTTCTTAGTTGTATGTCGAGATCGCCCAAATTGGATTGCATGTTATTTGATAGTGTGAAGTAAGCATTGTGATTCAAACCAGTAACGGCGGTTTAGTGTGACTGTAACTATATAGTTTTTCCAATGTAATTAGTGTAAATAGTTTTTGAAATTATTTCAGTTTTTTGCCATTTTAAAGTGAACAATTTGTTGTGTGAGTAATGGGGAGTGTACAATCATTCACTAAGCATGAGACCATAAGTAATATTTTATTTCTAATTTATTTATTTATTTTGAATATTTGTTAATTTAATTATTAACCATTTTCCTCCAAATAATTATTACAACTTTTAAATTAAATTTATTCTTTAAATTTTTAAAATAAATATGAAGTAATAATTACCTAAACCACTTGAAAATATTTTACAAACTTGCCTATAGTAGCACTTACTTATATTTGATGAGGACGGCCGTTTTGGGAGATGCGCCCCATTATCAACTCTGAGTCATTGAGTTACGGTCTGAGTTGACAGTGGGACACATCTCTCAAAACGGCCATCCTCAACAATTATAAGTAAGTGCTACTATAGGCAAGTTTGTAAAATATTTTCAAGTGTTTTAGTGAAAACTAGTAGCTTACATGACGATGGAATCAACAAATATGAATAATTACCTAAATGAATTAAGTAATTAATAGTTAATAATACTTTTTAATAATTTATAATACTATTATTTAAAGCAATTATTGTAAAATTATTAAGTAAACAATTCATTTGCTGTGACCACTGAGTTCAAAATTAATTCATACCCTCTGGGTCGCTGTGAATCCCAATAATTTAATCCACAATGAATAAATTACTCCTACAAACCCAGTAACAAAAATGTAGTTTTTTAATTCATAATAGTTTCAACTAAATAAACTGAATGAAAATTACTAATTACACTTTTGCTATTATTTGCGACCAGACTTGTTGTTAACTAAAGGTTGTTAGATTGTTAACTTATACTTGGAGGAAACGTTTTCGTCTTACGACTTCTTCAGCCTCCCAGGAGGAAAACGTTTCCTCCAAGTGTAAGTTAACAATCCAACAACTTTTAGTTAACAAAAAGTCTGGTCGCAAGTAATAGCAAAAGTGTAATAAGTAATTAACAACCAACTCGTCATGAACAGCAACAAGATTTCGATATTGAATGAAAATAATAAATTCCAAAAAACTAATTCTCTTAGAAGAAAGGAAAATATATTAAATCATGATTTGTAAAAGAAAATACCAAGACTAGGATAACTCAGACAGGCATGGCTGGCATGCTCCTTATGGCTGCTAGCCAACTATGTTGTCAAGTATTTTTTCCCCAATACCAAACTTATCCTATGTTATTGTACACTGGTCTGGTTAAGATTTAGGACCAAATACTAACTGAGAAAAACATTCTTATACACCAACTTCACTTTATTACCAAACAATATTGGCATAGACTCTACACAAAGTATTCTACTTGTGCATTAAACATTGCATACATGCTTTATGCAAATATACTGCTTTTAAATTAAGTTTCTTTTAATTAAAAATTTTAATCAAAATTCAAAGGACTGTATGTGTTTGTACTACTGGTGGTGGAAAAATATTTAGATCTAAAAATAAAATAGTATTTTTTTTTAAATGGATACTAATCAAATTAGAGTTGTATGGTGAATTTCATAAAATTTCTGTCAAACGGTTATAATTAATATAAACATAACCGATAAGTAGGAAAAATCACTCGGAGAAGATATTTTAGAGGAAATCATAATTTTTCGTAAACGGCCTGAGGTATTTTTTCACTTCTTATAATAATTAGATGATGGTTTAAAAATTACAAACTAAATGTTGCATTTGTTATATCTGTGTTTCGATAGTTATTATTTTTAAATAAAAATATAAACTCTATTAAATAACAATCTTTAAGTACTAATAAATGAACTAATAAATACTAGTTTGTTTCATTTTAATAAGTCCTCCATGGTGTTGAACATAATCCCTTATCATTAAACTAATAAAATGAGAAAATGTTTTAAAATCTGGTTTCAATAAAATATGTAAAATAAAAATAATTTCTAGTTCCATTTAACTAAAGACACACAAACATAAACTGATTTTGATATACTATAGTTATAACTAAGTAGATTATTTACAGTCATATATTAGGTTTCATGAAGCTGTATTTTACAAAATAATGCTTAGTAAATATTGATATAAAGCTACATTTGTTTCCATAAAAAAATTTGCCTATAGTAGCCTTCACTATAATTTTAAAAAAAAGCTATTATAGGCAGGTTTTTTATATGCTCTTTATATAAGTTAACAAGTATAAATGTATACAAGTATCTCAAGTACAAGAAACAAGTTTTGGAACAAGCAATTTAAATTTTGCATGATTAGCGACTTTAGCTTATCAATACAGAGACATCCCCTTCCAGGTAACAATTCTCCCTCCATAATTCCTGCAATAAACAATATTGATACCTCAATGCTCATCACAATATGCAATGCAAATGTAAAAAATATACAAATAAAAAACACCAACTCAGCACCCACTGAAACCACACACCAACTACAATATAGGGTACCAATACATGAAAATAGAATAAAATAAATACACAAACAAAAAAAAACATTATAAGAAAATTGCATAGCCATTGTACCAAAAAGTAATTGGATAAAGCCCAAGCTGGCAAAGACATAAACTTCTGAAGGAACCTTTCCCATTACAACATTCAAGAAAAGTGCTACTTTATCTCAAGTCCAATATTAAAACAATGTAATGTAAAAGAGTATTCTAATATTTTAATAACTAACTAGTGTACTTACCTTTGTTGTGTCTGCCATGTTTTGTTCCCACTGGATCTGAGATTCCTTATGTTGAGATAACCTAGTCTCCCAGTCTTTCCAGTTTATAGAGAGTGTTATTTTTCTTGTAGCAAAATGTTGGAGTAATGTATCTACACACAGACGTGCTCTCTCCACACTCAAGTACGGCTCACTAACCTGAAGAAACCAACAAATAGAACTTGGCTTAGATCCAAAGGGATGCAGACAGATCTCAACAAGTGACAAAACATTATTAATATTTGTTCACACATTTAAGTGGCTACAAAAAAATGAATTATACTTATGCTTATCTTTTTGTTCTTTATATAAAAAAATTATTAACATGACAAATTATTTCACATTTAAGCTCAAATTAGGGCTTGATTATATCACATTATTGAGTTTAAAGTTAAAAAGATGTAAATGGATTGTCTTAATCAATCAGTAAATAGAGAAAAAAATGGTATTAGAGTTGCTGCAAAATTATTTCGTTGGAGAGACAATGAACAGATTTAGCGGGATTATTTTTATAAAATTGTTTAGGCAGTAAAAACTGTTGAGAATGGATTTCTTATGTTTAAACTATTTTTAAAACTATTACCCATTTTTTAATGCCTGCTTATAGGGGGTATATGAAAAGAATGATGAATATAAGGGAAATAAAAAATCCATGACCTGGGAGATGAGAAAGAATCAACTTATATGCACAGGTCATATACTTAATATAGATCTACTCTCAAAAAGGGTGACAGAGATGTATCTACAACTCCATCTAGGCATATGGGTTGAGAAATGTATATAAAATATTAGTAAGATTGCTGAAGAGTGGCACTGATGAACAGGGTTGCTTCGGGTGATGATTTTCCATTGTTCCAGTACTAGGGGAGATGGATATACCTTCTGTAACTTTGCATAAAAAAAAGAATATGAAGAGGGTTACAATTGGGATGCCCACTTGAAACATTTAGTGAAGACCTGTTTGCAGTGATCTGTTAAGGATGACAGGAAGCCTAAGAAGAGGAATTCATAATGAATGAATATTCCTAGTGCATACAGACATTCTTAAAAAAAAATTTGATTGAAAATTTTATAAAACGTAGTATTGTAAAAACTATGAGCAGGAATTAAAAATTATTAATGTCAGTTTTAAAAAATCCCTATATTTTTTTAAAAATGTGTGACTCTTCAGTCAAAATTAGTGGAGGTGACGAGAAAACATACTTTTTAGTTATTTTAACAAATATGTTGAAATTATGTTTGAAAAAAACTACCTATTAACGAAACATCTCGTTTTATATTTAATTTTACATAATCATTTTATCACATGTATTATTTGTAATATATTATTAATTATGTTATATTTTTTGTTTAATGCTACAACATGGCATTGTCTTTATTTTAATGTTTGAATTTTATATTGGATATTATTATTTTTAATTAGGGGAAAAGAAGAATTTTAAACTGAGTTGAACATCAGATAAGAACTTAAATTCTACTACACAATAAAATAAACTATTTCAAAAATAAACATTATTTATTAAACTGACTGATTCTTCACTTCTGAAGTTTTATGTTATCACATTAAGTACTTTAGAGAGATTTTGTGTCTATTTCCTAAAAACTCAACTTCACATCCAAGAGGGTTCACTTAGCATATCATTATAGACAAGTGTCTAGCATTAAGTAGGTTTAATGCTAGAGGACTACCCAAAAGTTCTCTTACAACTGACAGGCACTTCCTGCCCCTTCCACAGTCCCCCTCTCTTCCTACCTCTGTAGACATAACTTTGGGTTCTCCCCACATTCACATGGAGGAGCTATTTTAAACTTCATTATTTTTACACCTAAAATAAAGTCAATAAAAAGTACTGTATACCCACTTTGTTACTAAAAATCATAGGAGTGAGTGAATGCAATACTCAGAGTAATATTAAAATCAACTCTAATCCATAATGTTTAATGTGAGTCTAGTGACAGTTAAGATCTATTCCTATGCTATTTTTAAAATGTTATACAATTCTTGGCACTACTTTAATCTCTTTGATTTGAAATCTGTTTCCATAGCTCTTTTTTTAACATATGTTTGGTGTCTGTCCAATATAAGTATACCTTATTTCTACTTGTCATAACTTTACTAAGAAGTAATAAAATTACTTGCAATTGCTAATTTTTTATTTACTATATTTTCTTTTCTAAATGGAATTTTTTAAGAAAATCCTTACTGCAGATCTTAAGTTAATAAGTCTATGTCATTACACTAATACATTTATAAATTTATATTTTGGGTTTTCAACTAACCTAAAAATTGTAGTCATATTTGCAATTCTAAAAATTATTAAACATGAAGTCCTGTTTGACAGTAACATTAAAAAAACCAAGACACATTTGAAATATACCATCTTTAAAAAAGTCCAATAGAAATAACATTAAACTACTTATAGTTTCACCTATACTTAGACCACTTAAGTCCAAATGTTTCAAGACTTTTGATAATTGTTGAGAAGGCAAAAGTCTCTAACTACATAACAAACTACAAATTGTGTAATTAACACTATAAACTGTAGTGTATAAACGATTCATAGATTTGTTTATAATTTTGTTATAGATAAAATTTTGATCTGACCCTACTATTAGATACACCTTATTGAAACATTTATATTAGTTCAGTTTCCGTCATATCTGAACGTTTGACTGTTCGGGTGGAATTTTGCAATCGAGCTTAAAAACTTCCCGATGAGCTACAGACCAGAAATTTCAAACATAGGTCAGAATTAGATGACAATGCAATATTCACTTGATTTCTTGTCTCTACATTTGTTTAAACAATAGTTGTTGAAACAAACCAAATTTGGGTTAGCTAGCTTACATGTTAAAACAGCTGTTCTACAACATTCACTTGCTTCAAGTTTGTTTTAAACATTATTTGTTTAAATAAATTATATTTTCTTGAGGACCTAAGGACTTCCATGTGTGTTTATATTCAATTAAATACTTGTAGTACATTTATTGGAAGTATAAATTAAAATATTAATAAAACGATAAAAAATATTGAATGTTAACACTTTAAACTAATGATATACAATTGTTAAAGTAATATAGCTTTTGTGTTAAAACAGCTCTTCTTCAATAAAACCTATAACATAAAATCAGCTGTTGTCTATGTTACAAAATCGATTGAAAGTTTTCACCCTGACATAAAACTATAAAGCAATAAATTAAATTTAAAATTTTTCCAATATACAATGTTTTTAAAATGAACTAAAAAGTATAAAATAATTTTTCATGGTCCTTCTACCATTTTGAGAGAAGAATTGTTAGTGGCTATGAATATATCTGTAATCCTTGGTGAGAGAAACATGGGGTGCAGGAAATTCTTGATAGTTAAGGGGTAAATGAATTAAATTACAGTGAATTGAAAATGGGTTCACTGTAATTTAATTCATTTACTCGTCCTTAACTATCATGAATCACCTGTGCCCCATATATTTCTCTCCAAGTATTACAAATATATCCATATCCACTAACGATTCTCCCTAAAATTGTAGAAAGACCATGAAAAATTATTTTATACTTTTTAATCCATTATAAAAGCGTGGTGTATTAAAAAAAATTGTATTTAATGTATTATTTAAAATCTATTTTTTCATATTATTAGCTCTAATAACTATAATCATTAAGTTCAAGAAGATTCAACCATTAGGTAACTCTTAAGCTAGGAAACTATATAGGTTGATAGAAGTAAACTGTTGTATCCTATATCAATTGACTTTTAAATATTGTCTGACATGTATAATTTTAGAATACCTTACAAACACTACTTATACTGACTGATTTATTAAGCATGAAAAACTCTGGTTTTCAACAATACTTAATTTTTAAATATTCTTTGCAATGTGAATTTTTTACTATCTATACATTTTAGTTTTTGTTTACGTAGTTCTTGGAATTATCTATTTTTGTGATGTGTTATATCTTGGCATCTTTTATTTATTTGTTTTAAATGCTATCCTATACTGTTTTTCAGAATTTTGGGGTACCGATATCATATTAGAGGTCTTGTTTATGTTAGTGAATGTGATAGAATCATTTTCCCACTTGTGCTTTATTCATATTTTGTGCCCTAGGTTAATTATAAGTTAGCGAGTTGTAATTTCAATAAGTTTAAATATACATATTTCTCGAATAATTTTAAATAATAAAATTCAAGGTAATTCATTTCTAAACCAATCGGTAATTACCACCACCATCAGATAATAATAATTAAAAAAATTGTGAATATCAGATAGGATTAGAGTTGCAATATAAAACCTAACAGTCTGTGATTAGGTAGAGAATAAATAAGGTTTTATAACTGAAGTAAAACTACGACTATCAGGATAAAATGAAGATATCTACACAATAAAACCTTGTAGGAAGAAGAAAATATTAAAGAATAGCTACTAGTAAATTTATAAGGAATCGACATAATGGTACTCTGACACTGGAAGCAGGAGAAAATTATAGTTTGTAAAGAGAGGTTCACATGCCTGAAGTAATTCTAGAATCTAAAGTGAGGTATTGTTTATATAGATGAGTTGCCAAGTTGTGTTGCACTGTGGTTGCCAAACTGTGTTTATGTTATTTTATATGTACATTGAAATTAGTCTGAGATCAATCTCTTTTAGTTTAATTTATTAACTATCATTACTTATAATCAATTTTTTTAAAAAGATAATACATTCTAAGGATATCTTTTGAAGATATTGTAAATGTTTAAGTTTAGGCAGTACTGGTTCAAAGATTAAACACAAGAATATTGGAAAACTTTGCAAATAAGAAAATCATCAAAAAACCAGTAAACAAAAATAATTAACCCTTATGTTTTATAATTTGGACTAGTAAATAATTTAACCATTGAAATGATTTTGTGTTGTTGAAAAGGACTAGATACGTGTAAAAGTCTGGGATTTTAGCTGTAAAGAAATTATTATACCAGGTCCAGCTCTGTAAACAATTTCTTATTGCAGAAGCCAATCAACAAAGATTATTGTTGTGGTCAAAATGCTGTCAGATAAAAGTTTTAAATACAATTTTGGAATACCCAAAATTATAATAAGTACTACAATATAAGACAGTTTTTTATGTTTTATTCACTGTTTTTATTTTTAAAATCCTTGAAGGGGAAGAAATGTCATTTTCACCATATTTTATGCCTCAACTTCTCTTGTAAATTGGCAATTGGAGTTCAGTTAATAATTAGGAGTCTAAAATTATACTGAGTTGGAAATAGTAGTGTGACGGGAACAGCTGCTGCTATAAAAAAAACTTGATGCTCTTCTCAACAGTGAAATAAGAGAACTTGAACGTTGTGTGGATTTCTTTCAATATCTGTTTACCTACAATTTTAGGGACATTACAACCTAATTGTGTGTTTCCATTTTAAAATTAATTCTATACAAAGAGCAGTGTTCTTAATTTAATTTAAGATTAATGGTGAACCTTTGAAACTTAAAATGAATAACTACAAATTTCCTTAAACAAAGCATTCAAGGATATTGGATTGTAAATTAATTTTAGTAGAACTAAGATTTAAACATAAACTAAAACTCAAAAATTTAATCAACTCAATGTAATAAAAATACCAATTAATGATTAACCACCAAAAATATTTAATAAATTTGTTTTGAATTATAATATTTAATTATTAAAGAAAAATTGTATGAAAAGAGCCAAACTAAAAAATCATAAGAACAATAAAATTGGAAACAAATTAATTTCCAGTTAAATACAACCTTTATAAACTAGACATACTTGACAAAGATGAATGAATCTTATTTTGACCTGTATACTATAATTTTTACTACACAAATTATTTTTTTTGTTTCTGACTCTGCAGGGAAAGTAATTCAGGCTAGCAAATATCACACTAAGAGTCTTAATACATGCTGAATATTTATTATACATTTCCTTGTGTCATGTTTTAATACAGTTTAAAATTAAAATTTAAGAAAAAAGGAATAAAAAAAACAATAATAGTTATAATGCTACTGTTGTGTACAGTAAATTCTCTATTTTAAAAAATTAAATCCAAATATTAGCTGTCAAAAATTGAAATAGTTTTTCTATTGGTTGTTCTACTTTTAACAACCATAAAGAAAATGGTATTTATTTCCCCAAGACAGTACAAAAAAATCTTGCTTTGTCTGGTTCTGTTATTAAAACAACTATAGAAAAACTTGTAATACATTTTTTTTCAATTATCTAGAAACTTTACAGCATCACAACTTGCACACTTAGAAAATATATGTTTTTGTTGAACTAAGCAATAATTATTAATATCAAAGGTGCATTGTTGGATTGGCAGACATCAGTATTTTAATGCAGATGTTCAATTATGTGGTATAAGTGAATAAACTGTATTGAGTTTGTTCACTTACTGTGTTTTATTTTTTCTGGTATATTTGTAAATTTCATATTACCCTAGTAAGTCATAAGATTTTTTTTCTTATGAAATATAGATTGTGGTTAAAGCCTCATGTAACTGTGGTATCTTTATAATATGTGGTTAGGATAGAGCCAGTATCATTTTTAAATATATATGTAAATATATGTATGTATGTATATATATATATATATATATATATATATATATATATATATATATATGCAGTGGCGTGACCAGTAGATACCCATAAACGTGCCCCCCAAACCATTGATTGCAGCAAAAAATATTAACCTAAAAACAGCACTAGTTTTCAGCATAATAGCTTCCCAAAGACCAAAATATTCTGTAAATTCAAGTGCCAAACTAGCATAAAATATAATTTCTAGAGATAAAAGTATTCAAAGTTTTCCCATGGAGGTTCCGCCCCTGATTCTAGAGTCCCCCCCCAACCATTGTCCTGGCTACACCCCTGTATATATATATATATATATATATATATATATATATATATATATATATATATATATATATACTCCTTGAATCCTTATTGAAAACTTTAGTCTGTTTTCCCTAGATACAATTTATAATTTAATTTGTAAATACATGGTTCTTGCAGTGGTTCTTTTTTTGTATATCTACAATTATAAGTTGCATTGTAGGTTGTAGTTTGTTTTAAATGCTAACGTAACTTTAAAAAAGTGTTTTCTTGAGTTTTCGAGTGTTCATATCTGAGGTTATGTTAATGCAAATGAGGGTGACTAATTTATTTTCCCATCTTGTGTTGTTTTTGTCAGCTAAATACAAGCATTGAGAAATCTAATTAAATTAATAAATAATAAAAAATTAGCAAGTTCTGTTGGGTAAACACAATTTTATAATTTTCAAATATTTATAGTTTTTAAAATGGTTTATTTTGACGTAAGTCTAAAGCTTTTGTATATACATTTATTTTTTAATTTTAAATTGTTTACTTTTAAAAATAAAATAGATTACTTACAACTTTTTTAAAAAAATGTTTTAACTTGCCTATAGTAGCACTTACTTTTTTGTGTTGAGGACGGCCGTTTCGGGAGATCTCAAGGGCAAGTTAAAACATTTTTTTAAAAAAGTTGTAAGTGATTACTAGTAGCTCACGCGAAGATGGAATCAACAAATGTTAAAATAGATTAGTTAATATTTCAATTAAATAAAATTACAAGTTTTTTTTTTATTTGCAATTGTGTATGATAATTTTATTTGAACAATCAATTTTCTTAAATATCTCAAATGAATGGTCATTAAGTCCAGATGCCTTAATTTAATCTTTACCCGGGATAAAAACCGGGTTAAATATCAACTAATTGTTTTATTTTTCATTCTACATAAAGTCAAAGGATTTATCCACTTGTTTCAAATTATTACCAAGAAGACTGATATCTAGCTAAGTGTTGAGGAATACCAACTATACAAGTGCATCTATTAAATAAACACTGCACTGTGTTAAACAGGTTTTACTATTAATTATTAATAATAACTGACAGTAAGTTTTTATTAAAATATTTTTTTGAATTTGTAGAATTATTATTCACAAATATAATACTTCAAACAAGTTGACATGTTTTTAGAATAAATACATTGCTACCATTTTGGTTAAAAAAACTTTAAATTCTTTGACCCTATAATTCAACTGAGATAATATATGAATAAAAACTATTACATCTCTGTCTAAAAATGTCTTGAATTTTCTTATGCATATCGTCTATATTAGGACCACTTATAAATACATTGCTTACTCCAAGGGAATATAAGCTTTACCATTAACAATTTCTTAGGTTAATTATAGATCTAATTATACTTTTACAGGCTTACTAAAAATAAAATTATTTGCAGTACCTCAAAACAATTTGCAATTGGAAGTATTAAAAATGTGCTTTTAATCATTGATATATATTATCTCAACACAAATTTAAGTAATAATAATAATTATAAAGAAAATTATGAAAAAAAGGAAATCAAACTATTGTAGATCAGGACTATAGTTATTTGTTCAATTATTTGTAGAAACATATGTTAAACAGTATTTAAACCAATATTTAGTGACATGTTATTCTCAGTTGAGCCAAATTCTCAACCGACATTAAGAGTTAATGCAACCTTATGTTCATTCACATCAACTGGCTATCCAAGCATTGCAACATAAGTTTTATTACTGTGTTCTGATTTAGCAACACTTGGTATGTTTCCATTTTTTAAACCCATAATTCAACACTTGCCAAGATAATATTCTCAATTTTTTATAAACCGTTTATTTTATGATTAATAGACCACACAATATCTATTTTTTGTTGTTGTAAAACTGAGATTATTCTTAGCAGGTACAGAATATATCAAAATGGAATACTACATTTCACAAAAGAAATGAAAGATGGAAGTTAAAAGCAAATATGTCTTAATTCTTTTCAAAGTGCTTACTATCTGCTTTTTCATTTATAGAATTTTATGGGAATATCACTCAACTGGTAGCTTATAACGGGCAAGTTTATAACTCGTCTGTTATAAGAAAAGCTTGTAAAATTTAACAATTTGTTCCATCTCTTTATATTTCAAGTTTTTATCTATAAAATGGAAAACATATAAGTTGATAAGTATATAAACTGATTTTGTGCTATAAATTAGGAAAGGAGAAAGTTTAACTTAACTACAATAATGTTTACTTAATGACACTATTATAATAGGAGTGGTGAATTGTACTAGACCTTAGGTGTGTACTATCTTTTCTTAATAAAGTACAATAACATTTGTGAGTCTACGGTATAGTCAATATCGCAATTTATTGTATATGTTTGTTGAAGTACAAAGATTTTCATGGTGTCGAGGTGTTATATAAAAAATAGGCAAATGAAAGTTTAATAAATTCAAGGTGACAGGAAGACTAAACCAAAATGATTCTCTTCATAAAAGATTCCCTTTGGAAGAAAATTACTTACACATATAATAAATTTGTAAGAAAATTTATCAAGTTAAAGAATACAAAACTGCCTTCAGAGCAATAGTTTATGAGTTATGCTGTAAAACAAAACATATTTCAGAGGAATATGATCCATTCAGTGTTCACATTAAGAGAGACGCTTGATGTCACAGCAGTAAGAAACAACATGTCATATCAGATATCTTTCTAAATTTTTTATTGTAACATACCATTAAGGGAGCCTAATTCAAAATACTGGCATGTGAAGATATGGTATATTTTTGTGAGTGCCTCCCAAAATGTTTCAAGGCTGATTGTTAAAACAAAAAATTTAAGTTGTATGTGTTTTCTAAGAACCCCTATTTTTGGAGGAAATATCCTCTGAAATGATTTGCCATAAAATTTAGATCATTCGGATATATGTTAGTCATGAAGATATATTCTGCTAAAGTCTGTAAAATGTTATTCTTTTGGTCACTAAAAGTGAAAGTGTTTTTTTTTTTTTTTTTAGCTTTAAATTACAAGTGGTTTATATCTACCTGCTTAAAAAATATACAAATTTCAAGAGATTTTTAAACCTACTTTATTGTTTTATGTCAGACATTGGGTTTGTTTACAAATGATCTCCCAACCCACTAACATTAACAAGATGTTCTTTCTGCTCAGATTAAACAAAGCTAAATGAGAAACATTGCTTGTAATTGCTTCATTCAGTTCTGTTCCATACACATTTGAATTAATAACAGGAAAATATATACAGAAATCTACTATCATACAACTTTTAAAATACCTAAACATTTTATTTTTTAATTTTAAAGTAAAAGATCCAAGTTATACTGTTTCTAAAATTATTTAACTGTGTTACAAATAATTAGAAGATAGATGAAAATTTTAATCTTTTGAAAGCGTTTAGCTATATTGTTTATTTGCAACTTATTTTCTTTTGTAAAGCCATAATGTATTATATTTTATGGATTTTTGTAGCTAAGGATCTTTAAGAAGATATGGAGGCAATGTTATCTTCAATGGTGAAGATTGTCTACTAACATATGATGTCCTTTAAAACATAATCTCTCCACTCTTCCAGTACTTTTTGAAAATGGTATGAAGTTACTGTTTGCTAGAGGCTATAAAAAGAGATGACAATCTTTTTTTATGACTGACTCCTTTAAAGGTAAAATTAAGCTAAAGGACTTAAACTACAGTAGAAAAACTGGCCCATGTCACATATCTTCAACATTGTCTATGTATAGCAACTTATACCAGCTTTAGCTATCACTTCTATGGTATCTAGCTGTAGATTTCACTTCTACCATAATTGTTTTTTAATTGTTTATTCGTTTATACTAAAATTCCTTTTCTTCACTAACAATATCAAAAATAAACAAAAATAACACAAATTAAATTATTTTTTTATAAACATCAGAAGAAATTACAGCTAGGAAAAGCATTACTTCCTTTTTTTCCACACACTACAAAACAAAATGAGAGTAAGCTAAAACAAGAAATGAATGAAGAAATTACTGCACACATACAGAGGATATGAAATGTTACTGAGCACAATACTTGAGACATAGAGTTATGTCAAAACAGAACCAGCATTGTCATGTAATGTAAGGTATAGCAAGCTATTAAAAACAAACAATATTTGTGTGGACAGAAATAAAAATTTGGAGAGATTTTCAACCAGAATTTTTATCACAGAAAATAACTTTAAATTCGACCCTATAAGTTTCTGTTATGAAAGGATTTTTTCCATGTTTAAGAATGAAGTGCCAATAGCTTTGAGTTATTCAATATGAAAAAGCTTATAAAAGTGAAACATATTGGTAACTATTTATGTTTAGATTTTCCAGATGCATAAGACACAATTTTGAACATAGAACACAATTTTTTTTAAATATAATCATTGGAAATTTACATAGCAAATAGCTAGTTTTACAATAGTTTTTAAATTTACATTAAAATTTTGTTAAATAGCTAGTTAAATTGTGAAGTGATTATTTTGCTATTTAAGCCACATTTCAAACCTTTTAGGTAATACATTCTTGCATATTTGTAATATTAATAGGTCCTATAAATCTACCTGATAAACTCATTGAAATATTAAATAGAAAGAAAAAAATAATTTCAATAAAGAAAGTAGGTTCTACATCGTGGAAATCTGCTGAAAAACTTTAATCTACAATAAAAAAGACTAAAAATAAAAGAAAAGAAAATCCTGGATCTAATTAAAAATAATGATGATATTGGAGAAGTTTATAATGTAATGTAATGCCGTTGGATGCCATTAGATGGTCCCGGGACATTTATGTAATTCACATCACCGGTCAGCAACAATGGTAGCAGCTGATATAGCGGCTCTATGGCTTTGGGAGGGTTGCGCCAGCCTCATTACATTTCAGCCTATTATTTGTTTTTGGTTTGGGTGACTGGTGCTAAAACCTGGCTTATTTTTAATGGATTTTGTGTAATACAATTTATTTATTTTATAAAAAGCTCTCTGAGTATTTCTGAAAGAATGTAATAATTATTTACTCTGATTTTGTTAAAACAAGTGCCATTTATATACAAAGAGTCAGTTATGTGGTGTATAAAAGTGTGGTGCAGTTTTATATTTTCTATTAATAATTGTTGTATTATTTGTAGGAACATTGAAATCTGTTTGAATTCCTGCACCAGTTTTTCTTATTATTGCTTAAAGAAATATGTATGAATACAGTATTATTGCTCAATAAATGGCTTTTAACCCTACCCTACCTTTACTATATTCTCATACTTAAATATACATATTGCTATAACCACATGACTTCGTTGAGTCAAGATATCATATAACTGATTGAATCTTTAGATATTTTATGGGTAAAATGCCCCAAGGAATAATAAAAAAGGTCATGGCTTTTAATAAAACTTTTTTCAAAAGTAGCAGAAAACTACCAAAACAGGATTTAAATACAACGTAAATTAATTACTACTGGAAATTCAATCAAGGCAAAAACTTTAAAAAAATTTATGAATTAATGTGGTGAATAGCAAAGCAATTTAATTAGAAAAATAGTGTATGTGCATACAATATATTTCAATAAAATATGCTGACATAATCAATATAAACTTTTAACTAGACCTTATAATGATAATAAATCCAGAATTCTAGTTAAAAGCATAAGTTACAAGAGAATTCTAAGGAAATGAAAATGCCTTAGTAAATAGAAGCCTGTGTTTAAGGTTGGTGTCATAATTAAAAGTCATTTGTCAGAAAGGGTAATTACTAATTTTTTTTCAGTTTAAAAAACAAAAACATGTTTTTTTCATATATATAAGTTATATAAACATTTTGTGTGAACATTTCATAATTAAATGCGTGCTAGGAAGATTCCTGCTTACGCAGCTTTAGTATTATATAGGTGTGAGAACAGAGCCCCGGCAGTGTGTAAGTCGCCTCTGTATCGCACAGACGTTTTCCACTCCGATTGAGTGCATATCAATTGTATTGTTTTATTAAGTAAAAATTTATGTAACAGTTTTCTAAATTAATTGTTTATTAAATTCAAAGGTTTGTTAAAAATAAAAATCATTTTTAAAAACCTTTCTTGCTTAATATAAAACGTAACTGGCGCAGTCGGTAGGACACCTCAAGGAAGTTAACGAATATAACGTCCGTCGGTTTTAACCGTTAATTGAGGAAACCTTAAGTAGAGTGAATATCTACAACCACTTAATAGAGCGCATATCTATTAAGAACACGAGCGAATATCGTGTAAGTGAAAAGTGAAAAGTGAAAATTGTTCAAATGAGCAAAGTATTTTGGATCAACTTGTAAGTAGATCTTAAGATATAGAATTAAGAAAAAGTAGAGTAAATACTTTTTAATTTTATATAATTGATTTTTGATTTTATTATTTTAAAGAAAATAATATTTTAAAATGGCAACGCCAACATTAAAGAAAGAATATCTAGATATGATTCCTGAGTATAGTGGAGAGCCCACTATGCTCCACAGATTTGTTTCTATATGTGACAAAGTAGTAAATAAGTTTTATGTAAGCGAAAATCCAGAGGATTTTCAAAATGAATATTTATTTTCTTCTATACTAGCTAAACTAAAAGGCCAAGCATTAGAAATGGTAGTAAACTCAAACTCATATAACTGGTATGAGATTAAAAAAGTATTATTAACCAGCTATTCAGACAAAAGAGATTGTTTTACCTTAAATTTAGAAATGGCTGAGTTAAAACAAGAGCATAACGAATCACCTTTTAAATTTTATGAAAGAATTCAAAAACTATTAAATTTACAAATTTCATTTTTTGTTAATAAAGAGCCACAAAGACAATTGGCCAAAGATGTTTTAATAGAATATGTTCAGAAACTAGCTTTAAGAGTTCTCCTTAGAGGTTTACATGAACCTGTAGGATCGCTAATGCGAACCAAAAATCCAGATTCTCTTAGCGAAGCACTTAATATGCTTACTAACGATTTTCAATTTAAAAATAACAAATTATTTCAAAATGTTAAACAGAACATTCCACCTAGGGCCCCACAATACCCGCCTATTCGCAAACCCCTTCCTAACAAACAAACCTTCCAAAACTATAGGCCCAACTACCAAAATAATCCTAACCAATTTACTAAACCTAACTCATACGTGCAGCAAAATCAACAACCGAGACAGTCTAACAACTACACACCATTAAAAGTTCATCAAAAATTTGAACCAGAACCAATGAGCATTTCCACACGTCAAACAGGGAACACAATTAGACAAAATAGACTTTATCAGATGACAGGGAAACCAATAGAGGAGGAAAATTACGATCAAACTATGAATCGATTGACTGAACAAATGACTAACTCTTATCTGACCGAACAAACAGATTATGAACCGCAAGAGGACCCTGACAGCTACATAGACTTTGATGATTCCCCGCAAGAGGAAAACGCATGCGGATTCACTCAAGAGGACAATCATACCCAAAATCATTTTTTAGGACTAACCACATTAAAAAGACATTTTCCATAATGCATATAGAAGACGACACAAACGAACTACCGTACATCCACGATCCCAAGACCAATTTAAAGATGCTGATTGACACTGGAAGTACGAGATCATTTATTAAAAAATCAATAGCTTTCCAATTTTTCAAAAACACTCTAAAACAAGAGCCATTTGAAGTGAGTACAGCTCATGGAGTATCAAAAGAAAAATACAGTTGTACGCTACCCCTTTTAGGAAAAGAAACAACCAAATTCTATTTATTTGATTTCCATAAAGATTTTGACTTACTCCTTGGATTAGATAACATAAAAGAATTAAAAATTAATTTAAATTTTGTGAATGATAAATTAATATTTCGCAATAAGCAAATGCCGATCAAATATTTTAACACAGAAGAACAAAATAATAATAATAATAACAATAATAATAATAATATAAGCGAATGTCAGGAACAGAAAGCAAAAAAGGGAACAAGTTATGTTATACAAGCCCGCGCTAGCCAAACGATTAAATTTAGAATACAAAATATTCAAGATGGAGAAGGACTCTTACCATACAAAAACTTAAATGGATTAGAAATTCCGCAGTGTATAGTCTCAGTACACAAGGGAGAAGCCTACTGCCCTATAATAAACAACACAGAAGTAAATGTAGAATTAACAGTAAATGAACCATTAGAATTAAAATCTTTAGAAGAATACAATATCCTTAGACCTGATGCAATGCAAATGAACGCTAATTTCAATTTATTAGATTATAAACAAAAAAATTCGAGAAGAAAAAATTTAGATTTATCAAAATTTAGAATGGAACATATGAACTCGGAAGAAAAATCCGCTATAACAAGTTTAATAAAAGATTATGCAGATTTATTCCATATTGAGGGAAACGATTTAACTTTTACCAACCAAATAAAACATGTTATTAGGACTACTGATGAAATTCCCGTATACTCCAGAAATTATAGATATCCAGAGATTTACAAGAACGAAATTAATAAACAAACTGAGGACATGCTTGAACAAGGAATTATTAGACCTTCAAATTCTCCATGGAACTCTCCTGTCTGGATTGTACCCAAAAAACAAGACGCTTCTGGCAAAAGAAAATTTCGATTAGTAATAGATTTTAGAGGATTAAACAAGAAAACAATTGACGATAAATTTCCCTTGCCAAACATTACCGACATATTAGATAAATTAGGACGATCTCAGTATTTTACAACTTTAGATTTAGCCTCAGGATTTCACCAAGTAGAAATGGATAAAAATAGCATAGAAAAAACAGCGTTTTCAACAGAAACGGGACACTATGAATTTTTAAGAATGCCTTTTGGACTAAAGAATAGCCCCCCTACATTTCAAAGAATTATGAATAACATTCTGAGAGGAATCCAAAATGAAACATGTTTAGTTTATTTAGACGATATTATAATTTACTCCACTAGCCTCCAAGAACATATACAAAGACTTAAAGAAGTATTCGACAGATTACGCAAAGCCAACTTTAAAGTACAGCTGGATAAAACAGAATTTTTAAGAAAAGAAGTAGCGTATCTAGGGCATGTTGTTACACCGGAAGGCGTAAAACCTAACCCAGCAAAGATTTTGGCAATCAAAAACTATCCAATACCCAAAACCACCAAACAAATTAAAGGATTTTTAGGACTAATAGGCTATTATCGAAAATTTATTAAAAACTTCGCCAAGATAACAAAACCCTTTACTAACTGTTTAAAGAAAAATGCAAAAATAAACATAGAAAATCCAGACTTCATAGAATGTTTTGAGACATGTAAAAATATACTGACTAATGAGCCCCTTCTACAATACCCAGATTTTGAAAAGGAGTTTACTCTAACAACAGACGCTAGTAATTTTGCACTAGGAGCAATTTTAAGCCAGGACAAAAATGGGAAGGACCTTCCTATAGCGTATGCCAGCAGAACTTTAAACGACAGCGAAACTAATTACTCCGCGATTGAAAAGGAATTACTAGCAATCGTATGGGCCACTAAACACTTTAGGCCTTATTTATTTGGAAGAAAGTTTAAAATTTATACAGACCATAAACCTTTACAATGGTTATTTTCAGTTAAAGAACCAAATTCCAAGCTTTTAAGATGGAGATTAAAATTAGAAGAATATGATTATGACATAAGATACAAAAAAGGGAAATTAAACCAAAACGCAGATGCCCTGTCTAGAATACAATTGAACATTACTAATAAAAGGTCAACAAACACCCAACACACTGTAGAACCAGACCTTGATTTATCTCCAGCTGGATTAATCCAACGTTTCTTCCCGGAATTAAATGAAGATAACGAGTCTATGGTCGTACAACTCGACGCAACAGATAATGCCAACTTAGAGTACGATCAAGAAAGTGACAGTCAAACCGTGCATTCCAACTTCGAAGGGAACACCCAAATTGAAATACCAATTTCCGACGAACCTGTAAACTTTGGGAGAAATCAAATATTTTTGTCATTAGTAAAATACGAACCAAAGAAAGTAAAAATTATAAAACTATTCGGAACTTCAAAAATTCGTTTAATGGTCGAAATATCAGAAAATAACTTTAAAGAAGACATAGTTAACTTCGTAAAATCATATTTGGTACCCAAAATAAAATATAATCTATATTTTGAAGACGATTTTTACGAGAAATTTGCATCATGCGTAGCCAAAAATTTCAAACAAACTGAACTAAATTTGGTTAAGTGTAATAACAAACTCTTAGACCTAACTTCGGAAGAAGATACCTTAGAAACGATAAGTAATTATCATGTCAGCAAAACCAATCACCGAGGGATACAAGAAACATACGAACAAATTAAGCGAAGATATTATTGGCCTAATTTAAAATCACTAATCCAAAATTTCATAAATCAGTGTGACATATGTCAAAGAACCAAATATGACAGAATGCCCTTACAATTAGAGATGAACTTGACGCCTACAGCTTCAAGGCCTTTCCAGATAATTCACATCGACACTATCTCTTTAGAAAAGAATGCGTTTATCAGCATTGTCGACAGTTTCACAAAGTATGCTCAAGCTTATCGCTTGGGAAGCTCTCAAGCTACAGAGATTGCAGACAAGCTATTAGATTACTTTGCGCAGTTCTGCTTACCAACAGTTATTATCTCAGACAATGGAACGGAGTTTAATAACAAGATTGTGAAGGAGATATTAGACCTGCATAAAATCAAAATCCATTTTATCAGTACACAAAACCCCCAATCAAACGGATTATGTGAAAGATTTCATTCCACCTTAATAGAACACATAAGGCTGTTAAATAATCAAATCGAATTTAAAAAAGACAGTATAATTAAGAAAGTAAAATATGCTATAATTGCCTATAACAATAGCATTCATTCAGTCACAAAATTAACGCCGTGCGAAGTCTTATTTGGACACATAAATTCAAACTCTTTATTAGATATAGATTTAGAAAAACAAATTGTAAATGACTACGTTTTAAACCATAAGGAAAAAACAAAAATACTTTACGAAAACATTAGGGATAGCAATCAAAGAATTAAAGAAAAAGTTTTAGAAAAAAGGAATGTAAACAAAGAACCACTTCCAGAAATACCATCTGAAGTTTATATAAAATCAGTTCAGAAGCAAAGCAAAACTAAAAACAGATATAGCAAGGAAGAAATAGCTTCGATAGATAAAGAAAGAAAAACTGGAAAAATAAAGCCTAGACATCATAACACAAAAGACAAAATACATTTGTCGAAAATTAAAAGGCCTAAGAAGATAAAAAATGTAATTAATGACCAAAATCCTTCTTGTTCATATTCAACACAATCAAATTAAAATCCCAACCATACCTTTATCCATTAATTCTATGCAAGAAACTTTATTAAACCTTTAAACAACATTGTTTTATTAATTGTATGTGTTACGAACTGTTGTAATTTATTAAATGATATGTAACTAATTATGGTAATAAATATTGTTAATTATTTGAAATATGTTAATCACAAAAAGAAATGTAATTGAAGAAAATTAGAAACTATACTCTTAAAGAGATAACAAAACAAAAAGAATTCTTATAAACTGACTAGAATCCTTATCAAATCTATAACAGGCAAGTTGAATGTAAATGATGGTAAAAATTATGAAAAATTATATAAAACTTTTATTGTAATCAATGTAAATTTTGTAGAACAAAAATTAGATTCTGATAACAATTGTATATGTTATAAACATTTTGTATCTATCCTATGATAGAAAAGACTCATTATAAATTGTATTAATCGATTCCAAATACTTTTGCTCAGTTGAATTATAATGAACAGAAAATTAGACTGTAAAATGCCCATCATCAAAAACAATAACGCCTACAAACTACGAGGATACTGCGTTGGAAATCGCAGACAACCTATTTAACTGGATCTTGGAAATCAACCTTTGCCTGGTGACTTTCTCCAGTGAAGAGGACTTCAACCCATGCCGAAAATTGCCCTTTATGGAGGCCTATTCAGCAGCTTATATACTTCGCCCTCATCAGGAAGAAGAAGAAGACTTCAACCAACGCCGAAACTTCGCCAACCCCCGAAGTTTTCTTTAGGGATGGAGGAGTTATATAAACATTTTGTGTGAACATTTCATAATTAAATGCGTGCTAGGAAGATTCCTGCTTACGCAGCTTTAGAATTATATAGGTGTGAGAACAGAGCCCCGGCAGTGTGTAAGTCGCCTCTGTATCGCACAGACGTTTTCCACTCCGATTGAGTGCATATCAATTGTATTGTTTTATTAAGTAAAAATTTATGTAACAGTTTTCTAAATTAATTGTTTATTAAATTCAAAGGTTTGTTAAAAATAAAAATCATTTTTAAAAACCTTTCTTGCTTAATATAAAACGTAACTTATATACAATGTGTAGTATCAAATTTACAGAAAATAAACTCTGCCCTGTGCAAATTATATAAAGTACAAGCCTTCAGAAAAATCCAACCCATTACATTGCTAATAGAAAAACTAGAAATACATCTAGATAACCATAGAGCCTGTATAATCTCCCTTTTCTTGTCTTTTTTCCTAAGTTTATTTTTTAGTTAGTTTTTCTTCTAAATTTTTAATATAAGAAGCATTATAAAAACACTCAGATTTTAATAATGGACCAGTTTTAAGGCAAATCAGTTAACTTGATCTTTACATATAAAAGATATTTTTAAAAATTTGTAAAAAGGAAAATAATGTTAGGAACATAACAACCTTCCACTGATTTAGGCCCCTGAAGTAGTCAGCCATTAAAATCTCACGAAGGAGGAGGAATAATAAAGATTAATACAGCTAAGAAAGTATACATAAAGAAAGTATAAGAAACTAACAACAACTGATAACAGGAAAAAACTTTCCGAACAATAAAATCTATAGCAATCAAATAAAATTTATTATCAAATATATTTAATTTTTTATAAATAGTTATTTTTAAAAATTTTAATGAATGAACTTTTTAATTTTTATTACAGTAAAAATTCTTTTTAGTTCTAGAACAAGATACAGGTACCTACCACTTGTCCAAAAGAATAATAAAAACTTAAATTAACACCTCTACAAATTAAATCCTTATTAAATTCAACTATGGTAATAAAAAAATTATAGTTGCATTGTGTAATGCTGTAGCTGATGAACTAAATGACATTTTAAAATTATCATGTCTCCTCTCTCTTTTGCATTGTTGCCAACTTTTTATTCCCTAAACAAATTATAAATTCTATTTTCAGTATATTTATAAAATTAAATACTTAATGAAACCATGTGCTAAAATATGAAGTCTACTGCAGATTAATGAGATTTACATGTACAATAATTTATAAAACGGAAATGTTTACAAAAATAAAGCATTCGGATATAATGTAAAAAGTTAAATTTAACAGTTCCGTTCACATGTCTCTATTTTTAAACCCATTTTGCTTAAGTTATTTGACTCTGTCCTGGGTTTACCCAACAGTTAGATTTCAATTTTTATCTAACTTCCATAAAACATAAGACTTTTAAATAACATGCCAGACTTTTAAACTACTGTATATTAAAAAGGGGCTTTTTTGTACTAATTTTCTCTTTTTATGTTTTAAATCTTTTTGGTTGACAGAAAATGAACATAGGCTCAGGTACTTTTTCAACTTTTATAAAATAGTGTAAATAAAGGTCACACTTGTAGTTTTAAATAAATCATTACTTTTATCTGATATGTATGTCATGCTTTCAGAAAAATCCTATTCATAAATCAAGGAGGAACGTCTTGAGTAGCCTATTACATTAAAACGGAACTATTAAAAGGCTTTACCATATGACTCAGATGTTAACTAAATTCATTATTTGAGAATATTTGCAGGCCTATATAACTTGAAAAAATCAAGTATCAACTTAAGAATCGGAAAAAAAATTTTAGAATTGGAATCGAAAATTGTAGTGATTGAACCATCCCTAATTTCAAAGTTTCAGCATCCTCACATTGTAAACATATATTACTTGAACATTTATAAACAGATTACATTAAACAGATAAGCATTAAACAGATTTTAAAATATATGATTTAAAATACCTATAATTTTATCACTGTTGGTAATAACTGAGTAAATGGAGGTTCACTGAAGATATTTTATTGCTCATTTTACTAACAATGTTTTGAAAGCATTCATAATGTCTTCTATTCTACATGTGTCCGTTCAGTACATTAAGATACATGGCGCCCTTTAATCACTTTGATTTAACATGGAAAATAACAGAAGTAATTCCTTATACTAAACTCTCTTTGTTATTTATACTCATTCTCCTTAGAGCTTTAGAATTTTAAAACACATTTATAATCAATGTCCTTTCTTTAAGTTAAATCAAAAATACTCTGTACAACAGTTGAATTGCTGACTTTATGCACAAGAGAATTATGTAATTTTTTCAAATCCAAGAGAAAATTTAAGATTATACCAGGTCTGTTCAAAAAATATGCGGACTGTTTGAATTTCGCGGCTCAAGTTAGTTTCAGGAGAATCCGCTTGGTGTCGCTAGGTTTGTATAAATCAGCTGTATTAAAAAGCATTATTTCAGTCGCAGATATCTTCATTTGTTGATGAATTACACGCAGTTTAGTAAATAGTGTATTTTTCGTTTGTCGGATTTTAAAATGGACAGCCTGAAGGAGCAATGAATTGCTGTGAAATTTTGTGTAAAACTAGGGAAATTTGCAACAGAAACATTTGCCATGTTTAACACGGCCTACGGCGATGTTGCAATGAAGCGTACTGCATGTTTCAAGTGGGATGAACGTTTCAAGGGTGGCCGACAGTCGATTGATGACGATGAGCGTCCTGGACGTCCTTCAACGTTAACTGATGACCCACATGTTGACAAAATCCACACCCTGGTGCGCGAAAATCGACGTCTGACCATTAGGGAGCTTTCCGAAGAGTGTGGGATATCAGTTGGATCTTGTTACGAGATTTTGACCGAAAAATTGAAGATGCACCACGTCGCTGGGAAATTTGTGCCACGCCTGATGACAGATGACCAAAAGGCCAATCGCGTCTGGGTTTGTCGGGAACTGCTTGATTGTTCAAATGAAGATGTGAACTTTTTGTCAAGAATTATAACCGGTGATGAATCGTGGGTGTATGGTTACGACACTGAAACGAAAGTCCAATCATCCAAATGAGTGAGTCAAATTTCCCCAAGACCCATAAAAGCTCGCCAAGTTCGGTTGAATGTCAAGGTGATGCTGTCAGTTTTTTCTGATGCTAAGGGTGTTGTTTACTACGAGTACCTCACTCAAGGCTCTACAGTCAACCAGATTACCTACACTGAAGTACTGAAACGTCTGAGAGACACAGTCCGACGCAAAAGGCCAGAACTGTGGAGAAGTGATAACTGGTTTTTCCATCACGAAAACGCTCCAGCTCACTCAGCACTCAGAACTCGTGAGTTTTTGGCTAATCACTCGATCACTGTTCTTTCCCACCCCCCTACTCACCTAACCTTGCTCCTTGTGACTTTTTCTTATTCCCAAAACTCAAAAAAACCCTCAAAGGAAGAAGATTTGAAACAATTTCGGAGTTTAAGGCAAATACGACGAAGGAGCTGAACGCCATCACAAAAGAAGCGTACCAGGACTGTTTTAACAAGTGGAAACACCGTTGGGATAAGTGTGTGCGTTGGGGAGGAGACTACATTGAAGGAGACCCAGACGTGTAACATTCAAATAAAGTACATATTTTTTATGACCTCAGTCCGCGTATTTTTTTAACAGACCTCGTACACTATATTTTTAACTCAGACACAAACAAAAATTTCCTTCTTCTATAATTTCTCTGCAGATATGATTTTTATCCATTGCAATAAGGTTTTACATTTTTTTCAAATTATGTTTATTGTTGCCCACGTAGGGAGTAGATATACAATAGGTAAGCTACCCTGTGCCATGATTCTCCCACACCAGCAAAATTTCTGTTCTATAATTCCTTAACATATGAATTGTTTTACTATATTTTGTGCTTTACCCAACAATTAATTACAAAATGTCTATATTATCTCCTATATCTATAAATAGCACATATATATGTATATATATATATATATATATATATATATATATATATATATATATATCTGGAGTATATCCGTTCATTTTGCAGCACATAAAATCGCTGTTCCACATTTCGCTAGAATCTCATGTAGCATTCATAAGGGGTGAAGCCACCAACAGTTGAAGTGCAAATCTCAGAGTTATCAATGTCCATTGAATTTTTAATTCTATATATGATCCTTAAAAAGAACCTGCTAGTAAGATCACAGGCACTATTATATTTTAAAAATATAACCTCTTTCTAAAAATTGTACTAAAAAATATCATCCATAGATATTCTTAAAAATTGTTAAATAAATTTATTCAAAGGGGTAAATCACTGGATAAAATACACACGTTCTAATTGATTGACAAATATCCAGTTCAATTAAAAAAATTAATAAAAATGAAACCAATTTTGTATCCCCCCAAATTTTATTACTTTACTTGAAATTAATTATCCAATGAAGTTCTAATTATTGCTTGACAAGTAAATTCACTTATAATCACTTCTTAATCACTTATAATGAATTACTTATGGTTTAATCAGTGAATTCAAGGTTATTACAAGCGACCAACCAAGTCAACTTCTACCAACGGACAAAACTGGAACATGGACACAGAAACAACAATTCAAAAAATAGATCCTACACAAAATGAATACACTAGACAAGATGATAATTATAAAATGCTTAACATAAACACTTTAAACACTAAATCTAGTACAAGTAATGAACATGTAACCCTTAAACCAATCATACAAAAATATGACAAACATAACCTAAATTTTATAAAAGCCGATAAAGGTAATTTCATAGTATTACTGCACTAACAAATCATTGATAGGAAAGTAAATAATTTATGACAGAAAACAAAATAGCTGACCTCCATATAGACCCTACAACCAAATTTCAAACACAAATTAAAAACATTCTAAAGAAATGCACCAAAATCATGAAACCAGAACAAAAGGAATATTACAAGCAAATAAAACCTCAAGTACCCATACTAGATGCTTTACCTAAAATTCACAAAAAAACACCTGTTCACACACTAATCAACCGCACACCGGCACCATCACATGACAAACTTATCAGAGACAACATAAACTTTAACGACCACACATCCATGCACAATAACACAGACCTGTTCCACAAAATTAAAGACATCCATATACCACAAAACTCCACCAGCAACTCCTAGCATCATTCAACATAAATAACCTATACACCAAACTACTCATTGAATTAATACCCCGTACTTACGTGATAGGGTGCCCCAAGCGATAAATATGTAAGTAAAATCCATGTAAGTTGTGATATAATTTTACATACAATCAGATAGGAATCATGTTAAATTGGGACCAAAGACTAAATAAACCAATAATTTGGAAGAATTATATGTATATATTAAAATCCTAAATACATAACACAGCACAAAATTATATTATATACATACATATTGCAAAGAAGTAAGTAAACAGAAGTTATTTTGACATAGAAGGCTTCATAAAACCTAGTAAATTTGTTTGACGAATTGAAAATTTTTTTCTTCTCATGCAGAATTTCCTCGCAGCTCGCTAATATTTTTTTTACTCCTAGTTTTACAGCAGAAATATGCTCTTAATTGAAGTCTATGCTTTCCAAAATTTTTAAGCCTTGCTCAAATAAACTAAGGCCTTTAGTCAAGTTCCTCACTGTCATTTCATCTTCTACATCAACTGGGTCTAAAGAATCTGGGTTTTTAAGGTCTTGCTCTTGCTCACGCATTTCTATGAGCTCATCAATTATCAGCTCCTGGTTGTGTGAATCCAGCAGTTCTTGAACGCCTTTGCAAATCTACAAATTTTTATTTTTGCATCGAAGTCTCTGATAATGTCAAGCATACTTTCCAAAGATAATGTTTCTTGTTTAATACAAAAGAATCACTTCTACTTCCTTTGAATAACATAGTAAAGTCTGTCAAGTGTCCTTAAAAAAAATGAATACAACACAACAACCTTGTAACACAAATAATATCTTGAATTTTGTAGTTCATTATGTTCGGTGGAACTTAATTAATCACTTTTACATTAGTTTATGACTATCTGAACTTTAATTTATTTTGTAAAAACTTACTGAAACAGAACATTTTCAATCATTCTGTGGCTATATTCAACAGTGTCTCTTAAATGTTTGTGTATTTTTGTCCTGTTTCTTTTAGGTGACTGGAGAATGCTGAGTTGGTGTTCTGTTTGGGTGATTTTGTATGTTCCTCGACTCTTTGTTACAAGTTGCAACCTGTTTGGCCAATCTAGCATTTGATGAGACACTGATGAAGATCGCCAAAGAGTGATAGAATACGTTCTGAGTAAGTTTTTACAAATTTACAAAATAAATTAAGGTTTGGATAGTCATAAACTAATGTAAAAGAGCTTAACAAATAATATGTGTTTCACTTTAGATAGCTCTCTCGACTTGGCACCACAATATACACGTCTGAATACGATCAAAAGCTAACATACAGCTGACCCTAGTGACTGAGCGAGACAAGCAAGCTCTGGCAAAGCTACAACAGCCACACGGCACTGCACCCTAATATCGAGGCAGCATGATTTAAAACTTGGAAGATGGGGCAGCGTAAATCGAGGTATTACTGTACTACAAAACATGCTCACAACAAACAAATCTCCACAAAATCATCACACTCACCAAACTCATAACTTACATATCAACACAAATTTTACACATAAAATGATAGCCTGCCAATGGGTTCCCATACCACCTCAGGTATCCTAGCAGAAATAATCCCCCATCACATTGAACAACAATATATTCTGCAGAACAACAAACACACAAAATAATTTACTAACATACATATGTAGACGACACCTTACTATTATAAAACAGCAACAAAAGGTGAATCAAACAACACAATTACATCAATGCCATACACCAAACCTGACATTTACCCTTTAATTAGAAGACAACAATAAAATAAACTTCCTAGACCTTACTATCACCAAACACAATTTCAAAATGTACAGAAAACCAACAACAACTGATATCATCATACACAACACATCTAATCACCCCACAAAACACGCTACATTTAACCATATGTTACATCACCTATTTAATATACCTATACAACAAATAGACGAAGAACTCAAACCAATAAAATACATTGCTCAACAAAACTGTCACCTAGACACACTTATAGACAACATACTCAAGAAAATTAAACACAAACAAGATCATAAAACAGCCACAATGACAACCCATACAAGAAATAAGAAATACATATACCTCACTTACCACAACAAACACACAAAACTGCTTCCACATTCATAAAACTCAGTTACCAAATATCATACAAAACAACAAACACTTAAAGACAACACATACAACCCTTTCAACAGCAAACAGACAAATACAATCTATCCGGTATATACAAAATAACATGTAACAACTGTCCCAGCTTCTACATTGGCCAAACTTGTAGATCATTCACCACATTTTTGAAAAACTTATCAACAGCATAAAAAACATATATCTAAAATCCAGCTACACATCACATACAAAAACACACAACACACGCACACGAACACTCAAACTAACTTCATTCATAACAACTACAGAAAAAAATAAAATACACAACATCACATGACCAAAATAGAAAATATCCTAAACAGTCACACACAATTTAAATCCAACACTTTTTCCCAATACATAGTAAGCAACCAGCCTAACACGAGCACACACACACGCACGCACGCACCGTGCACACACACACATATATATATATATATATATATATATATATATATCGCAATATGTATTCTTGTGTCTTAATAAAGAACTAAGTCAAAATACAAATACAAGAATTATAATTGAATTTATAATTCAAAGCTTTTGGTTGGCTAACTGTACCAACATCATCAGGAATATTAAACAATTAAAATTAACATATGTGCAAATTAGATCAAATAAATAGCTATGCCGAATGAATTACAATGTTGTTAAACTTTTATTTTGCTGCCCTAACATTACAAACACTGAATATATTATCATATTTAGATTTTACTTGTATTTGTTCATTTATCAACTCATTATTAGTATTATATTTATGTATTTCTAAAGCTACATAAATATTCATTCTCAGGCCTTTGTTAATTTCTTTTACAAGTATCATATTATCTATTAGGAAATATATGATTATTATTAATACACTGACTAGCAAAATTTGATTTATAAATTTCTGGCTTTTTATATGCATTAGAATGCTCTTTATATCTATCTTTAAGTTTTTTCTTAGTTTGTCCTATATAAACTTTATTACAATAATCACATTCTAATTTATATACACAGTTTTGTTCATGCATATTAATAATATTATTAGTATTCATTATATTTATTAATTTATTATCATATTATATGCGAATTTTATGTTGCTACCTTTAAACAATTTTGTGATATTTTTTATTTCATTACCAAAAAATGTAAATGAAGTATTATTCTTATTAAATTCTTATTATAAGACATAATAATGAATTCGAATTTAACATGTATCATAAACCGACACAATCTAACCAAATTATATCTAATAATTCTAACCATCCGTATAATCAAATAATGGCTGCATATACGATTTATTATATAGATTACATAAAATACCTATGAATAATGAAAACAAAATAAGAGAGAAAAACATCTATCAAATAGCAATTGAGAATGGCTATAAAAAGAAAACTGTTGATAAACTTAATTATAATATTTTAAAGAAACAAAATAATAATCTAATTTACAAAAATAATGATGAAAATGTCATATGGCCTTCATTTACATTTTTTGGTAATGAAATAAAAAATATCACAAAATTGTTTAAAGGTAGCAACATAAAATTTGCATATAATACTAATAAGAAATTAATAAATATAATGAATAATAATATTATTATTAATATGCATGAAAAAAAAACGGTGTATATAAATTAGAATGTGATTATTGTGATAAAGTTTATATAAGACAAACTAAGAAAAAACTTAAAGATAGATATAAAGAGCATATTAATGCATATAAAAAGCCAGAAATTTATAAATCAAATTTTGCTAGTCATTGTATTAATAATAATCACATATTTCCTAATATAGATAATATGATACTTGTAAAAGAAATTAACAAAGGCCTGGGAATGAATATTTATGAAGCTTTAGAAATACATAAATATAATACTATTAATGAGTTGATAAATGATCAAATATGTCAAATCTAAATTTGATAATATATTCAGTGTTTGTAATGTTAGGGCAGGAAAATAAAAGTTTAACAACATTGTAATTCATTTGGCATAGCTATTTATTTGATCTAATTTGCACATATGTTAATTTTAATTGTTTAATATTCCTGATGATGTTGGTACTGTTTGCCAACGAAAAGCTTTGAATTATAAATTCAATTATAATTCTTGTATTTGTATTTTGACTTAGTTCTTTATGTATATATATATATATATACATATATATATATATATATATATATATATATATATATATATATATATATATATATATATTGTAGTATTTCAACTTTACAACTATATATATATATATATATATATATATATATATATATATATATATATATATTGTAATATTTCAACTTTACAACTATATATATATATATATATATATATATATATATATATATATATATATATATATATAATAAAAAAAGTAAACCATAAGTCTGAGTACCAGGCTATAATAACTTAAGATAAAATGGTACCTATTGTACTTTTCCATGCATGTAGCAAGAATAAAATTATAAAAAAATAAGGGTATATATTACAGAAAACGTTTTTTAAAAATGGGGTAAAGAATTATGTCATATAATCTGTGCCTGCCTACTGATACAAAGGTAGATATGGTGAGAAAACCTGTAGACAAGGCCAGGTGTATGTTATCTGTCATGAAAAAAAAAATTTAACTGTAAGCTCACTTTGTCATTTGTGATATAAATAGACATTCTCTAATAAACAAAAAAATTATTTTTTTATTGATAAAAAAAAACAAATATGGTTATTATTGTGAATATTAATTACATCATAAATGAGAAAAAGCAATAAGAATTACAAAATTAAAATATCACAATAAAAAAAACACACAGAAGATTAAAACTAAGAACCATAAAAACACAAATGCCAGTAACAGAAATACAAGAAGCTTGGGTCCGAAAAGGAGAATTTTTGTATTTTTCAGACATAAACACAACATGGTCAATGGTCATAGTAATATTTTCTAACATCGTTTTTGATCTTCCTAAGAAGATCATATCTGTTGTGAATGTCATTGAACACATTATGACCAAACAGTATGCAGCTCTACAAAACTGGCAAAATGGTAGAACTTAATGTAGTAACAAATATCCTTGAGTCAACAAAGTGTTGTTGCAAAGACACACAGCCACTACTTCTTCTCAATGAATTGAACAAATAGAAGGGCTACATGGCAGGATATTACTCTTGATAAAGTCAAGAGTGGCTCCAGGATAGACTTTGGTGTGGGACATAGTGGCAGGAAAACATGGGATGGTTTTAGGTAAAAAACTAAAAAATAAAGGCCTCGAAATGAAATTTTAAGCTATTCTTGTACTTAAAAATCACTGGAAAACTGGCATTTTTTCATGAAAACATGCATTATATCTGAACATACATATATATCAAAATTATTATTTTGTACATAATACAAAATATTGTTTAACTTTCATTGGTTCATCAACCAGGTCAGTCTGACGAGGACGACTATGAGTCGTAGTACACGGTCTGTTAGTACAGCCGAGCCGGTACGGAGCTAGTGCACGACTTGTACCATGCCAGTGTTTATGCTGGGAGGTACTACCAATGTTATCAGATGCATTTATACACCTAACATTACATAAATGTAAAAACAATATACATTGCTTTAAAATAAAAGTTGATTGAAAGATACATTTTTATAAGTAAACTGGATAAATTTAAATACGTTCCGAATGTAAAAAATGTATTTCTAAAAAAATTGTACCCAAATTCTCAGGAGGGAGCAATTGCCCCTACTGCCCCTCCCTTCGAGCCGCCCTTGGATAAAGTTCAGCTGTAGTAATCTAAAATATGCCACCCCTCATTCCATTTCAAAAGACTGCATATTTTACTTTACATAGAACATCAGATGTTATGGTACTTTTTGTGGCTTCTTCAGCTACTTCATGTTCAGACTCCTGGTTATTCCACAATCACCAGACATCAAGGAAAATGCTTCTCCAATGTCCAGAATTGAATACCATATATGCAAAAAAAAACAATTTCTTCAACTATAGGCCATGTAAAATACATTTCCTGAACAGTCTGTGAAGCTCCTTTGGAGTCAGAATATGCAAGGTAATCCAGAAATATAGACTCTACTGTAATTAAAGATTTAGGGATAACAAAGACTTTGGCTGCAAAAATACTACAAACTAATAGTTTACACAAAATTGATTACAGTAGTTCCAAGTTGTGATTCCACAATGTTTATATGCCAAACCGAGTATTTGAATGTTAACGCACATGATAATGGCCTTCAAAGGAGTTGAGGAAAACTACTTTAAATGATAGGAAATGAATGACTGTTTTGGTTTACTTTCTAGCTAATTGATGTAAAAGTGATGGTTTTCCTATCTTGGCAAGATGACTAGAGATTAAATTTGATTTGAAGCACCAGAAACAAGTTTTACACTTTCAGCACGGTGGCGATATTGGTGATCTCATCAAAACTACTGTCTGTTTTTCGTTAACTTTCTCCTCTGACGGCAGTGGAACGCTATGCGGGTTGCATAGCTTGTCATAACATCTAATTATCAAGCCTGTTTTTTTCATCTCAATAATTTTATTTCTAATGTATACATGTTTATTGGGGACATCAGAACAGTGTATTGGACACTAAAATATTGTTTTATTTATCGGGTCACCATCAAAAAAAGAAATACAAATGATAAATTACTGTATGACAAATAATAAAACACTAAAAAAGACAGAGAAAAAAGATAATTTACATACAAAACTAAAGACCCTACTACTAAAATATACTACATACTAAAATAAGCACTCAACGTTTAACTCAGAATGTTTCTTTCTGTTTGTGCCATGTGTTTCACAAAGCTATAGAGATCGATAATGTAAACGGAGACACAGATAATGCATATGTCACGTCGGAGACTATTTATTGCCGAGATTAGCTGACATTTGTTTACTAAAATCTTATGTTGACACATTAGGTTTTCGGGCGTCCAAGCATTTTGTCAATGACTCATATTTACAATAGTCTGTTCCCACCTCGAGTTGGTTCATTCACTTTAATAGGACAGTTATCGTTTTTTCTTGCATTAGTTCAGAAAGCTTAGTTTATTTTTATGATAGTTAATTTTACTGGATATTTTGCCGTGTTAAGTGTTTCAAACTAAAAAAAACATTAAAATATAAAAGTTAAACCAAATTAAATCTATTCATAAAACTCCCTGAAACATTGTTTCAGTTGAACTTGGAATGGTAGGATTTAAAAACAACTCAGGCACAATGTACTCCAAACTCTTCTGAAGCACTGACGTAAAAATCAAACCTTTATATATACACATATCGACACTAGAGAAGTTTCAATTAGAGTAGGAGTGAGCGTGCCGGTGAGCTTGCCGTCTCTAAGAAAATAAGCTGGGAGCGCACAGGCATGCTCTCTGTGCCTCGTAAGGAAACCCAGAGCTTGCTGGTACGCTAGCCGTGCTGAACGTGTTAAGAGGAAATGAATGTATTGATGAATTGAGTGCTTCCATAGCTGTATATCTTGCAAAATTGGCTATTTAACAAGACATCCAAAATAGGCTACTTATTCGTAACCAAAACAGAGCAAGATAGAAACAAAACATACAACCTCGATTGGTTCCACTTAGGACACTAAGAAATCTAATGTTATATAAAATCTTCAAATACTGCAAAAGAAAGATCTATAAAATATTTGTCAAATAAAATACCTAAAATTTCTCTTCATCCTTGTTTAGAAGTCATATCTCATCAAGATAAAGTATAGGCCCCTGGTTTTGGCTATGACAATTACTCATAAAAGTAAGTAACACAATGTGTCTTCAAAGCTGAAAACCATAAGCTTATAATTTTTTACTGTACCTGTATTCTGCTTATGAATAGCTAAAAAGATATTTTTGTTGTTGTCATACTTCAATTAGCCACAGAGAAGAGTGTACCAGATACTAGAGTCAGCAGTGATATTGTTAATGACAATCAGAAAGATTGTCATTTATAGTACATTATCATGAGGTTCCAAAATATACTTTTTAATTCATGTTTTAAAAAAATGTTTTGCTGAAAACAAAAATATTTCCTTGTTTCATTGCTTAGAATTTCTATTCTCCAACCCATGCTGTATGTTTCATTAAATCAAAACAATACCTCACATTTTTGCAAGAAAAATATATTTTACTTGAATGATATTGACAAGTGATCAATTAATGAATGTTCTTGATTAAAACCAAATTATTTGGTAGTTAAAAGGTCTTTGATGTCTTGATTTCAAACAAGATGATATGGTTGATAATTTTACTTTCATACAGCAATTGTGAGGGAGGTATATCACTAACTACTGAGATCGGTTTGTCTTTTATTTGTTTGATAAAAAAGATTACTGTTGCCTCTAACCATAAAACATAAAAACAGTGTTTCTTGAAAAAATGGTTGTATCTCAAAAAGCGTTAGACTTTCCAATGGTTGGAGTTTACTAATCATGACAAGAACAACACTGTTAGGATCTAAATCAGGATTCATGTAAATAAAGTGAACTATTTTAGGCAGAAACACCATATAGGTGAACAGTAAATAGGAGTTGCCTCTTTCATAATTTTATATATCTGAAAAACTGGGAAAAAAACACAAAATTTATGTCGAGAATACTAGCAATATCTCTATATGCTGATGATCATATTTCCATACAGCTGCTTAAACTCATGATCAGACTTCCTTGAGGTGTCAAATATGCCAGGGTGAGGAGTCAAATATAACAATCTGATTTGGAATGGGGGGTAGATCCGCACAATAAAATGTCTTTCAAGCAGCACTGACCATTGGATGCCAGTAGCCGAAATAGAACTGCAAAAGCTCTAATTCCACCACTTGTTACTTCTAAGTCAGAGAAATGTCATTCAACATTCACAAAACTGATCTAATTCTCTTTAAAATAACGTCAAGGCAGTCCCCCCCCCCGCAGTAGGAAACCCACCAGCAACTTCTACAAAATGGTAATGTAGTAAGTATTAAAAAAATATATAGTAATCTACAGCAAAAAATATATTAGTACATGGATATTTAAATCTATCAAGTTTGTACATTGCAAGTTTACACTTGATGAAAAGTAGATACAAAATATGGTAAGCCTAAATGCAATACCTGTATGAATGTGTAATGCTTTATAAGGAACGTATTAAATTTACTGGGATCAGCATTTACACAGTAAAAGCACAGCGGTTATGCCATCTCCAGGTCAATGTTCTTTAAGAAAATCTGATAAAAATGTAAATACTCCTTCAGTTTGAAATTATCTAATTAATTGAGATCTGTGTCTTGAAAAAAAAATGTTCCTTAGAGATACACTTAGTACAATTACCTATAGATCCTCTATTATGTTTCTAACATTGTTCATGTTAGAATTGTCAATTGTATTACTGTTTAATCATTTTATTAGGAGAGTGATAAAAGTAAAAAGGTTACTGTCACTTCTTTTTTTATAATCCCTTCCCATTAACATCAACTTGAAACAACAGTGGTTTCCTTGTGCCCATAGAATTATTAAAGCCTGGAGGTTATCCAAATTTTGTTGTTCAATTTTGTTTATTTTCAAAAATTCTCTACAGAATAGCTACCCACCAACATCTATTAGCTTGTGTATTTATTATTTATATTTTTTAATTAAAATTAATTATAATCATTAAAGAGTGTTGTAAAGTATCTAAATCTATTATTTTGAAAAATATCTTTTAATTTTATTTTATTTAAAAAATGTATCCCCTAAAAAACACTTGCAGCTTGGCTCAGAATTTAAGTAGATTCTACAAATAAATTTTTTCTTGTTTTAATTAGAAAAATTGATGTCATTTAGGTTAATGTTAATTAACACCTGGCTTAGCCTGTGTCAGTTTTCAATTTGTTTACAGAATGCAATTTCTGTTGTATACTCATAGAGTTCTTGTAACTACCTACATGCACCAAGTTTTCCAGCAGAAGTATCTGCAGAAAGGATAAGTGATGTTCTGTATTATATGACTGAGGGTAAGACAGAAAATATTCATTTTTTGAAAAGAGCTAAAAACTGAGTAGCTTCTCTTTGAGAATTTTAATTTCTTATTTAATTTTTCCTTCTACTCTAGGTTGTGTAGTTTTAAGAATTTTCTTAGCTTCAAAAAAAACTTTCCTTGCTCACGTGGACCTTTTCCTTTTTGAAATTCAGTCAGTTGGGATTTGCCATATGGCAAACCATATGGTTGTAATTACAATTATTGGTGGATCTAGAAGCATTTACATAATCCTTAATCACCCTGACCTACAATACTACACAGACTAATACTTCTTGCTTGAACAGGAAAAGCTAATGTGCTCAAAACACACTTTTATAGTATCTAAAACAAATGTTAATATGCTGGGGGGTTGGTAAAATATCATCAGAAAGCCTTTGGTAGCCCGCATGGGCATCAAATTTAAGAATCGATGATTTTCTGAATGTAACTATAAAAGAGCGTTTTGCAGACTTCTAATCCTGTTACATTTCCATTATTGGCAAATGGTAATATAACTGTTACCAGTCTTTAGCAATTAATTGAGAAATTAACTCAAAATAACTGATTGAGACTAGATTTCATTCAAAGTGACTACATTTCATTCATAGGAGGTGTGATAAAAAAATACGGTGAACAATTTTTCATTTCAAAAAGTAATAGGCTCACATTGAATGTGATTTAATCTCCTTCAAAGAATTAATCTCCATGGCTGGCAATGCACCTATCCCAACGTTGAATCCATGACTGGAAACATTTCTGGAAGGCTTCTTTCAGAATGGCGCGTATAGCTGCTTGCCTGTGGCCCTCTCAGTGTCAGGAATGGTGTTTGGGAAGAGGCAGAAGCCCTTGGTGCTAAACCGGGTGAGTATGATGGATGTGGACAGATAGGAACACTTTTTTGGCCAAAAACTCGCAAATGAGAAGCAAGGTGTCACACAACACATTTTTTGATGATGAAGAAAACCGTTTGTCCATTTTTCTTGAACCGTACGAGATGTTAATATCTTCCGATAGCTCTCGAATAGTCATTTGCCTGTTTGAATGAACTATTGTTTCTAATTTTTCCACATTGTCATCTGTTTTTGAGGTTAATGGAAGTCCCAAACACTGCTTATCTTCAACCGACTCATTTCCGGCCACAACCATTTAAATCAGTCGTACCACTTGTACACAGTCTTCAGAGTTACCGCATTATCACCAGACATAGATTTCAATATTTCATAAGCATCTTTGGCATTCTTTTGCACCTTAAAACAAAACTTAATGTTAATGGGTTGTTTGAAATCTATGATGCACGACAATAAACACTACCTCACTCTTGTAGCTCTGGTAGTCGTTTGACAAACTCCAGCTTATTGAAACTAGTCACTGACTGTCTCAACAGATCATGCTATTAGGCAAATTACATCATATGGATGTAGCGTCAGTAGTTGATAAAAACATTTATTAATCACATTTTGTATATCCCTATATCACTCTTATAAGTGTCAATACCTTTAGTTAGAGTTCAAGAGTATATCGAAGAAGAAAGCCCATTTTAGAAGTAAATAAGTTTGTTTCTCATTGCCATAACTGAGTCCTGTTCTAAGGCTTCCTAATTTAATTGAAGATTCAGATAAACGTGAACTTTTAGTACCTCCTCTTGTATATCAAAACAGGAGATACTTAAGACAGTTATTCAGATGTTAACCTTACAATAAGGTAGATGTGGTGGTGACAAATCATCAATATCAACATTTTACGAACATTGTTAAGAATAAGTGAAATCAGACGTTATCTTGTCCCTCAAACCTATTTTAACATTTGGATTTTATCCAAATTTTTTTAAAGCTGACTACAATGCCAAGCGATGCAAGCAAGAACATAACAGCCACTAGAGAACACTACTACAGTGTCTCTGGTTACAGACAGACAAACAGATAAGGTATATCATGAAATTACCTTCGATCATTTCTAACCTCCATAACTATGGCGCCTATAGCTTCAATAACATGTCTTATAGAGCATTATTTGAGTATTAGTAACCATGCTCAGGCTCTGGCAATTATCCACTAAAGAAACTTCCTGATCAAGGCCAAAACAATTAGTAGACCAGCAACTGTCACTGATAGCTTGAGCTTACATCTTTAGCAGAGAGAGAGCTCACAGCAAGCATCCCAAACTACAGTTTGCAAACCAACTGACCCCTTCAGCACTGTCAATACTCAATGGTTCCAATCCATATACTATATACTTAAATGTATATATGGGGATGTAAAACATTATCGTTAATTTGTTTTACCTGAAAAAGGAAGTGTGTGATAGTGCAACTGATATTTAACCCCTATTAGTTTGTGTGCTAAAATCAAGCTTTACCCTTTTTCTCCAATCAAAGTTTCTATAAGTTTTTTTTAATGCATATTCCATAATTTTTTCTACATCTATATTCCATAAATGTTCATGCATATCTTCTTCTATGAAAATATTGTTGATTATTAAAATGTTTGTTGGCAAAGGACAGTATGAAAGTGAGTCTGTATTATTCCTTTCATTTGTAGGAAAATGTTTTTCTCAAACTGCAAAGTGTACTATTCCAGTATGAAAATGCTGAGGTCAACAAGGAAAGAAGTAAGCCTTGGTCTGTTTAGAAAATTTGAGATGAGCATTTGTTTAGGAAATGTTTTAATTAAGCTATGGAAACATAAAAAATGTTTTTATAGAAGGGTAGTAATGTTTATGGTGACTAAAATGGTGTCTTGGCATATTGAATATTTTGTGTCTGATACAAGTAAAAATATTTGAGAAAACCAGTCTATGAAATGATTATAGTGCCCTGGTAAATGATAGAAGGTTTTACACAACTAATTAACAAATATTTTTCATAAAATAATAAGAAACATGATTTAAGATCATTGGGTGGTTTGGCTAAGATATAGTTTGTAAAATGCTTTAATTGTAAAGACTGTTGGATGAATAAGGATATCATACACTATAAAACTGACACCAGCTAAATATTTCTAGCTACTAGCTTCAATTACTATCTCTAGCTTCAAACAAAAAATATAAAATCACTGACCTTCATTGAATCCTGGTTAAAGTTGTTAGCACTGTTGCTTAATTGCAGGAAGAGCTGCTGTGACTGTACCCACTCTTCCTCTGCTTGTTTTACAAGATTCTCCGAAGGATTTTCAAGGTTAATTTTATTTTCCAATGATTCTAACTGATTGGCAAGATCTACAGCCAACTTGTGGAACTTTACATACAACGAAGCTAATTCAATACGTTTCTCTAATATTTCCCTCAAAGTTGACCAATGCGTACTCAAGTCATCAGCTTTGGTCTGTACATCCTTTTTACTCTCTTCATCCAGTACTTCTGACAGAGGTTGTAGCAATGAAAGTAAAGCAGTTATTTCCGTTCCTTTGATCTATAATAAGAGAAATAAGTGTGTAAATATTATCAGATATTACTTGTAAGACAAATTCATGCTTTAGGCAGTTTAACTGTTCTATTGGTTAATAAATACATATTTTAAAATCCAGGCCCTATTTTTAAAAACTCAACTAAATACTTCTATGCAAAAATATGTCATTCTCCCTTTCTTTCTATTACTGTTTCTTGAAACAGATTCCTTTTTTACTTTCTTCATTTTTTTAAAAAGATTACAGTAAACATGTTTTACAAGTTATTTTCTTAATTTTATGAAAATTTTGTTACTTTTTATTCATAAATTCCCCCAAAAAACCTTCAACAATTCCATTGAAAAAAATATTTATTTACTCATTCTTGATTATAATAAAAATGCTTCAACTGTTCTCTTAAACAAATTTAACACAAAATTCATTTAAGTTTATTTCTGATTTTTAGAATTTCAACATATTCAGTACTGCAAGGATAAGACTTGTTCTACCCTCAGTAGCTGAGTATATAATATTTATAGATTTAATTCATATTATCAACAATAATCTAAATGATGATGAATAAAGATAAGTTCAGTCTGTAAAGGCTGTCATTGATAATGTTACAAATGTTGCATTGAATTTAATGCATCAGTGTCTGGCAACAGATTGGGAAAGTCACATTTACTGTCACTAGAATGCCTATTCACAGTTGTCAGAGATATGTTTACACTTTAGTTCTATATACAAAATAATTACAAACCTGCCTATCACTTTCTGAGTTGTTACAGGTTTACATGTTTTTGTGATAAGAATAAAACAATTCACAATCCTCAGCTTTTTAGGTACCCAAGCTGATCAGGAAATTGTGGTTTGTGTCATTTTACTCTTGCACACAAAAGACAAAAATGCAGAAGAAATTTTTAAAAAACCAGTAAAATAATAAAATAATAATAAGAAAAGCTCACAGAATTTGTAAAATTTACACAATAGAACAAAATGGCATACACTCATGTAAAGGAGACATCTAGTAATACAAACTCATGATAAATAAAAAACCACTTGCATTACGATTTAGCTTAACCCGTACTGGAGGTTAGGTGTTTGATTGCACTATGGATTAGGACTGATGCATACACTTGTCACAGAACAGTAATAGACACTAATCATAGAACACTAATTCAATCAGATCCAATATATACACATCCAATGTGTTATTAAAAATATTAATTTCATAGAACATAAAACTTAAGCTTGAATAGTAAATTACAAACATTTATTGAATAAATGATAAACCTGTTGAATACCGAGTCTAAGAAGTTTATTTAACTACTGCAATGTTTCGGCAACTGGTCCATTGGCCTTATCAAGTCTGTTGGGCTATAAAAAACAAAATCCACACATTTAGAGTTCAAATGAGAAATTTGAGGAGGCAAAACATCAAACCCCCTACACTTCCCCAAGAACTTTAGGCTAGAGTTCAAAGGAAGTTTTTGGTGAAAGTCTGATGTTTTACCTCCTCAGATTAGTCATTTGAACTCTAAATGTAAGAACTTTGTTTTTCATAGCTCAGCCGGTTTGATAAGGGCAACAAACCAATTGCTGAAACGCTGAAACATAGCACTAATTAAATAAACTTCTTTGACTTGACATTCAACCGGTTTATCTTTTATTCAATACTTCGAATGCTCAAATAAACATGTATGAACTTTTTTTTTTCAAATCACATTTATTTCAATACCGTGATTTCACACTAGCAAACAAGCTATTAATGGTTGTCATCAATACTATATTTGGTATCTGTGTTTCTATTAAAATTTTTACTACATCAGTTTTAAAAACCATTTCATGCTGAAATGTATTTCTACATCATATTTTTTGTTTTTTTTTTTTTTAATATATATAACGTCTTATAAATGCCTATTTTTCTAGACTTTTTTTAGGTGGTCTTTGTTATTTATAGTGAATACACTAAACAACTAACATTGTTTTTATTTCATGGCAAGTATTCTAATATTTCATGTTCTCTCAAACCTCATTTACTTTTTTCAAACCTTATAGAATTTTCACTAAATATTATATCTGCTTATTTAAATCAGAATAAAATAACGTGTAAAATCTCACCTGTATGTCATTGAGATGTTTTTGGTGTAGTTGTAAGAAATCCTTTGCCATAGCGTAAACACTTCCCATGTCTTGATGGCCTTTGACAAATGACTCTGTTATACTTATTAATGAAGAAGAAATCTGTAAAGTTAAAAATATTTAAAAACCTGCAGTAACTTGAAAAATACAATTTTTCTGTTATAAATAATTTGATTGTAGCAAACATTTATAAATTGGTTTACTTAAATTTAGTGAGGTGTTGCATCTTTATTTTAGATATTGTGGAAATGAGTAATGTTATTATCTTCATGGCTTAACTAGCAATAGAACATAATAAAATCGGAAAAATTCTATTCCTAAAACCTATTAGAAAACACAATTTTGTTGATTGTGTAATATTTTTAATAATTTTACTAAAAACAAAGTAATAAAATGAAATATTTTTTGAAGAAAATACACTGCAGAAACGCCAAGTAAAAAAATTAATTAGAAAAGGGGCAAACTTGTTTGCCTTAAAACGACAACAATTTTTTATTGCACTCAAATTCAAGACAATATTAGAAATTCAGATCCAATTCCCCAATATTAGAAAAAATTGTAATGTTCTGTTCCATAGAGTTTGAACTAATAATATAAGAAAACAATGGAATATTACTGAAGAGCTTTCTGGCTGTGTTGATATCAATAGCATTGAACACTGAATGACCAGGATTATAACAAAACATCATTAATTTCTCTCACTTCATAAAGTGTAAAATAATAATTTTTTTAATACACATTTTGTAAAAGTAATGTTAAAATAAATGTTTTGTAAAAGTATTGTAATACTTTTAAAGTTTCGCAAATTACTAAAATATATAATTGTTAGAACAGGTTTACACAATTACATTGCCGACACTCACCAACTCTTAATATTATTCCCTTTGTCTACGTATTCTACGAGCACTACTATTAGCAATTCAAATTTTGAAATAATTACTATTCAAACAAACTCAAAATCTCAATTAGAATATTTATATTTTATTAAATTCATTACTCTCTATTGATAAAAAATTACTTCTATTATGCAACAGTAGCCAGGAGCTTATAGAAAAAGGTAATGTAATTTTGTAGTCAGTTTTATTAAAACTATTTCCAAATGAACAACAGAACAACCAAGTACGTTTTTTTTAAGCGTGATTTAAAAACCTGTGTTTAACTTGTCGAAATGATTTTTGATCTCCCTAGCAATGTAGTGTTACAAAATTACCAAGAGAATCTAAGAGGTTATATAATTAAAAAGAATAAAAAATTCTTGACAACTGATTTACAAAATAAATTTTAAAAATGAACAAAATTTCCAAATTTGTTTAATTATAAATATCAAACTGTAAGTTTGAAGTTCTATTACTTTTGCAAGTTCCATCATTTGTTTTGATTGCCTCAAAAATTCCTTATGTGCATAGCAGAATGCATTGACTAAAACTCCAAGTCATTAAAGTAAATAGTCATTTTTACCTTAGTAGGACTAACATCGAGTGAACAAATACTTTAAAATGGATATGTGAGTCTCGGCAGTTTATTTAGTCACTGAACAAATATTTTAGAACGGCTATCGGAATGTCGACACTTTATTTAGTAACATCACACAAACATTGTTTGTCTTAACATGTCTACAAGACAAGGAAGATCTTGTCAAAACTCATAACACATCATATATGTGTTAAAACTAAAGGAATTTACTTTTATCCATGACAGTTATATTTTTTTATAAGAATATTTCCATTGATATCTTTTACAAAAGTAAATTCCAAAAACTTATATTAAGCCTATATAAAGTAATAGAAAAGAAAAAATACAAACACTGTTTAGCAGTCAATCGTAATTAGATTCAGAATGATATAAAAAGATTAAAAAACAGAAAGTTGATTCAAGGCAACAGCTATATACCTGTAAAACCATCTTAATCATCATCACAATAAAATTACTGAAAATAATTAAAACCTGTAACTTTGGCTAAAATCATGAGACTAAGTTGAAAATATATATATATTTAGAATTCATAGAAAAATTTCTGTTAACCAAAACATTTTATCTTGAAGAAGAGGAATAAGTCAATATATGATATATCAATTCAACAAAATATTACTTAAAACAAACAAACTTTTGAATTGTATTTCAAACATGTATAATTCCATACAGATTTACTGAATGGGATTTTGAAATTAGGGAAATTTTGTTACAATCTGCTAAGTAAGAGTAAATATTTATGTATTTTTAGTGATGGTTACAGAAATAAGGTTTAGTTCCATGTTCATCTAAAGGGCCTTCCAGGATATGGAGGTTTATAACTAATAAGTCAAAGTAACAATATATAAAAACAAAATTGTGATAAAGTTAGGAAATATAGGGGAATGATTTAAACTTTAATTAAATTAATAAAAAACCTGCACCATATCTATATCTTCTTTATTGTTTTCATGTTTCTGGATACTCCACAGAAAAATGGCCTAGCACTCAACCCAATATGCCCCAAAAGCCTATAATTGAAGCCTGTCCAATGAACAAAAAATGTTTCCAATTAAAGAATTTTTAAAGTATGCATCCTGAGTAGCCTGAAGAGCACTTTTGGAGTCGGAGCTCACAATGTAATGCAGAGATATATACTCTACTGAAGTTAGAGCTTAGATTAAAGTTAAAAGTAGGATGATAAATATGAAGTGTGAGTTGGTCATTAAATTTTAAAGAAAAATAGGTTGCCTGACACAACTGAAGGTTTTCCTGATATCTAGAAGACTTCATTCATTGGTTGGAGCTTGCTGAATATACTCAGTATTGCATTAGTTCTCCACAGAACCTGTTATGTTAGTAGAGTGTTCTCTCCGGAATCCAAATTATAACTGTCCAATGTCACAGAGCAGAAAGGTTAGGAAATAGAGTAGGAGCTCTAAGACCTTAAATATGTCAGAGAGGATAAAGTTAGGGCCGAATCGGACGTGTGTCCACTCTGTTCCACAGAAATTATGGTGGCAAGTCACCTGCTCACCTGCCCAAAACTCAACCATGCTCTTTACGACATCACTGCTCGGTACTGGGAGGCTCGGCGTCAAATGGCCCAACTGCCACAGACGGGCGTTGGATAATGAATGAATAAAGTTAGGGCAGTAGCGGTCAGGTCGATGAAGAAGATGTTAGTGTTGTTTGGTATAAGGATCGCCTTTGCAGTTTTCTAACAGGAAAGGAACTGGTGCAGCTAGATTGAGAAGTGGAAAATAAGAAGTAAGTATGAAATTGGAAGGAACGATTAGGGGGTTTAGACGTCTAAGGAGATGGTGTCAAGGCCGAATGTCTTTCTGTGTTTCCTCTGGATGGCATGTTGAGGTTTTGTTGAGTGCATGTGTGTTTCTCATATTACAGGACCTAGATGATGTATTCTTAGAGGTACCTGCTCATCAAAGTGGTGAAATTCTTAGTCTTTGATGCGATGTTGAGGAGAAAAATGTCAGCAGTTTTCCAAATAGTGAGCAAAGACTTTAGTCTCATACTGGAAGGGAGATAGCTCCAGCAGCATGTTGAAGTGGGTAGCTGGTCCTCTCAATTAGGATCTAGCAGGTCGGTTTCCAAAAAGTGCTGTCACTGATATAATGCGACCAAAAGTCCATTCATTATCTGTATTACTGCACAAGCAGATAAAGCGCCTCAAACAACATCTTTTGTGATCATTACCAGAATATGGTCAGAAAATGGAGAACATTTAACTTTGAACATTAGGACAGAAGCCTGAACAGCAGAGGAGTTTTTCAGAATTGAGGACGATAGATAATACTAAACTTCTAGCCAAATGGTGTCAAAATATAGTTGTGTAATTAATGTGAGACAGGAGTGTCTGAGGGTGCAAGTGGGCAAAGTTTTCATAGTAGTCTCTCCTGTATACTCTCTTCAAGGGGAAGTACTTCCTCTGTAAAAAGTGGCAATAGCAATAAGATTTTATCTATACTGGAGACGGAAACAGACTAAGAGAGGTTTTATGATTGTGTGTATAAAAGAATAAAAAATCTCATCAATTCCTCCTTGCTCAAACAAAAAAAAAACTTTTTAATGTATTAAGACCAAATGTTAGATGTAATCACATTATAAGGGATGAACCAAAATAGAGTAAACTACAAAACAGAGTAGTTTAAATAGCAGAATACAAAGAAGGTGTAGCAAAAACAAAAAATGACTATCCCTGATCTTATATATAGAAATTTAAAAACATAAAATTATTAAAAAATTACTTGACATTTGAAAAAAAAATCAAACAAAACTAAAATGCTTAATAGAAGACAGGAATGACAATGTACTTTGGGAAACTGAAACGTAGATAGAATGATAGGCTTATACATCAACCACCTTACAATGGCACAACTCAAGATACCATCAATAAAAACAAGATCAAACAAGAAAAACGTGATCCAAATGACATATCCTATATATTGAAAACATTTCCCTAAAATAAATAAAACTTCTGAGAAAAACAGATTTATAGAATATTTGATAAATTGTGTTGTGATTAAATTTTTTGTGTGTATTACTGGTGAGTGTTTACCATCGCTAAGGACTACCAAATGGCTGTTGAAACATGTGCGTCATTAAAGACCAGGATATTTTGTGAAATTTAGGTTTTCATGTATGTATTACTGTCAAGTGTTTCTCCATCACTGCAGATGACAACATGGTTCTTGAAAGATTCTGTGGCATAGACTAGAAAAATATTGTTACAGTTTAGTTTTTGTATGTATTACTGTTGAGTATTTTTGTGCCTTTGAAGACAATAACATCGTTTACAAAAGCTTGAACCATTTTTTTAGGAGCAGAGCATTTATTTTCTGATATACAATCACTTACTCATTTAACATTTTTAATAACTTTTTAAAAAATGCGGAGGTTAATCCATGATTATTGTCACGTGTTACGCGTCATCAATTATTTCCTACAGACGGAGATTATTTTCTGCAGATCTTATACTGTCAAGACATATGTCGTCAATAGTCAGTCATTGAATGTTTAATATGATGACCCTTGTTAATGTATTATCTACTCCATGTTTCAGATAATCACGTGAAACACAATTTTCCTGATTAGGCAACTGTTTTGACTCTAAAAAACTGATGGTAAAAAAAGATATTTATATTCACCCTTGAGATCACAGAACAATAAAGTAGGATTTTTATTGTCATCCTAGTGGCTTTTTATAACACACTTATCAACTGCCATTTAGGTCAACGCACTTATTAGAAGTTGATTTAGATCATCAAAGTAACCTAAATCTACCTAACTTTTAGTAATGAAACAGTATTTTATATTTACTTGCTTTTTATTTGTGGTTGAAAAATATAACTAACTTACATATCAAAATCTTGTTGCTGTTCATGACGAGCTGGTTGTAAATTACAAATTACACTTTTGCTATTACTTGCGACCAGACATTTGTTAACTAAAAGTTGTTAATTGTTAACTTACACCTGAAAGAAACGTTTTCGTCTTACAACTTCTTCAGCCTCATATTTTTGCCGCTAGGAATGCTGCAGTAGTGCTTCCTCGGTACAATTCTTTTGAAAGTTAGAGGTGATGTGATCGAAAAGTATGTATGATCTGTGCCGTGTTTGTTCATTTAAGATGTCATTTTCATGTGTGTTGCTATGTCTACATATTTCAAACTGTTCTAGTGTATTTAATTTATGGCCTTTGTTGCATGTGTGGAGGATGCTCATGTTATTTTCCATACTTTTGCATGAGTGTTTAGTGTCCATGAGGTGATTTGTGAAGGTGGATTCAATAGTAGTGTGCAGTGCCCTTTTGTGTTCTTTATATCTTTCAGCGAAAGATCTGCCTGTTTGTCCAATATAGAACTTATTGCATTTTAGTTTGTATACTCTTGGGTTATTGTATGTGTTGGTATTGTTATTAATGCTGTATCTGATAGCTGTTTGGCTTTTATTTGTTGTTCTATAAGCTAAATTGTATCCTGCTTTTTTGAATTGGTGTGCTATCTTATTTATGAGTTTGTTTATATATGTGAGGGTGATGAATTTGTTTGTGTTCGTGCTTTTGTTGTTACTGTTCTTGTTGAGTATTTTTCTGTGTAGTTTGTCTATTAAATAATTGTCATATCCATTTTTGTGAGCTAAATATTTGATTATGTTTAGTTCCTCTTTGTAGTTAGTTGTGGACATAGGTATTTTATTTAGTCTGTGTAGTTAATGTTTGAATGCTGCGTGTTTATGTTGTATTGGGTGGTTCGATGAATTGTGTATCAATGTGTCTGTCATGGTTGGCTTGCGGTATATGTTGAATTCATGTTTGTTTTGATTTTTTTTATGGTGATGTCTAAGAAATTCAATGTTTTGTTGTTTTCAAATTTTACAGTGAACTGGATATTTTTGTGTATTTTGTTTATATGGTTTGGAGTTGTTGGCATTGTATAGTATTATAACGTCATCTACATATCTGTGCCAATATATTATCTTATCTGCGTGTTTGTTGTTATTTATGATTTTATTCTGTTCTATGTGTTGTAGGAATACTTCTGCGAGAATGCTTGAAATCGGTGAACCCATTGGTAGGCCTTGTTTCTGTGTGTAATATTTGTTGTTGTGAGTGAAGTAGTTCTGTTGTGTAATGGTGTTCAAAATGTGTATGATTTCTTTTGTTTTTCTGGAGTGTTGTTAAGTCTTAGATTGTCTCGTAATATGTTTAGTGTTTCTGTGACTGGGATATTGGTATATAGTTTTGTGATGTCAAACGATGTCAAGGTTGAGTTATGAGGGATTTCAATGTTCTTTATTTTGTTTACTAGATCTATTGTGTTCTTTATATTTGTGTGTGTGTCTAGTTTTATGTATTTTCTAATAGTTCTATCCATATGGGGTGCTAGTTTGTGTGCGGGTGATTGTTGGCTGTTGATTATCGGTCTTATTGGTGTTCCTTGTTTATGTAGTTTAGGAAGTGCTTGTAAGGTAGGTCTTATTGCTTTAAAATATTTTGTATTAATTTACATACTATGTGTTTTACATACCTCGTTGTGTTTTTCAAGAAAACTATTGAGTAACTGTGTTGCTCGTATATTCTCTTCTCTATGTGCAGTGCAACGCATACTCAATGCCAGTTTGCGATTTTCAATTTCTTGTACCGTTCGTTTGACCCCCTAGAACAGCCAGTAATACAAATATATATTCCCTTAAAAAATTACTGTTGTAGTAATATAGTCTGCTAAGCACCATGAAAAAAGTTAGTTCATATTAGTTACAATTCTATATAAACTTACAAATATTTGTATGAATTGTCAAACCTCATCAGTTATATAAAATTTAATATATTTCAATATGTACAAAACTAGTTTTTAAAGTTCAGATGAGAGGTTTACTTCACTTATGTACAATCTGAGAGTTCTATGTGCTTTTGTCAACCACCTCGAATGTGATAAGTATCCAGGATCCCATACAGCCAATATTCTTTACAAGTTCCTGATTTTATTGCCTTTGTAATACCTCATGTAGGTATTGGTGAGCAAGTTTCTGTTTATCTGTGGGATCTGACAATCAATTCTCTGGAAGTTAACTAACGACAGTTTTTTACAACAAACTTACTTTCCACCAACTGGCCCTTTAGAAATACTAGGCCTCATTGTCTTACCATCAAGTCCTCAAACATGTAGCTGAATCACAGCTCATTGAAATGGAGGAGGAAAATGCCCTGTGTACAGGCTTCTTTAAACAAAGTTCAACTTGGTGAAACAGACCAGTTTTCCAAGCTGTATTGGCAGCAGTACCATCACATCTGATGACAATTAAATTTTCAAGAGAAATACAATGTTCAAACAGGTAAGAAATTACAAACTTGACAGTATCTTCAGAGCTTCCAGTATTTGGAGTAACGTGGCCAAGGTAGATTGAAAAGGGTTCTTGAATCAGATAGTAATGCTCTTCCTTAATGATCCTACAAAACCTTTTTGAATGAGCTTACACTATCACCAACCTGTCGTCCTTTCTTTTATCTTAATAGAGACCTAACAGTGGAAGTTAGTCTAATTTACTACAGAATTTCCCTTTAACCTTTTTGCTTTTCCCTTCTTATTTTGTTCCTATTAATAACATGGAATCTAAATTAGTAACAATCCCAAAGTCATGAAAAACACTTGATGCGATCGCCACAGTGGCACAATCAGAAATGGCATAATGGTTGCTTACTATTGCAGCAGATTTTAACTGAAGCCTTATTTACCAAAAAGGTTTTTCTACCTCATTATAAGATCATGAGAAAAAATACAATGGATATTACATTTAAATACTAATTATTTATCAAATATCAAAAATGTGAAATTTTCAATATTTTGTCAAATTTTGGGGCTTATGTGCGACTGGAAGATATCAAGTGATCTAAACCAAATTAAAACACAATGCGTTAATTAATTGTGACAATAAATCTGTAGTTTAGTTCATAGATATATCTAGTGGGTGTAAAATATTAGATCACTTACCCACTGATTATTGGACTTTAAGGTTGGTAAATAATTAGAGCAAGCATATTAAATTTTAAAAAGCCTTAATTATATTAGCTTGACACTAAGTGAGTTACGACTTATGCTTTCAAAGAAATCTATGATGATTCAATGACAAATTTTATTTTAATAACTAATATAAATCTCTCTATATAAACTCTTCATGCCTTTTCCCCTATTATTATAATTTATTAAAATGCAATGTTATTTTATTCTTAAATCTTACAGGTTATTTATTTGGAATCTTTCTCTTGTGTACAATGGTGTACTATTATAAAAAATATAGTTAAAATTTATGAAAAAGTTTAATGTAAATAAGCAAATAACTAAGTTAGGCTATAATTAAATGTCCTTTTTACGTGAAATACAATCTAATAAAGTTTAAGTTTTTTTTAAGAGTGTCCTTGGATATCATCATTGCCTTTCAAATTTAACTTGAAGCACTTAACTTGTGTTCAACTCTCACTTCTGCACATATATTTTTAACCTCCTCCTAAGGACCATTCTTTTTAATAACTTTACTGAATCTCTTGTAGCACTTTTTAATAATAATTATTAGAACAACTCTTCTTAATTTATTTATATCTCCCTTACCTATTCTTCTCCCTCAAAATAAACTATCCCTACTATAAACTTGAACCCTCCCAAAACATGTCTATACTCCCTTGAAGCTCAAAACTTGTGTTTTTTGAGATTTGACATTTTTCTTCAATGTCCTTGCTTTTGAATTATAGGCAAAATTTTATCTCTCCTTTTGCTATTTTGGAGTTTAACTTTTAATTATCTGAACTAATGTAACGTTCTCCCAACAGTTTTTGCTTTTTGCATTTTTCTTGTTACAACACGTTATACCCTACTTGCATGGGTTTTTTTTACTCCTCCAGATGTCAAACCTTCTCTTATTTGCCAAATTAATTTAACTTTAGAAAATAATAGCACACCCTCATGTTGCCAGTATGTCCCAAAAGACTGATTTACAACACTAAACTGGCATTACCTAGGTTATTCTCATTTTAAGGCTTTTAATATGCTCTTTTTGCCAACTTTTTTTTTTAAATCGAACATATTATTTCCGAACATTGATTACTATTTTTATAATATGCTACAAATCTTTATATCATAATACTAAGACATTCATTCTTAATTTGAGTATTAAATAGAAATTTACCTCAGCTCCTGGCACTGCATCTAGCAAACTATAACCTTCCTGTAGAGGAATTTCTGTAATTTCATCAATGGACTTTAATATTTTGTTATGTAAAGTTGGCATATGTGAGGTTATTGCTTGGGATTCTGTAGTAGCCAACTGCACTTCCAACTGATCTAATTTTGCCTGTAACATAAAAAACTCCATAATTGTAAAAAGAAACATACCTTGAATGTCTAAGCTTCAACTTCATCAAAGTTAGAGATTACACATCTCTGTATGACCCAAGAAGAAATCGTATTCCTACTGTAATCCTACTTACAACTTCTAAATCATTTAACATATCTGTCAGTGATAGTTGAATAAACACCCTTCTGAGATAAGATCTTTTAACTGTATATCTGTTATAGATACACAATAAACTATGAACCAATAATTTTCAATGCTTAGCTTTGCAGATAATTTTAGGGTTTAAAAATATTTTTTCATTTACTTTAATTTCCATAACAATTTCTAAGCACACACTACCTACTAAAGCATACACTAAATGCTACACATCGTGTCTTCGAAGCAGAGAATTTAATACCAGTAATCATTGTTCATTCCTGTAATAATGTCATAATATGAGCATGCACATAAATATAAAAGTCACCTACAAAGATAGAACAATGCACCGGAGATTAGAACAATGCGCCGGAGATTATATGTGATACTATTTATTGCAACGGCAAATTGTGTGATGCTCAGCACCCTGCCCTGCGGTACATTATTATCCTGTTTATAACTGTTGGAAATAATAAGAAAATTTGCTAACAACCTGAAGAACATGGGGAAGGTCATAACTCGTCAATGGGTACAGGCTCATTGTAGAATACCAGGAAACGAGAGGGCTGATGAAACAGCTAAAGCGACATCCCATATGTATCCAACATTTAAAGCCAAGTATCCACTCATATACTGTAAAAGCTTGGCAAATAAATACTTTCATAAATGTTGGATTGAATCTTAAAAAGAAGAGGCCACAGGTCGTCATCTTTTTCAATTTCAGCCTGAACCGTTGAGTGAGGAAAAATTAAGGGAAGTTTCACGTCCGATTGCAGCTTTTGCAGCTCGAACACTATCCGGCTATCTAGTGACGGACGAATGTTTATTTAGATTTGGTCTTTTGAGTTCTTTAATCTGTACACTTTGTGAGGGTGAAAATGAAAGCGTAAAACTAATTTTGTTTCACTGCACGTACCCCATACATATGAGGGACTTTCTGAGAGCCCCTTTAGTCAGTTGTTTTAAAGCTTTGATTTATTGCAGGTATACCTGGAGTTATAACAACAAAGTCCATCAAAGAGGAGGCCTAAATCTTTCAATCACAAGAGTGAGGAGGAATCTGAGTTCTTAAGCAATGCAGCCCATAAAGGTCTTTAAACCATAAAGTAAGATGAATCTTTGAAAAACGATTCTATGGTAGTTTCGACTGATTGCATTGATTCAAGTAATAAGTACAGGATTCTTTCAGCTTTGGCTGTTACCTCTCTTTGTTTCAACCTGGTTGCCTCCTCTTTAAAATAATATCACTTAGCAGTTATTTTCCATCCTACTCCCCCCCTGAGGGACAAAGATTCCAAACAGCATCTCTATAAACAAAACAAGTATGAACCTCTCTGTTCTGTACAGGTTTTACGTGCCACTTCTATGCTTATAAAACTGAGGGTAAAGATTTTCCAAAATATTCGGTACATTTTTTTAAGAGTAAATTTTATAAATTTCTCAGATGTATTTCTAAGAAGCATCTTTTCATAATGAAACAGACCTAGCTGAGAGCAGCAAAAGAGTTGTGCCCGTGCCAAGGCTCTTAAACCCTTTGTAGCCAGGTCTCAAGCGCTGGATCGTTATGAAAGATCTGATTAGACTGTTGTAGTTTCTTAAAGCTTCATCATTATCATTTGAGTAAAAAATACTCTAATATTTTTTACAAAAGTAACGACATAATTCCAATTCTAAACATAACTTTTTAAACCTACTATGGCCTATGATCTCGACTAAATAAAATGTCTACTTATTACATTAGTTAGTGGAATAAACAAACAAGAGTTTATTATAACAGTTTATAAATTATAGTACATAATCTTAGCTAAAAACCCACAAAGGATAAAATCTCAACACAGCCATCTATCTATTTGTCTTGTTAGTTTATATGTTTTGTTATACTAAGAAGTGTCATTTTACTTCTTTATTTGTATAAATAGTTGAAATATGAATTATGGGGCTCACAGCCTTAAACCACTGTGTCGAATTGACTGAATAAATAAAACTGAAAAAAACTAAAAGTTTAATGAAAGTCAAACGCAGAAACAAGTACTGAAAATAGAAGCAAGGAAATAACTCCTTTAAGTGTGACAAGAAATAAAATTATGAGGAAAGAGTAGATGATATATGAGGTAATAAGGTTTTACAGAGAATACAGAAATGCATCATTCTAACTGATATGTTTTACAGCAGTTACTGAATATTCTTGCTCAATATAGATGTTTCTCGGAGTCAGTTAGTAGCTGATATTTGCTATGTCGTACTGTGTGAAAATTAGTGATTTTTTTTTTATATTTGAAATGAATAATAATAGCGGAAGCCTAGAATCTAACGCAAACTTCAAACCATATAATGTCTACAAAAAATTACCCATTGTTCCTACAATAAAAAAATTAATCACTTTAACATTAGTTTATGACTATCAAAACTTTAAATTTTGTAAATTTGTAAAAACTTACTGAGACAGAACGTTTTCGATCTCTATGTGACGATCTTCATCGGTGTTTTCTGCTTGGAGTTGTTAGGTTTAGCGGTGACTGTTTTAAAGGCAGGTTTTCGATAGTATCAAAGAGTATGTATGATTTGTATTGGGTTTGTTCATTTAATATGTTTGTACTTTGTGTTTTTTGTAAATTTTATAATGTTCTAGTGTGTTGATAAATAAAAATAAATAACAAAATGAAAATTTAAAAAAATAAAAAAAATAATGAGCCTTAATAAAAATGTTGTTAAACTTACAATAGGAGATGATTTGAAAAAATTTATAGATCGGTTCAATAAACAGTCTCTAGCTTCAATCTCTTCTAAGTATTCAGAGGTTATGTTTAAAAGGTGATAGGCTTGTGCGATAGCTTCTTCTCCTGCAAAATGTCCAGTGGCAGCCAGCTGTTCTGTTGCTCGCAAGATTTTCAATCCTTGTTCTTGTAAATCCTAAACATAATGAAAGTAATTTATGTCATAAGTTTAAAATTGTATACTATTTTTATGGTCACAACTATTACTGTAGTTGAAAATAAGTAAAATTACATAAACTAAACTTTTACTTTTATTTTAAATCAAGCCATCTGGGATTAGGTAGATTTAAACAATATATTAATAAACTATAATATTAAGAAACTGTAGCTGCTATCACTATGCTGTTGGTGGTAAATGAAAGTTTTAAAGATTTAGTGAAGAAATTATAAAAGGGAGCAGATAAAGAAAGTAAGTAGTATAAACAATAGCATTCTTTTCATCTAATAAAATTCATCTTTACAGATTTCTCAAATACAATATCAGACCTTCTTTCAACAACAATGAATTCCAAATTTTAATGTTGCTGTTATTATCGTTGTGCAAAATCAAGTGTTGCATATTTAGTGAAGGGTTCATGAAGTTATGTTTTTATTAAAAAAGAAATACAGCCTTTTCTTATTTAAATAAGCCCCTAAACTGTCAATTGATATATAAAAATTGGCAATAGCTTCCCTTGTAGATTTCTCTTTGTTATATTTCCATTAGTATTTTTTGTGCTTTCATCTTTTACCCCTTTCTTTGCTTAATACTTGCAATTTGTGCGAGTCAAATAAAACTTTCTTAAGCCCCTCTTCCACCTTAAAGACTTCTGAAACAATTATTTCATTTTAGTCTTTGGCACAAAAACTGCTGAAAAAAATAAAAAGAAATGACGCCCATTGTGATGCCAGAAGACTGATGATTCTAGAGTGAAACCACCTAGAATCCAACTATTTATATATAGCCTACAATAAATTATATTAAAAACATTCAAAATCTGACAAGAATAAATAGTTTTATAACTGACGAAATTTGTGATTAACTTTCTAGTAAATGTTTACCAAAGAGTAAAAAATGATATTTGTTATTCTAGAATCTGTATCTTAAAACAAAATTTGTCAATTTATTGTGTAATACTAGAAGCCAGTATGTAACAGAATTTTAAAAGTGCCTTTTATGTTGAATGTTAGAGAATTTGTACAGTATCTGTACACAGGTTTTTTTACCTTAGCTTCTGGCAATAATTTCTTGTGTTCATGAAGTAAAAGCTGAGCACTTGCATCGGAATCACCCAACTGATCAAAGCTTCTTTTCAATGACTCCTTTCTGTCTTCAAGGATTTCTTCAAGCATTCTAAGGTCAGTTGTTAGAAGAGCTAATGCTAAGCATTGTTCTAGCTCAGTTTTACGTGCCTGCCATGACAGTTCTAAAAAGTGCCTTCGGTCATGTAAATCTTCTAACCAGTGTTCTACTTGAGAAATTGCTAAAACAAATATAAACCATTATTTGACTTTTAAAAATAGGACCCGACAATTTTTTAAAATTTTTATTAATTTATGAGCATTATGTGAAGAATGTAAAACTACCACTACAAAACTTATTTTTATAAACTAATATTAATAAGATTCATTTATTTTCCTCAGCAATAAATAAAAAAAACTATATATTTTTTCAGAGGATAGACAAGGATTTCTTTATAAAAAATTTGTAACACTTAAAAATCATCCACTCCAACATAAACAGGTTGACTTCAGCTTTGTATTACATTTACTATACAAGTCGTACCACAGTTCACTGGCAACACCATCAAAGAAACCAGCACAATTAAATATCTAGCACACAGAAATTGATTTAGTAAAATACTAAGTGATATGTGCATATGCTGATGATATATGCTTGGTTGCCAGGAATATTCCATCGCTCAAAGAAACTTTTAATATAATCAAATGAAAGCAAAAAGATAGGTCTTTGCATAAATGAGGGGAAAACTAAATATATGAGTACAAGCAGAGGGCGTAGCAGTACGACTATAGATATCGATGGATATTCATTTGTAAAGATTAAAAAGTTTCACATATTTGGGCTCGGAAGTAAATGATGAAAATAAAACAATAAATGAAGTCCAGAAAAGAATAATGACAGCTAATAGAGCATACTTTGCAAATATAAAGCTTTTTAAAAGTAGGCTATTGTCTCAAACCACTAAGGTACGACTATAAAACCTTAATTCGGCCAGTCCTAACATACGGAGCGGAGACATGGACTTTAACCGCCGCGATGAAAAATCAGTTGACATTGTTTGAGCGTAAGCTTTTAAGAAAAATTTATGGTCCGGTCCACAATGTACAGACAAATGTGTGGAAGCTTCTACCTAAAGCCGAGTTGTATTCTTTATACAAAGACCCAAATGTGGTCCATTTTATTAAAACACGACGTCTAGAATGGTTGGGTCACATCATAAGAATGCCCACCAATAGAAAGCCGAACAAACTTTTACATGGCATTATGATTGGCAAAAGAAGAGTTGGCTGACCAAGAAAACGATGGCTACAGAACCTTGAGGAAGATTTAAGGGTACTCGGCATTACAGCATGGAAACAAAAGGCTAAGGATAGAAGTACATGGCGGGACATTGTTAAGGAAGCCAAGGCCCACCCCGGGCTGTAGCACTATGTAGTAGTAGTAGTAGTAAAACACTAAGTGATAACCTATTATATAAAATACAAAATTAAAATCACTGGCAAAAAAATTACTCTGAGTCCGTGACACAGCATTGAACAATACACTGTCTAGTGCAAAACACTACACCTGAGAAGTAAGTAGTGTTTTTTATACCCTATGATTTCAACAAGAACACCATAAATATTTATTAGTTATTGAAAACAAAAGAGGTAAAATATATTAGTGACTTGAATGATTTTATGAGGTAAAGGTAGAAATATTTGAAAAAGCTGGTCTATGAAATAATTAGTATCCCGAATGCATGTTGGAATGTGTTTTACCAGAGTTAAGATATGAGTCCAGATATGTGAAAATTAAGAATCCGTATTGGATACGACAATGATCAAGTGACCAAAAGGTGCCTCATCACATAAGGTAAAAATAATTGCACATAGTAGTAGAATAATTGGTTACAATTAACAATAACAACTTTATAAAGTCAGTGCAACAGAAAAATAATGGACAACGTGAAATATATACATATATGTTTATATTAATTGTAATTATAAAATGAAAAGTGTTACGCAAATAATTTAAAGTCTAAAATGATATGGTTCTGAGACCTGTTTTATTCATAAATCAAAAACTCATTAAAATTCTACATTTATGAACCTTAATTATTCCCTAAAAGTTTTAAATAGCCAAGCTCAAAGTAGGAGCTTATTTCATACAAGTTGAAACTCAGGTGAAATCTTTTGCTAGCCTTAATTCGCTAACAAAGCATATGTTTATGTGAACATTTTGCGTATTTTTAACCCACTTCAAAAAAGGAGGAGGTTCTGTAATCTATCTGTATGTTTTTTTTCTGTTTGTTCCACGATAACTTTGGAAGTATTTAACCGATCAAAGTGATTTTGCTTGCAAATGAAAGAGGAAGGTAGTTACATCCCAATCTGTCTGAATTGGAGACAATACACTATTTTAAATTTTTTTATTTTATTTGGAGGGGAAATGTTTTTTTTTAATACGGATTATGAGTTATAAGATAATTAATAAGCAAAATAAACAATCACAGTCTTTATTTTAAGTATTATTCTACCGCACGTAAAGATAACATAAAAAATAAGTATAAAACGAATAGGTTTTTTTAAATTTCTTGATAATCAGCTTGATAAAGCTGATTAGAACGAGCCTCAATTGATACTAATGAATGAATTTTCCTCATGAAAGCCCCTTTTTAGTGGACTACCCTATTGGCATGTATATAACTTGATATTTCTCAAATGAGATAAAGCAAAATAAACACACTGAAAATGCTATTTAGTTTATTTACCATAATCTATATATTCAATAATCCTCAGGTGTAAACTTCATTACTTCACTAAATATCAAGAGATAAATTCAGTAAATACAAATTCCTACTATCAATTTTCAGTTTATTTTTTTAAATAATATTTTATGTGTAATAGATGTTTTCATAATAATTATTAAACAGCATTATTGTATATTTGCCCGAGATATTGCATTATATGATTATTAACACATTTTTAAATGGAAATGAAAAAAATAATTGCAAAATAAGAAATAATATGTAGGATTTTATTAAAGGGATTTCAAACATCAATTACTTAATGTATTCGTCTGACAAACTGATATGTTTATCGTATTCTTCAAGGGCAGTCAATTTTTTAAACGATCAAGCAATATGATTAGAGGAATATACACATCGTAAATATGTGTAGATAAATAGTGGCCATTTTGCCAACAAAATCATCCGCATGATAAGAAATTCAATTATAATGTAAATAGAAATTAAAGATCAACCTCTAAAAATGAATAAATAAAAATTAAAAAAAAAAGAACCCCCTTTAAAAAAATCCTTTCACGATGCAAAAATTTCATGTATTTGATATTATGATAGTATGCGGGACTATAATTGATCTTTGTTCTCGGCAAAGACCATACAATATAAGATTTTCTCCGATAAAAATATGTGATTGCATATATTTCGTTCAGATAAAATATGTTATCTGAACATATTTCGTATGATAAAATATCATATCATATTTTGTTATGATAAAATATGTTTTCGTTACTAGAAAATTATTTTTTACTTTTTAGAAGTAAACATTATATCTTCAGGTTCTTTTTTTTAACTCGGCTTCTGTTAAAATGACTTAAATGACATTTTTGAGTAAAGACTGGACTGGTCCTTCATATGCAATTTAAATATTCTTTTATAAATGGTCAAATAGGTAGTCTAGCGATTTCCATTAGAAAATTAAAAAATTGTGACAAGTTTTAAACATTTGTATACATTATTTAAGTGTTTATTGCCTTCTTGATAAATTCCAACTGATATGTTTAACTTGCAAAAGTTTTTTTCTGAATTACGCACTCTTTTGTGTTTCTGAAAAAAACATTTTAGATTCAGATCTGATAGGAAATGGAATTTGTAAATTTATAGAAAAAAAGAGATCAAACTGTATCAGTAAGAAATGGCAATGACAAAAAAACATGAGAAAGGATCAGGAGAAAAGAAGTTACTAATGGTAAGTCATTTATATATATATATATATATATATATATATGTATATATATATATATCTAAAGCAAGGAGAACTGCTACAAGAAATATATAGAACAAAACATCAGACGACATATTACGTCAACATAAATTGATCATGTGCAAAGAGAAAGAAAGCCAGAGAAAACAGAAATTTTGAAGAAGATAAATTTCTTAATAAAGACTTTGGCAGAAAACTGTGTATAAAATTGAATTTTTATAAAATATTTGCAGATAGTTTTGAAAACTGTTATACTCTTATTCTCACCCTCATTCAAAATTTGTTTTTTTATTTATATAGCAATTCTCCCAAATCCACAATTTCTAAAGATTTACAAAATTCTAAAACATTTTAAAATACATGTTAGGAATATCTTTATATAAGTTTTCACAATATGCTTACAGTATAAAATATTTGTTTTTATGGTAACTTTTAAAGTAATAATTGTTTTAACTCATAACAAAAAAAAAATAATTTACAACAATTATCATGACCTATTTATAACATGTTATATAGCCATTTATAAAACGAGATTCATAAATAGCAATTTTCTTTAAGAATTCATAAATATTTACTTAGCTACATAAGTTTTATTCTAATACTTTTGAACAAATGGGCATCTAACAGCTGTTAAAAGAGTACATCAATATATTTAATATTTAGAACATACCACAGTCAGCTTCTATTTTTATCTGGCCAGGCCTGGAGTCAAGTGTTCCCTCTACAGCTATTTCCTTTAAGATATTTAATAAAGCTTTGCCATCTTGTAATGCTGCCATTAGAGATTCTAACATTGCACGTTTCACATCTGTTAGCCTTGCTAACAGTTCTTTAATGGCTGGTACTTCTACAGGTAATGGGGCACCGCGACATGCAAGTTCTAAGGCTCTGGATTGCTCTAAGCACATTGATGCATCTCTGAAACAGAGAATGACTAAAATGAATAAATCTAAAATCGACAAACTTTTTAAATGTTTAGAATTAAAATTAAATTTTGTATTTAATAACTAATTGTATAATCAATATTTTTCATTTTTCTATCAAATTTAGTAAACAAATAGGTACTGCTAATTAATTTGTTATTTATTTACTTAAATTTGAATAGTACTAATAAAGGTTTATGGTATGCTGGTAATGGAAGAAGAGATACTTTGTATTAGATTGATAATTTTAGTAGAGAACCTGAATTTGAAGAAATGTCACTGACATGTGAAATTTGTTACAGTAGCATTACATAATATTAAGGTGAGAACATAAAACCCTTTGTAGAAGATATAAAGTGGTTTTTGGAATCACATGTGCAGGATGCTGTACCTAAAGTAAACCTAATCTCTATCAGGTCCATAGAGGTGTCTCCCCAAACCCTAAGCACATGCCCTTTAGCACCAAGTATTGCAATCTACTAACCAGTTTGCGTCAACCTCTCCAATTTAATTTTAAAAAGATATTAATTCCAACAAAATTTGTTCTCCATTAATTATGACTAAAATTTTTAAGTAAATGAGATTTTTAATTTAAACGCAGTTTTTAATAAGAATTTCCCAATTTAAAAAAAATATAAATATTGTTTTCTGAATATTCTATACACAAAACATAAATTTAAAACACTCTATTATTAAACTACTTACTATTTTATCTGCAATCAAAACACACAAATCTGAATGTGTATTTAAAGTAAAACTTGTAAACAATTTAAAAAGAAACCATTTTACTATCAAACTGACAACAGCTTGAAATTAATGCATCACAGCAAAACAAAATTATATTGGAGTCCAAATACAACATGTATATTTTGTTCGAAGGCATTCAAGCAACACTAGTAATATTAAGTTGAGTAATTTTTTCCACGGGTCTGGATCCGGTATGTGAACAATGTGTTTATTATTTTTGATGGTAAGAAAAATCTCAATGAGTTTTGTCGGGAACTTAATGCATTCTTTCCTTCAATAAAATTCACCACTGAGGCAGAGGTGAAGAATAGCATTGCGTTTCTAGGCATAATGGTGATGAGAGCAAACGGTAGGCTTTCTTTTGAGGTTTATAGTGAGTCTAAGCAAAGTTGAAGGTGCATCCCATACGATTCACACCGCCTGAAAGAGCAAAAATTAGCGGCGTTTTGTAGTATGGCACACCGTTTAGTTTATTTCCCATTATAAAGAAAAAACCATTTAAAGGAACTAAACATGAAATATGGAATATCTGAATGGATTCAGAAATGTTCTAGTAAGGAGTATCATAAGAAAAGTAGAATTTAAGAAAATCAGATTGGCTAGAACAGCCTTAGCCAGGGATAAACCTGAAAACAGCTGGGTTAGGTTAGCTTGCAACCCTTCACTATATAGCGTGGCCAAGAAGTACTTCATGAAATAATAAAGACTAAGAGTTTTGGCGGCTTCAGGATGGAGTTTGGATGAAATGCTTGGATCTCCTAAGGACTTCACAGATAACTGAGAAATCGGGGATTTACAGCATAAAATGTGCGCTGGATTATATATTGGAGCATTAAGACAAGAAGCAGGAAGCACTTTGCTCATTTTAAAAACAACAAACCTGAATACTCAGCGATGGCCAAGCATTGCCTAGGCAACCACCATTTCTTTAAGTCTTACCATCCTTAGTTGTTGAAACAAGTTATGAGGTACAAGCCTCTTGATGCTTGGAAGACCTAGTTTATTAAGAAATTTCAAGATGTCTCAGTCAAGAATGAGTCGGGTCTGCTTCTCTCTTCTTTTTCCAAATTCTGTGTTGTTTTGCTAAGCATTCCAGTCTTATCTGTTTTTTGTTTCTTGTTTATTTACATATTTTTTTCAGTTACATTAATTAATGTGCTTCCTGTTTTAGATGTAATGTATTAAATTAGTTGCTACCTCTAGTTAAAATGTTTTAAATGATGTGTAAATTTTATTAATTATTTTTAACTTCACTTTATGTTTTTTAGTTATAATTCTCTAATAAACCTATTTTATAAGTGAATAGTTTATAGCGTGTATTTATATAAAATATTTTTAAAACTGTTTTAGCCTTTTTAAAAGTTAGTATATTGATGATGCGAGAAACAATAATGTAAAATAGTTAACTCTCCTGAGTAAGGAGTTTTGTGTTTTGTAGGTTAAGTTATTTTTGTTTGCCTTTTAAATGTTTTACCTTGTTTGTTTTATAGTTGCGCTACCCAAGCACTGATGAAGGTGATTAGTCTGTTTGTTTTAATAAACTAGTGTGTTTGTTTTATTAAACTAATGTGTGGTGACACTTAGAGTAAACTATTTTAATTTTTACCCTTGTGAACACTAGTAATGTTCAAAAAAACATTATTGACTGAAACAGTACACTCCTTCTTTAACGTTATTACAGATTTAATTTCTTTCTGAAAATTTAACTAAATTCTATTTTTAGTAACTATATCTAATTCATGTTTTTATAATACAAAAAATTACCTTGACACAAACTAGTTACAAATTCAATATATTTAAAATTACTATAGCAAAAAAGTATTTTTTATAAGAATATTTTAAAAAATTTGTTACAAGGCAAAACTTAATTGGCTGTCATATATAGAGTTACTTTCCCTCTCAGAATTACTGTCATAGTCTCCAGGACACTAAAGTAGGATTAAACTCAAGCCATTTAATCTTTCACACTCTACCAGTCTCCAGCCATTAGAACTATCATATGTTGCGCATAATTCTCACCTATTTTAGGTGTCATAGCTTTAATTTCTTCAAACTAGATTTCTTACAAGTTTTAATATTACTCTTGATTTGGAATTTTACATAACCCCAAGCCATTTCAATAGCATTATATTGGCAATGATAGGATAAAGATGGATAACTTTATAACTAAATCCCTTAGCTATTTTGTCAATTTCATATACGATATGGTTATGTTTAGGTTTACAATTCTGATTTTTTTTTAAACATAATGGAAAACATATCCTTCTTTCCTTTAACCAAGTAAAACATATCAATTCCTTTAACCAAGTTATCATCTCTTCCTTGGTAAAGTTCAATGAAGGGGCCTCATTCTTAACTTTTCAATAACACGATGTGTTATCCATAATTACAATGTACCATGGAAATACTGACAGTAGTATGGTTAATTAATCACTTAAACAATAGTTTATGAATATCCAAACTTTAAATTTTGTAAATTTGTTAAAACTTACTGACAGACCGTTTTCGATCGCTATATGGCGATCTTCAGTGCCTTCTGCTTGGAGATGTAGGGTCAAGCAGTGACGGTTTTAAAGGTAGGTTTTTGATAGTACCAAAGAGTATGTTTAATTTGTATTGTGTTTGTTCGTTTAATATCTTTGTATTTTGTGTTTTTGTGTGTCTGCAAATCTCATATTGTTCTAGTGTGTAGAGATTTGGTCCTTTTTTGTTAATGTGTAGGATTTCTAGGTTATGGTAAATGTCTGTGTATTTATGTCCTGTTTCTTTTATGTGATTGTAAAATGTTGAGTTGGTGTTCTGTTTGTGTTCCTCGACTCTTTGTTTAAAGCTGTGACCTGTTTGCTAACTGTAGAATTTGTTACATTTGTCGCAGTTTTGTTTATATACGCCTGGTGCTTGTAGTTAATCTTTGTTGTTGGTGTCGTGTTGTATTTTGTATTGTAACTTAGTTATTAGTTATTATTAGTTTTGTATGCTATTTTTATCCTATTTTTTGAAATTTGCGGGGTATTTTGTTTGTTGTTTTGTTTATGTATGGTAAGGTCATGTATTTGTTTTCCTTGTCTGTAGTGTTAATTTTAGTGTTTTTTTTTGTATTTTGTACCATAGTTTGTCTATTATGTGGTGTTGTATCCACTTGTGTATGGTAAATATTTAATTGTGTCTAGTTCTTTATTTATGTTTTCTGTGGTCATTGGGATTTCTTTAAGTCTATGGAGCATGGATCTGAAGGCAGCGTGTTTGTGTTGGATAGGGTGGTTTGAGGTGTGGATAAGTGTGTCTGTCGTTATGGGTTTCTTGTAAATGTTGAAGCTGTGTTTTTGTGTGTGGCTTTTTGTTATGGTTTGGTCTAGGACCTTACTACAAAATTCAAGTACAAAGGTGCCGGAAACCCAACCTTCAAGTAATATGTTTTTCATACTTTTATGGTAATCCCCAGACTTCTTAGACTCAACAAGGGGAAGTGAGTTGATCCCCTTTCTGACTTCCTGCATGACGATCTATCAAATGTTTGTCTTTGCCAAGTGGTACACCTAGAGTGTTCTTTTCACTTCCTTAATAAAATCCTTATCAAAACTAATATTTTTACTGACCCACATTTCATCAATGAAGATATACATTTTTCAATTGTATATTGTGGGTTTTACAAAGAAACTGACACGTTTTGAAAGCAAAGGGTGGTTTCTCCCTTCACACTTGCCTTGAGTAGGTATAATACAAGTTCCAGTGATACAGTCATATACTGTAATTAGAATAGATAACATGGGAACAGCAGAAAAAAAATTATTCTAGTAAGAAATGAAAAAAAGTATATTACAATATGAGGTGAAGATTACTTGTATACCATTATCAGGAAATTGTAAAACAAATTGTACCTATTCTTTATTAATACGTTTATAACTAGAATAAAATCTACAATTAAATACAACAAAATTAGTTCAGTTGAACTATGAAATTAATTAAACAGAAGTTAAAGATATATTGAATGAAGGCAAAGAGCAATTTTAAAACTTGAAATTAAGAAAGTTATATTTACCTATGATATTTTACACAAAGCCTTAAAATGTCTTTTCTTTTTTGAAGAAGACTGTTAATATCTGTCCATGCAATTGCAAGTGAATCTGCCATGGCTGCATAAACTTCAGCTTTGGTTTTCTGACTAGCAACAAGTTGATCTGCTTGTCTAAGCAACTCCTCTACAGGACTTTGCTTGCTCTATAAAACAATCAACTTAAAAAAGTTAATATCACTTCTAAGAAAGAAATGACAATAAACGTTTAAACTAATGGTTATTCAAAACAATAAGTTATTGTTTTTCATGTTTATCGTTAAGGTTAATTAAATCAATAACTTTGTGTTCTATTTAATTAAATACTAAATGAAACTTATAATTTAAATTAAAATACATATGTTTAAAATGCCCATTCATATTTTATATGAACATTGTCTAAAATAGAAAATTAGATGATTAGAAATAAAACTTCAAAGTGAGTATTCTATCATTAGAGAAGGATCACTGTTGGTGTTGAATGTAGGAAACTGAAATGGACAAGTTAGATAACAGAAAAAGTGGAATAAGCCACATATTGCCATTTACATAGTTTTGAGGATTAGGATAAACATTGTGGAAATATTATTTGTATGCTTTAATGGAACTTACTAGTACAGGAAAAGAGATGAGGGCTTTTATTACTCAGAATTGAAAGTTTTGGTTCAAAATCTATGATGTTAAAAAATAAAGCAATAAGCAAAATTTACTATACATCTGTATTTCATTTATTTCACTTTTAAATATTTTGTTTGAATGAAAATATATTGTCAATAGTAAAGTGTCATGAAACTAAATTTCTATGAAAATATAAATGAATAACATATACCTCATTAAAAATACTTATAAGAAGTATTGGTCTACGTATTAATATATATTTCTTCAGTGTAATAATCTCAAAATTCTATACTTTTTTTAATTGATGGAATTTGTTAGTTAAAGCTATATAAACAATAACTGCTGCTGCCTAAATATAAAACATCTGTTTTAAAGTAGCTGTTATTCCAGGGAAAACAGCTATCAAATAAAAAAATATACTCTATGTTTGACCAGCTGTCAACAAAGAGATGCTTCTTTCTTATGTGAATTTTGTAAGCTCATTGTGCATGTAAGTAAGGAAAAATCGATTTTTCATTTCATTTCAATTGGTAGTTCCATTTCTCATAACGTTTATTTTAACAATCTGAACACACATTAAAATTACCACTGCAGTCAGTGATCTGTGCAAAATATTTATTTATGAAACAAACTGCTTGCTATCAACCAGTCATCATTCTTTTCGCTCTAAAATGTTCTAGCAAGTGTGTGAACTCTTTCTTTTTTCCTCTTTCAGACTTCTAACTGGTAGCTCACTTATTTTTTATGAATACTTCACTCTATAAAAATAGAGGTTTGAGACTATTTTGCAAATTGTATTTTTTTTTTTTTTTGGATGCAAGCCTTTTAATTGGATTTATTTGTATTTCTTCCTTGTTTTAAGTAGATCTTAGACTATTTTAATTAAATATGCATGGTCTTTTGGTAACTTAGTTTTTTTTCATAAGAAGGTTGAACCTTTATTATATAACCTTTAACATTTTGGTTCTCCTGTCTAAATGCTTTAAAAAGCATTAGAAATTTTAAATAATTTTTAAATTGGTTAGACGGCTTATATTTAAAAACTTGTCTAGTTTCATTTCAAAATAATAAGTTTATTATTTACCTCTAAATTATCATCTGAAAATATACAGTGAAAACTGAACATAATCAGTGAATGTTATGAATATTTTCAAACAAACTTCATTACTATTTTAAACATCTAATTAATTTTGTTTTTTAATTTCTTTGTTTAGACAGTATTTTCAATTAAACAATTCACAATCTTCAAATATTCATAATTTTTTAGCAATTTTGTCAAAATTAATTTTTTTTTTTTTGTTAGTGTAACTACATTTTTTACTATTTTTGCTTTCACTATAAAAATCAATATAGCAACCAGTTTGGAACAATGTGAGGCTAGACTCAACTTGTTTAGAGCAAATTTCACAAACTATTAGTGATGACTGTCCTCAAAACTGAGACAAGGAAGATTCGAAGCATACAGGAAAACGTTGAAGCAACGCAAGAATTTAAGCAAAATACTACCTAGTTGAAAGGAAAAATGAATAGGGTCATCGAAATAAAAACAAAATTCAATAATCTCTTTTAGCTTTTGATTTTGAAATGTGCCAAATCCATCAAAAAGAAAGTTTAAACAAACCTTTCTATTTGACAACTGGCTTTGCCTTCTCTCTCAGTACTTCATTTCTCTAATTCAGTTAAAGATCAATTCACTAATTCACCACACCTACCTGAGAGGAATTTGCATACCTTCAGGAAAAACGGGACACATCAGAAATTATCTCAGTGCTACCTATCTCACCTAATCACTACATATTAGCATATAAGACCTTATATTAATCCTTAGAACCTGACGAAATTATTACTTCAAACAAATCCGCAACTTTTTCATTATGAAGGGAGCCCAACCGCATGATGAGCTCAACCGCACTCTCCAAACTTACTCTAATAGATGCAGTATCCTTAAGGCACTGAGCTTTCTTGATTTAGCAAGACTTAATGCTCTTTCAGTAGCAATCTAGATTACTTGCCTCAACTCTGACTACAGTTTACTACCTCTAACATACTTTCTTATGAGGCTCTAGATAAGTTCATTACAGAACTGGCATGGGCTATGGAGCTCTTGCAGACTAAAACGACTATGTCCTACACAAATCAAACATGAAGGGTGGTGTAATAATGTCCCGAAGGACGTGTTTGATTCATCTACTTAATATTTTACACACGTCCATATGCACTTAACTCTTCACCCCATCACACCTGCTCAAAACCCACTCAAACACCTAAGTGCAATCAGGATTATTATCAAACATGCACATCACATCCTTCCACTCCTTCAGGCACTGACTCTGGCAACCCCAGTACCACTTGTGGGCCTCTCATGATCAATAATCTCTTAATAACCATCATGCACTTCAAGCAAATAACAATAAAACCAGTTATAACTAAGAGAGCCATTGACTCATTTGATATGCGATCCAGGAAATCCAACTTTTCCTTAATCGGTGTTGCATTGAAATACACTCTGTTACAGAACAGGCTCACTCAAGCTCTTTTCTGCTTTCTTCCATTACATCCCTGGACCCCACACAGCTACTTCAAAATTTTCTTTTGCCTCTGATGACTCTTCTTAACAAACTGAGTCTTCTCAGGATGAGCAACAGGTTGTACCATTCAACTCTTTTCCATGATGCTAGATGAAGCATCCTCTGCTTCTGCCTAAGAAAGACCACATCTTTCTTGGCACTCCGAACCTTGTACTAATCAGGATCTCATCTTCAAGGACTACTGGATTATTTTCTCTCAATCTCTTTGACAATGCATCCACTCCTGCATGCTCTTTTCCTCTCTTTCATACCTTTTGAATACTCTAAATAAGAGAAAAACTCTACACTTCCATGGATTTTGCAACCCCTCTAACTCTACTGCATCATATTTATAATACTACTTTCTATGAAGATTGCAGAAAGTACTCTTGAACACTTAATGTTAATGCCAGTTTTACTACCCTCCCTTTCATCGTCACCTTATCTTCTGGTCTCATAGCTACTACAATTTCTTCTTCTCTCTTCTACGCCCATTTGAAAAACTATAATTTTTTATTTCATACAGCTTTATAAACTCCAATTGCTACTTCCTCAATACAAAAAGTAATCTGTTTTGAACTAGATGTTATTCTAGGAAAAACAGCTGTCTATACAAAACCATAGTCTATGTTTGACCTACTGTCCAAAAGTAGATGTATTGTTATTATATTTGAATCGGTAGTTCCATTCTTCACCACATATAAATAAAACATTAACTTATGGAAAGTTACTACTTTTCTTCAGTTAGCCATCTTTATTTTCTCTCTCTAAAACTGTTTGACAAATTCTGTGGATATGTTCTTTCTTCCTCTTTCACTTTTGTGCAAAACTTACTACAACTAGGTTCTTCTTTTGGTCAATTTTTACTCTTTAATATTTTCAAACATTATTCAATTGTTCTTTTGCACATGTTAAGTGACCAAACTTGTATGAAATACATACTCCATTTATCATGCATGTAACTAACAGCATTGCATTTTGAAGACACCTCTACTTAAATACAAATTTGTTAGAATCTGAATACATAATTCAGACATTCAGATAGTGAGCTAACCTTTTCTCCAAAGAAGACTTCGCTATAAATATAAACAGGTATGAGACTATTTTTTAAATTATTGTATTAAGTTGAAATTATTAATATACTCATCTTCATTTCTGTTGGGAATATTTCTATATATTTAAATACAGTTTTCTGCCATTCCTAATGTTACAATATTCTCCTCTGTTGGCGCATTTCGGAGTAACTCCATTTTCAAAACTTAAATCACATAAAGCCAAAGTACAATTTAAGTTTTAGAAAATGGAGTTACTCCGAAAAACGTCAACAGAGGAGAATATTGTAACATTAGGAATGGCAGAAAACTTTACTCAAATATATATTGTATTAAATTTTAAAGGCGCATGCCTTTTAATTGCATTTATTTATATTTCTTCTCTGTTTAAAGTAGATCTCATACTACTTTAATTAAACAAGAGTGATCCCCTCATAACTTAGTTATTTCTCTTTCTCTCTTCTCAAAGTAAATTTGTTAAGCTTCATAAACATTTTAACCCAGATTCTTTATTTTTAATTGAAATTTATACCCAGTATAAACCTTTCTCTCTCAACACATGATGGATGGAAAGAGAGAAAAATACATTATTTTGGTTTAAATATTACAATATTTCAAAAAAAAAATTAATAAAATAAATTTTGCATGGTCTTTTTCTTCAAGATTGCATACTTGAAAACTAGATGACATCGCATGAATGTATTACGTGGTGGATACTTTGGTCAAATAACACAATAATTTTCATTTACAATCTAAGTTGTTTGCTAAAAATTATTATTCAGCATTACAGATTTCACACCATTGTTTTTACTTAGAGAAATTAGGGTAAAACTTGTACTTTTCATGCGAAATTCTTGAATTCTTGGTTTCCTGCTTGACAATAACTCATTGCTTTAGGAATGTTCTCCACAATGGACAGCAGACTCCAGCAGTTATATCTTTTCTCAGAGATTGGCAATAGGATGATTTTCTTCAACTGTTATCATCAAGAATTTCAATTAATTCTCTTAGATATTTTCCCATGATAAACACATTTACTGAAAAGCTAATAATAAAGAGATCTTTTATTTCAGGGTATGCTTTGTCTTTTGCAATCAACACAGTTTTTAAGTATGAAGTGACTGCAACTATGAAGTGAACTATGACCTTCATTGCCCATCTCTTTTGTTTTAAGAAAATGTTGTATATTATTCAAATATTTAGTGTCACAAATATTAATGCCATCCATGCAGCTGATAAAACAAAATAGAACAACCTTTTTTTTAGACATGTAAAAATTAGGGTATGATGAAAACTTCAACTAAATATCATGTGATTGGATGCTCTCTTGGGTACCAACAACTTAAACCTAAAATCCACTAGAGTATTCTGTATATGTGACATTGATTTATAAACAATAGGTTTACTGACATTTTAATTTTATATATATATATATATATATATATATATATATATATAAAGAACTAAGTCAAAATACAAATACAAGAATTAAAACTGAATTTACAATTCAAAGCTTTTCGTTGGCTAACCAACATCATCAGGAATATTAAACAATTATAATATAATTCAATTATGATTCTTGTATTTGTATTTTGACTTAGTTCTTTATTAATACACAAGAATACATATTGCGATATTTAATATATATATATATATATATATATATATATAATAAACTATAATGTACTTAAACAAGAATCTTACTTAACAAGTAAGATTATTGTTTAAGTACAAGAAAACAGTGTTGCAAAGTTTAAAATATCTATAACTAACTAATATAGGCCTATATATAGTTAAAATTATGAGCTGATTTCTGCTTGGAGAGTTAAAGTTATGTTTTGGAGATCAAATATTAAAACAGTTTAATCTTTTCCTTTTCACTAAATATTTCTTTCATCTGTATTTTGAAAGCATTATGTCTTTTTTCAAATTCTACTACTAAGCCCTCAAATGTAATCCCAGTGTGAGCAGAGACCTAGAATTTCTTAAAAAGTTGGATGTCTTTTTGAAGACATGAGAGCCAAGATCAAATACTGAACACAGATGTGGCAATACAGATTTTTTACTGGTTGCTTATTATCTCTAGTACATTCTAGATGTGTAGATGTAACTTAAAGAATCCTACTTTGGGGTTGGGATGATAACAGTGTGACTCTACTTAAAGAAAGGATTTATTAGGATCCATAACAACTTTAGGATTCCACTCTCCTTTTACCATCCCATTGAGTTATTGTATAAAACTATTGGTTTTGCCATCCTTGTTTAGTGAGTTATTAGTAGATTGGATTTGAAAAATGGAGTGGAAAATGTCAAATGCTTAGCATTCATTGGTTTATTGGTGACCAAATAAGTTCCTACAATATTTTTTTCATGGAGAAGTTTGCTCTTGGAGTCATTATTTTCTTCATAACAACTTAAGATTTCTTATTTTTTTACAGATTTAGTGGGTTAATTAATTGTTTTTCAGCAATAATATTTAAAAAGTGCCGTTTCTCAGAAGCCAAAAACAGGGATAAAATTCCTTTTAACATTCCTAGATTCATCCTTGGAGATTTTCTTGCCCATTCATACTTCAAGAAATTTCTTGGACATTTTTTCTTAGTTTGTATAGCTTTTATTTCCTTATAGGTAGTGTATTTTTCCACAGTTTGATGTGCCTTCATTCATTAAATATCAAAATCTTGTTGCTGTTCATGACGAGCTGGTTGTTAATTACTAACTACACTGGGGAGGCTGAAGAAGTTGTAAGACGAAAACGTTTCCTCCAAGTGTAAATTAACAATTTAACAACCTTTAGTTAACAAAAAGTCTGGTCGCAAGTAATAGCAAAAAAGTGTAATAAGCCTTCATTCATATTACATCCTTAGATTTTGGTGAAATTTTTTGGACATTATTTTTCAGCATGCTTTAAACATCAACTTAAACTCTGAAAAAACAAAAAATAATTCATTTCAAACCGTTGCACATTTGCATATTTAGGTCATGTAAAATAAATGTTAATTCACCAGTATAGATACACGGAAGAATTACTATTAGAGTAATATAACTTTTGTAACCATTCAATAAACCATCAAGTCCTTGTAAATATACCTTTTTATTTCTAAACACTCATATATTATAATAAAATAAAGTAAGTTTATATTCAGGATCAGAATCCTGAGTAAGAAATAATACCTAACTTTAGAGTTGTTTAATTGAAAGATTATATTTTATCCTTGTTAAATTACACAGTTAGTTAAAGTCAATGACTTGTGGTGAAGTCACAGGAATATCACTCATATAATACAAGGAAACAATAGGCCTAATAAGCCTACTTACTAGTTGCTTTCTAAATGAATTTCTTTAAGTTGTTGAATTTTAATTTCAACAATTTTAAAAAATTGAAGAATTTTCATCAATTAGAACTTTTTTTGTAGTTTACCTTGTTCCTTGCGGTAGTCTTTTTTTATATTTGTTGATTCCATCTTCATGTAAGCTACTAGTTTTTAACTAAAAACTCTTGTAAATATATTACACTTGCCTATAGTAGCACTTACTTTATAATTGTTGAGGACGGCTGTTTCAGGAGATGTGTCCCAATGTCAACTCAGACCGAAACGATCGAGTTGACAATGGGACAGCTCCTGAAAAAGCTATACTCAACAATTATAAAGTAAGTGCTATAGGTAAACGTAACATATTTACAAGAGTTTTTAGTCATTTTTATGTATAATATTTAGAAATATCCTTAATTATTCGGTCTAGCCTCATGCTCTCACTATTTCCACCTACTTTTTGTTAATTGTTCACATTTTGTAATAATTAAAAACATAATTTTAGACGGGTTTTGAAATTGTTCGACTCAAGGTAATACTTGTCCAAATGATGATCAGCTTTAATTACTATAATAAAATATAGCTACAAACTATCTCTCTAGCACACATTTGGTTATAAAAACGATTAGACTTTATAAAATAAACTAAATGATTTACATAGGAAGGACTTAGTTTCTAATAACTTTAGTAACATACAATATTGTTGTAGGTGTTAACATGGCCTACATAAGCTTATCTTGTTGCAAGACCAAGGAAAACGAAGGCCACTTGTTTAATTCAGGAATGGATTAGTTTGCACAGAAAACTTGATTTTGTGTTCTTTTTCTAATAAATGATAGTCATGATGATGACCTGATCATCATGGAAAAATAAACCATAAGATAAAAATAAATGGAGAGACGAGATGTAAAAGCTTGACATTATGAGCTGTAATAAGTATAAGTTGTCTTTATAAATTTAAATTATATATTGTATATATAAACTATTGTATATATATATATATATATATATATATATATATATATATATATATATGAAAATTGTTTATTTTTCAAATCTTTACCACTATTTTTGGTTTCCAAAATTTATATTTTTTTTTGTGAAGAACATATTTTTATGTTAGATGTAAATCTTTAAAAAAAAACGGAGGTGCAACCATATACTGTACATAATTACTACCTATTATTTTGCATAACAAAACCTATCTATCCTAACTTGATACCTTGTTGTCATATTGTAATATATCTATAATTCAATTTAGTGCAAAATTCATTTAGAGTATTAATTTTATATAAGAACTTTCAGTTTATTTAAGTACTTTAAAAGATCTCTGTAAATTTACTTTACAATTTCACTATTTAAAATATGTTTACATTTTCGATGTTTGTATTTTTTTCAAATTTCAACTACAATTTACAATATGTGATCTTAATTTTTTTAAAGTCTATTTTTTAAGAATAATAATTGAAAATACGAAAATCGGAGTTGATGATTGTTCGAGTCAGCGCTCGAAGTTTGAATTTGCTTTGATCTACCTAACAGCTGTGCCGTGACGTATTGGTCACGTGATCTCTGACACGCTAATCGATATTGAAAAAGTATTGATTTTCTTGGATGAACGCTATGCACCCCCACTCCCTTTTTTTTCTAGGAACCTTTTCCGCTTCAGCACACAAAGAAGAAGCGTTCTGTCCCTTGACCAGTGCAGTCTTACGTTAAACCTCGCAGCCTATTCCGCATGGGTTTTGTTTCAGACAATTTAAAGTACCGCTTTCGTTCGTTAATTGTGCTTAAGGTGCGGACCGCGTTAATGAACATTTTAATGAACATTTTAACTGTATATTTTCGCCGTGTTAGTAAAAGTGTCGCCCGATTTCGCCGGTTGCGCAATCTTAGTGCGTGTACTCGCGGCAATAAACTAAGTGCTTTGTAATCTTAACTTTTACGTTTACTCATATCTTCAATTGAGTTTTTTAGTTGCGTGATCGCCTTCAAGAATTCTACGCTGCCTGAGACGACCACAGTACTGTGGAGACTTCAACCTCGATTCCAACGTTGCATCACTTCTTACCTAGGGTAAGTGCGTAGTTAAGGAATATGAACAATTTATAATTTATTTGTATTAAATTCAGTGTCGTTGCGTTTTTAGTGTTAAATGACTCGGTTTTGCTCAGAACAGTGCTTAAACTTTCTATGTTAAATATTAACGTAAATTACGCAATCCAGAGTAACCTTGTTAACAATAGGGTTTACCGCACCTCGTGGTTTTAATTCTAACTTTTTAATCTGCGGATTAAACATTTGGTCCCCACTGGGCCGGATTATTTGAATTATTTCAGTGACCTATGGTTTTTCTTTTAAATTTCACGATAATTGTATTAGTGACCACGTGGTTCCTTTGTGACCAAATTAAACATTTGGTCCCCACCGGACCGGATAGTGAATTATTTCAGCGATAAAATTTATAAATTTAAAATTTTGAAGTTGTGACTAACGTAACCATGTGCTTACCGCGACGTGGAGAAATGTGCGTCACATCGATACAGGAAAACTGTAACGATAAATACCGGTGCCACATTGCGCAATAAGCCACGTGGCTCATAGTTGCATCGATCGATACACGATTACGAACAAGGAAGTGTTTATGCTTGCTACGACTTACAAATTTTATACAGTCCACTTTATTACCGCGTTTGAACTTATAGTGAGTTTTAAATTTCAATTGTTTGTGTTTTTTTTGAAATTTATTATTAAAATGGAAATTAATACGGAGTATTATTTGTCTAAGTTGAGATATATTGTAGGCGAGCTGGAACAAGTGAAAAATGTGCTTAACGATAAAGAAATACCAGAAGGCCTCGCACGGGAAATTCGACGCATTCAATCCAATTTTATTGAAACTTATGATATATTAGAGAAAACGTTCGCCAGTCAAGTTGCCGATCTTGCTGAAAACGCATTTAAAATTAAAAAGCAATTTCAAGATATGTATTTGCCAATGTTGGCTAAATATCCGAGCATTATTAAGACCGAGGTGAAGTCAACCTCGCAGGTTAACCCCGGTACAAGTTCGCCCAACTTACCTAACCTTACAATGCCTAGCTTTTCAGGCAATAGTAATGAATGGACCGATTTTATAACAATGTTTGACTCAATGGTACATTGCAATAGCAGTATTAATGCAATACAGAAATTTCAGTATTTAAAGTCAGCGCTTAAAGGAGACGCGTTAGCCATTGTCACTGGACTTACAATATCTGAGCATAATTATGATATCGCATATCAAGCCTTACGCAATCGTTATGCTAACCCTCGCCGTTTAGCCGATCATTATTTTCAAATCATTAAAGACTTTAAACCTATTAAGAACGCGTCTCAGAGTGAACTTAATCGATTTTTAACCGCACATTCAAATGCTGTGTGCGCACTAAAGGCTGTCCAGTTAGACGACTTAGCGGACTTCTTGCTTTTTCAAATGTCTGTGGGCAACTTAGACGCACAGACTCGACTTAACTTTGAAACCAGATTGGGAACAAACCAAATGCCCACGTACAGACTTTTAAATGATTTCGTCACTGAGCAGGCTAGAGCAATGGAGTTGCTCAATCAACCCTCTGCCGCGACTGCAGTTAACTCAAGATTAGGTCAGCAACCTCGAGTGATGGTCTCTGCGTTGAATGACTCAAATAACAGCGGTGCCCCTAATTTAAATATTGAACCCGTCGAAGCTAACCTTGAGGTTGAATCGAATCAAATTCTTGATCTGTCGGCGTCTTATGTTAATACAGCTACGTCTCAAATCTTACCACGCACTTATGAGCCCAGACCTGTGATGCAGAGCCCCATACGGCCGTCTGCAGGAGGGAGACAAGGAAATGTGCCGCCAATTATGAACGCGCCTAGGCTTTCAGTGTTCCGACATCGGTTGCCCCCGCTTCACATGGCTCAAGCCAACATCTCAACCACTCATACTGGGATGTGTTATTATTGCGGCTCAAACCATAATGTTTTTAATTGCCAGTCGTTTCTGGAATTAACTGTGTCCGAACGTAAAAGTGCCATTGGAAAATTACGACGTTGTTTTAACTGTCTTGGATCACACTTTCAGTCCAAATGTAAATCTATGAAACAGTGTAAACAGTGTGGAGAGTCACACCACACATTGTTACACGACAACTCTCCTGCACAACAATGACTAGTTTCACCGCGACATCCTCGTTCAACAGCCAGACCCGACCTCGCTACTCAATCGCTACCGCATGCTCTTTCTTGTAATATTGAAGCTTCTCTCGCCCTGTTAGGCACCGCGCAGGTCATCATTCAGGACCAATTTGGCCGACCGCTTCCATTTAGAGCACTTATAGATCCAGGCAGTCAAATCTCTGTCATAACTAAACATGCGAGCACTCTGTTGAATGTACCCGCTCGGAAATCAAATCTTTCTTTGATTGGTGTCGCAGCCAAGACAACCCGCATTCATGAGTACGTCACTTTGCTTATTTTCTCGAGACATGACCCAGGTGTCATGCTGACCGCAGAAGCCGCTGTGCTTCCCCGCATTACTGACCCGCTTCCATCTACCGCTTTGGCGCCTTGCATACGCGCTCAATATCAGCACTTACCGCTGGCTGACCCTCAGTTCGACACCCCTTCCGGTGTTGACATCATTCTAGGTGCTGACATTATCACACAGATACTTGTGAACGGACCTTGCAATATTATCCACGGACAACCCTCGGCACTCAACACCAGGTTAGGTTGGGTCATCATGGGTTCCATACCTTATAGCATGCCTCAGCAGCCACGTGTATTCATCACTACTCTGAAGTCAATCGATGACAACATTAGACGCTTTTGGGAAGTTGAGGAAGTCGCACCAGCAAATCACCTCAGCCCTGAAGATCAACTGTGTGAAGAACTGTTCGCAACCACTACTGATCGTGACGCAACGGGAAGATACATCGTAGCACTTCCATTTAAGCCGGAAGCTATCTCGCTTAAGTCTAACCGTAACACTGTTCTTGCGAGTTATCATGCGTTAGAAAAGCGTTTAAGCCGCCAGCCTGAGGTAGCCATACAATATCATCAGTTTATGGCCGAGTATATCGCTCTAGGGCACATGTACCCTGCCCTCAAGGCTTCTGACTATCTTATTCCGCACCATTGCGTATTTAAGACCACCAGCTCTACTACTAAGCTTAGAGTGGTATTCAACGCGTCGTCACCCGATTGCCACGCAAACACTCTGAATCAGCAAATGTTATCCGGTCCTAAACTGCAAAAGGACTTGGCTAATTTAATCATATCTTTCCGTTTATATACTTACGCTGTCTGCACCGACATCAAGATGATGTACCGTCAAATTTTGGTCCGACCTGAGGATCGTTCTTACCAACACATACTTTACCGTGCTTCACCTCAATCTCCGTTAACTGAGTATGAACTTGCTACGGTCACCTATGGCCTAACCCCCTCCGCTTACTTAGCTTTGCGAACGCTTGAACAACTAGTAAAGGATGAGGGAACCCGCTATCCTACAGCCTCCGAAGCAATCCTTCATCAGACCTACGTAGATGACGTCGTCGCTGGAGCCGACACGCCTGAGGCCGCTAAGACGCTAATACAAGAACTTATTGACATTTTCGCTCGCGCCGGCCTGGAACTCAGAAAATGGTCGTCGAATGAACCTTCGCTACTCGCAACGCTACCTTCCTCTCACTTGGAAAATCCGCTGTTGTTTCAGGACGAATCCGCTGCAATTAAAATATTGGGTTTGCAATGGAACCCCTCTTCAGACTCGTTCTCATATCAAACTCAAACTTTCACGCTGGTGCCTACCAAACGCACCATCTTATCCTACGTCGCTCGCACTTTTGACCCGCTTGGCTTCTTAACGCCTATTACCTTTTGGATTAAGTCTTTTCTTAAACGCCTGTGGTTGGAGAAACTGGACTGGGACCAGCCTCTGCCAACCCCTCTACTCGATCAATGGGACAGCTTCATTGTCCATTTCGCTTGTTTGTCCGATATTCAAATTCCTCGCCATGTAGGCACGCGATCAGCTAGTCATCGCATCGTTAGGTTTTGTGATGGTTCCGAAGCAGGCTAATGCTGCTTCTATCTATTTGAGATCTGAGCTTAACGGGTTCGTCAGCGTCAGCCTGTTGAAAGCTAAAAGTAAGGTAGCCCCTGTTAAATTACTTACCATACCTCGTTTGGAACTTTGCGGCGCAGTACTGCTGGCTAAGTTATACAAATCAATTCAATGCCAGCTCTTGATTTCATTCCAATCGCTAACACTCTCTTCTTTACTGATTCTGAGATAGTACTTCATTGGATTCAGACCCCGCCTCATCAATTGAAAACTTTCGTAGCTAACCGCATCACTGAGATTGTATCAATCACCTCCATGGATCATTGGTTTCATGTCTCGACTCTTGATAACCCCGCGGACATCGCGTCTCGCGGTTGTTTGCCTGATCAACTTGCTACACACCCGCTCTGGTGGCATGGACCTCCTTGGTTATTACATTGTCCTACCACTTGGAATCTGTCTAGGCCTAAAGGCACTAACCCGGATCAGACGGAAACAAAGGTTGAGGCTAAGGTTAATTGTGCCGCTGTGCAAGAGCCCAACCGTCTTATGGAAATCATTGAGCAACATTCGAGCTTAACTACTCTTCATCATGTCTTCGCGTACGTATTACGATTCATCGACTACTGTCGCAACAAGAGCCTAGCGATCGTCCATCATCACAACACACGCTATAAGGCCAAAGCAGCCTCAGTTAAACCTACGCTACGACCGCTGTCAGTACAGGAGTTGGATAACGCAAAAGCTGTATGCGTTAAGCTGGTACAAACCTCTGTCTTCAGTGAAGCTCTGCAAAAGCTTCAAACTGGTAAACGCGTCAACGACCATTTACGCAACCTAACACCATTCATCGACGCCCATGGTCTACTCAGGGTGGGCGGTAGACTTGATCATTCGGCTCTTAGTTACGATTCTAAACACCCGCTTCTGTTACCAAAGCGCCATCATTACGTTGACCTCATCTGTGACCATTATCACAAGCTGGCCTTGCATGCTGGACCGCGTACCACTCAAGCCTTGATCAACAGTGAATTTTGGGTCATAGCTCTGCGATCATTACTTCGCCAACGCATCCATGCGTGCATTCGATGTTTCCGCATGCAAACTAAACCACGCCAGCCCATGATGGCACCTTTGCCCTCATCAAGAGTTACGCCGTCTCCACCTTTCTATAGAGTCGGAGTAGATTTCGCTGGACCTTATGACACAAAGGCCAACCATTTGCGCACCTCCAAGCTATTGAAAGCTTACCTCTGTTTATTTGTATGTATGACTACTAAAGCAGTTCATTTGGAATTGGTGACCGACTTATCTACTGATGCCTTCCTCGCCGCATTACACCGCTTCACCGCTAGACGAGGTTTACCTTCAGAAATTTATTCCGATAACGGCACGAATTTTACTGGCGCTGCTAACCGACTTAACGATGTCTACAAGTTTCTGGACCGCTCTAGCTCACTTATTGAACGCAAGCTAGCTGACCAACGCATCAGTTGGCATTTCAACCCTCCGGCTGCCCCTCATTTTGGAGGACTTTGGGAAGCCGCTGTCAAATCCGCTAAGTTGTTATTGCGACGCACTGTGGGCAACACGACCCTTACCGCGGAAGAGCTATCTACTCTGTTCATCAGGATAGAAGCCATTTTGAACAGTCGTCCTATTTTCGAAGTTTCGCCAGACCCCAGTGAAGGAGCGTCCTTTCTCACTCCTGGGCACTTTTTGATCGGCCGTCCGCTGCTATCACTTCCTGGGAAATGTTACACTGAGCCTCCGCTTAAATCACGATGGTCTACGCTCCAACAGATGTCCAACCGCTTTTGGAAAATTTGGTCCACTCAGTATCTACACACTCAGATTCAACGACACAAGTGGAATAAGGACTCGACGCCACTCAAGGAAAATCAACTCGTCTTCATAACCGGAGAACACTCAAGCCCCCTTAATTGGCCTATGGGAAGGATCATCAGTCTGCATCCTGGAAAAGACCACGTCTCTAGAGTAGCCACAATCCAGACCGCTCACGGACAGCTGAAGCGACCAGTCAACAAGCTTGTCGGCTTTCCGCTTCATCCTTAGATTTTCACAGCTTGTCTACAGCTTCTTTCTTCGGCGCTCTTGCCCCTGTTGTTTCTTTTGGTTGTCTTCGTTTTCCCTGCCACTTTCTTCTTCGGCACCCTCGGTTCCCGGTGCTTTATGGTTCTTCGCCCCCCACCCACCTGGCGGATTAAAAACATTCGTTTTGGTGGGCGGTATGTTCGAGTCAGCGCTCGAAGTTTGAATTTGCTTTGATCTACCTAACAGCTGTGCCGTGACGTATTGGTCACGTGATCTCTGACACGCTAATCGATATTGAAAAAGTATTGATTTTCTTGGATGAACGCTATGCACCCCCACTCCCTTTTTTTTCTAGGTACCTTTTCCGCTTCAGCACACAAAGAAGAAGCGTTCTGTCCCTTGACCAGTGCAGTCTTACGTTAAACCTCGCAGCCTATTCCGCATGGGTTTTGTTTCAGACAATTTAAAGTACCGCTTTCGTTCGTTAATTGTGCTTAAGGTGCGGACCGCGTTAATGAACATTTTAATGAACATTTTAACTGTATATTTTCGCCGTGTTAGTAAAAGTGTCGCCCGATTTCGCCGGTTGCGCAATCTTAGTGCGTGTACTCGCGGCAATAAACTAAGTGCTTTGTAATCTTAACTTTTACGTTTACTCATATCTTCAATTGAGTTTTTTAGTTGCGTGATCGCCTTCAAGAATTCTACGCTGCCTGAGACGACCACAGTACTGTGGAGACTTCAACCTCGATTCCAACGTTGCATCACTTCTTACCTAGGGTAAGTGCGTAGTTAAGGAATATGAACAATTTATAATTTATTTGTATTAAATTCAGTGTCGTTGCGTTTTTAGTGTTAAATGACTCGGTTTTGCTCAGAACAGTGCTTAAACTTTCTATGTTAAATATTAACGTAAATTACGCAATCCAGAGTAACCTTGTTAACAATAGGGTTTACCGCACCTCGTGGTTTTAATTCTAACTTTTTAATCTGCGGATTAAACAATGATGTTGGAGTTGTCATAACGATAAGATGCATTCAGAGGCGTTGCCAGGAGGATGGTTGGGGGGCACAACCCGGGAGATCGGGAGGGTGAAACCTCTTTGAGGAAAGTTTGAACATTTTTATCTTTAGAAATCATATTTTATGCAATTTTGGCACTTAGAATTACAAAATTGTTCAGTCGTTTATAAACTATTTTTCTAAACTACTAGCGCTATTTTATATTTTAAAATAATTTTTGCTAACATTAATTGGTTTGGGAGGGCACGTGCCCCCTGTGTTCCCCCTTGGCTACGCCACTGGGTGCATATACAAGTTGACTCTTGGTAGATATAAACATCACATAAAATCTTCTGATTGATGAAGATCCTCTAAACCACTTCGGTAATTGTTTACATTTCTGAAATGGCCACATATTTTGATAAAAAAGATATGCAACACAATAAACGAAAAAATATAAATAAAAATGGCCTTTTGACATGTTTTGCAATGTTCCGTACAAATATGTAGCCGTTTTGAAAATGTAAATAATTACCTCCACTTCAACAGAACTACAAATATTTCTTGTCTAAAGATATAGGCCTACTAATATGTTAGATGTTAAGTTCAATTCCAATAACAACATAACTAGATAACTTAACCTAGATTATACAACCACAGACGTTATGTTTAAGTAATCGGAATAAGTTTGATTTATAGCCAAATATTTGTGTTCTAACTTTACTATAACTTTGGCCCGATTTGACAAGCAGTAATAATTTCATGTACTTACCTTTCATTTAGTAGCCTACAGAATAATCATCTCTACTATTTACAGTTGAAGGTAAGAATTCATCACTATCATTGTCACGAAAGAAATTAAACATACCAACAACACTAGATATTTCTTTATCCATTTTTAAATACAGCTTTTTAAAATTAGGTAAAGAGATATTATATACCTAGCATTTTAAAAACAATAACCTCAACATGTAAACATGTTCTGTAACCTCAAAATACTGAAAACGTTAATCCCGCCAAAACGAAGAGTAACAGCTGCGATTCAGAAAAACTTTGTCAAACTGACAACATAGAAGGCAACTATGCAGAAAGAACTTTATCAAATTAGTAACTCAATTTGACATAGGTTAATAATTTCAATTTCGGAAAAAATATCAGAACACAGTTAAACCAATCCAGGAATAAGTTTTCAATTAAAATTTACATCTCCACCAAAAAATCTTTTGCCAGTTACCAGGATCCAGAAGATACAGGGACATAACCAAGAGGATCGGGTTCCAGGGATCTGAACTTCCCTCTGACTCAATGTTTTTCGATCAAAATTATTGAATAAATTTGTTTCTCTTACCATGGTTACTAATTATACCTACAGTAAAACATTTTACATTTCAGCTTTTTTAGTAGACTTAGAGATGGAACAATTAAAATGTAACACCATTTACAAAGTAATTTTAAAAATACTTCACCAAGTGAATACGTAATTGCTTACTTGCTGACACGTTTCAAAAAATTCGTCCCTTTTACGAAGCTAACTCTCTACTAGGGTTGTAGTGGGTTAGCTTCGTAAAAGGAACGAATGTTTTGAAACGCGTCAGCAAGTAAGCAATTACGTATTCACTTAGTTAGGTATTTTTAAAATTAGTTTAATCAGTGAATTCAAGATGATTACATCAAGCAACTACCATTTACAAAGTTGTATTGTATTTACTTTTTTGTACAGTAATAGCTTCATTGTTTTTATTATGATTTTTATAAAAAATTTATTATTTTATTATTTTTTTATTGATTTGTTTTCTTTGGAGTTTATAATAGCTTTTTTCGTTCAAACATTCAATATTTATTTTCTCTTAATACTTGTAATATTTACAAACTTGCCTATAGTAGCGATTCCTTATATTTGTTGAGGACGGCCGTTTCGGGAGATGTGTCCCATTGTCAACTCAGACCGTAACTGATCTCAAGTTTTCGTAGGTTAGGGTATTAGGATGGGGTAGGATATTATGGTGGGTGTATTTTGTGAGTATTAGGTGTTATGATGTCAAAAAGTGTCAATACTCCAATAGTAAACACTTACTTGGAATAAAGTCGTTGTTACGGCTGGAGGAAACTTTATTCACTGGAAATTCTCGAAAACTCAAACACAACACAATACTCCAGTAGTAAACACGTACTTGGAATGATATCGTTGTTACGGCTGGATGAAACTATTCACTGCGTATTCTCAAAACTCCAACACAGCATAATACTCCAATAGTAAACACATCCTTACAATGAAGTCGCTATGACGGCTGGAGGAACTTTATTCACTTGGCTTTCTTAAATCTCTAACCCAACATAATACTCCACTAGTAAACACGTTCTTGCAATGAAATCGCTGTTGCGTCAGGAGGAAACTTTAATCATGGGGTTTCTCAAAACTCCAACATAACATAATACTCCAATCCCTTGTAACGAGGTCGCTATACGGCTGGAGGAAACTTTAATCAATGGTATATAATACTCCAATAGTTAACACGCCCTTGCAATGAAGTCGCTGTTACGTCAGGATGAAACTTTAATCATCGGGCATATTATTATTAACTGCCTTTTTTGGTAGTTAATATACTCAATAATATGATTATAGTGTGTCAAAAGTACCGGAATCTCCCTCCCAGCAGCTCGCCAGATGATTAAACTTAATACCACAGTTTCACTAAAACAATTAGTAAAGAGTCGAGAGTTCCTAATTTGTTGTTTTTATAATATTTAATTTGTATACATAATTTTATTTGTATTATTTTCTATTTCTCTAATATATTTATTTAATTGTGTTTTTGTCAAATTTCAAGAAATAAAACGAGTGTTTATTTTGGCATTAAATATAAAATACATGTTTTAAATGCCTTGTTTCACGTATAAATACCGTTATGGTTGGGTTTTGTCAGTCGCTACTTCCTGTCATGGTTTATCTGTCGGTTTTTTTTATCGATAAATTTACCAACACATTAAGCAACTGATGTTGTCTGAGACAAATTGAATTTGTAAGTGCAATATAATAGAGCAACATCTAAAGAAACCGAGGTGAGGGTGATAGGTCAGAAGCGGCTTGTTGGAGGGCGTGGTCCACTGCCAAAAATAGATGCAGCCGCATCACCGACTGGAATAATACTATGGAATGTTCTGTTCCAACACGCAAATCTCACTTTCTTAAAACTGCAGTTAAAAATAAAAACCAGTCGAATAAAATGTCTTTGTTTTTAATTCGAATAAAAGAGGCGAGATTCTTGAGCTGTGATACGAAAAGCTTAACCGTTCCCTATCTGGGAATACAAAATTAACTTCTCGGTAATACAACTTTTAATATTATTAAAAGCCTGTTTGTTAAAAAGACACGCCGTACGTAAGCTTTACTAGTGGCATAACTGCCATATGGTTCAATATTATGAGGAATGGTTAAATTCCATTTTTGATGACCAGTGAGTTCTATAAGTATAAACTTGTTACTGTTAAGCATAAAAACGTTAATTTCAATGTCATTACTGACTAATTATGTTTCTTTTAATCGTAAAATTTGAATAAAATCCACACAAATAATTATAAAATTTCTAAATTTTATAAGCGTCTGTCAAAATTATTTATAAATAATCAAACGACGCGACGGTCGTTAGATCAAATAATCAAATTGGCGGCTCCCTCTATTATTATACCGTCTGATCGTTATTCTGTAGAACTTTCTTAGAATCTCTTTTTCGATCTCCCATTTAACATTCGAAACCAGCATACGAATTGATAAATTATTTAAAATTTACTCGTTTATAAATCCCGTTTATCTAGAATAAACATATTTGGCACACGAAGCTGACAACATGATCAATCATCTTAGGACGAGGCGGCCTACCTGTATCTTGAGCAATACTTCTGCGTGTTCCTTCTCCAGTTCTTCGGCCTCCTCTAGGTTCGCTCCCAACTGTGTCAGAGAGGGAGTCACCTCCACTACCTTCAGCTCGAACCATTCTCGACTCTGAAACACATATACATAAGTTTATTGTTACATTTGAAGATTAAAGAAACAAGTACAGATTATTTGGAATTAATAAGAGATGAGAAAAAGGTAAATTTGAATCTCAAGTACATATAAGAAATCAATTGGAGCTTTTAAGTAAGCGATACGCGGTTTAGAAACAGGGAACACAAATTATTATTTTCATTACAGGATATTATTTTCTACGTGAAAAAGAAGCTTTATTTACAGTCGAATCACTTTGTGAAAAATCGGGGTGTTAGATGGCACTGCTAAGAGGCGCCAGTGCGCTTGCGCGTCAGAGCGAGAGCTCTGAGCGACACTTCAGTTGGTCGTGAAAGTTACCGGTGGTGGATCTATACGTACCTTTGCAAAAACATTTTCTAGTGTTATGTTTTGATTTAGGTTCTATGTTATATTTTGTGTTTTATGGTGCACGTGATTTTAGTTTCTTGAAGAGATGGCGCAACCGGGTAGTACCCGGGTTTTTCCTCTTGACGTCCATAAATGAATCAACTCAGCCGAAAGTATGTAGTCAGGCTAGTAGCGTTTCTATTTAGAACTTTCTCTTCCTCCTCCCCTCGCACGCGGCCAAACCCCACCCTCATCCCCACATGCTTGCACGAGGCGATTTTTGTCAAAATAATTCAACTGTACACTCTATCTGAAGGTCATTGTCTCCTCTCTCACGTTCACACTTTTTGGCGAATCACAATCTCTAGAACTTGTTGAGGCAACGTATCCGTTAACCATAATCGGCCCCACGAGTATTTTTTACTTTGAACCTCTTTACAAGTAGCACTAAGCATTCATACAGATATTATTGCAAGAGACCTTTGTTATCATCTAAGAGAAGCAGCAAATACAAGATATATGCGATCATAACACGAGTCCCATAACAATGCCCATCTTTTACAAAAATTAAAATAAAAAATCAATAATAAAATACAACACGTCGTACAAAAAAACATAAATTAATAAATAACAATATAAGATAAATAGCATAAATAATAACATAACAATTATGTAATAAAAAAACATAATAATAAATTAACTCAATATAAAAAATAAACTACTTTCAAACAACAAAAACGTAAATATAAGCACGCAAGCATACGCGCACGCAGACACACACACACACACACACAAACACACACACACACACACACACACACACACACACACACAAACACACACACACACACACACACACACACACACAATTTTATAACTTAGACATGCAACTTGTATAAAAGTAAGTTTGAAAGGTTAGGGTTTATGACTAATCACTAAACGTCTTAATAATTTGTATTGAAAACATCTAATCTGATGAGTAACAAATACTCCGAACTTAGTACTAAAAAAAATTAACCAATAGTTTTATTTTTCGATCACATAATTCTGGTAATAATTACAAATTGGATAGGCCTAAATAAAATGATAAAATTTCGTTACAAATTAAATTAAGATGGTATTAGTAGACGAAATTGAGTAATAAATCTTTCAGTGTAATATTTACTCCGTATAAAAATAAGGATAAGAAACGTCCAGGACAAGAAATTTTTTCAGACGTGTGTAGGACTACCTCTAATCCGGTCCGTTGTCGCGTCGGTTGCACCCAGTGACACTTGCGCCACCTTAATGCTGTTGAAGGATGCAGCAACAAACTGCACAACACCCTTCGGCCTAGAATCAAGGAATTGATAAGTTGTTTCAAAACTGAAGTGGAAAACGCAGCTTGCGCATACATGATGATACAATTAAACCTTGGAGGGAAGAGGAGAAAATCACATGTATGGAACTGACTTTATTACTAGGCAACTGCCACCCTTGACTGTTGAGCCATTTGGTGACGCGCTGACCAGTATCGAACAAGTGGGTATTATCATTTCCGGAATGGTCGAGCGCATTGCATTTCGGCAGATGATCCGCATCCATCGTATCGTGTCCACAGATATGACATTCCTGTGTTGGGAGCACACCGATGCAATATAGATGGTCGGCTAGATAGTCGTGCTCAATCTGCATTCTGAACTTACCAACGCCTACAGATCGTGGGAGTCTGTGGTCGATGGGTCCTGTGGTGACAAGGTTTTCTCATTTTCTTCCTCCTGATTGCTAAGTGAGGTGCAGTTTGCTAGTGCAGTCGATAGTTTCATTGATGAGGACTTTCGTGCTTTCCAACGAGGGCATACAAATGGTTGTGCCATGGATATGTCTTTTTTGGTCAGAAAGTCTGCCCTCTCCCATAGATGCTAACTTGGCTAGGGATACATTGTAAACTTATATGCCAACCTTTATTTGTCAGGTGTTCCAGGGCTTTTCTTGTTTCCACTGTTCTTTTGCAGCCTGTATAGTTATTGGGGGGGGGGGGGTGATGTTGATCGCGTGCTCGTGGTGCCCCTTGCGTATTTTAAACGATCAACCAAAGGTTTACCTCTAAACACATGTATGAAACTGGCCGAGAGAATTAATAAAACGATCAAGTAGTACGAAGAAAGTGGTGACATAAGGGCGTGTCTTTGCCTCTGACCTACTTACAAAACTTAGACAAGGTCCAAACAGAAGAGCGCTCAAAATCATGACAATATTTGTAAATTGTACTAAATTCATCACAAAAAAATTAATTAAAAAAAGTAAAAAATATAATAACGACGACTCTTTTTAGCTAATTTTAAACAAGCCTTTATGATGAAAAACTAGTTTTGCAAATTGGTGGAAACACTGGTTTTCTTCCACATAGTCCAAAGCCTGGGTAAAGTGTGATAGAATCACAGGGGCTATATTCGTACTTAGTTCAGGAAATAATGTGAGTCTCCCAAACGCAGATATATTTGGGGCAACTTGGGCGCAACTGTCGCACATTTAACATGGGCGCATGTGTCACTGGGTGCAGCTGTCACATATTCTTCTAGTCCAGGGAGAAGGATATGAAAAGAGAGGAGGAATAGAAATATTACCAACAAGTCATTGACTCCTGCGTCTCCTTTACTCCATTCAGGAAGAAGAATACGTAGAGTAAAGATATGGTTAGGGAAAACACCAAATTTCTCTATATTCCCTGAACCACATTATGATTATCACACTCTCTTTAACATATTGTTATTGCAATAAGCCCTAATAGAGTCGGGAGTTGTGGAGCTACGACGGCTTGCAAATGCAAAGTCTAAATGTCTTCCTACCACTTCCTTATGTAAAACATTCTGCTTCATGCAACGTTTGACTTTGTCCTTACCACTGGTATTTAAAGCACCAAGTTCGCTGACCACAAAATGTTTGTTGGGGACAAAATTGGCTTATGTAAGAGCACAATTCGGATTATTTTAAACTTATGGAGCTCGTTAGTTTACTCGCGTACATAGTGGAGAGGCATGATGTCAGCTTCTATTTCCGTCTCTGTCAGCCTACTGGACTGCGTTCGCTCTCTAGGTCATCACAACTATCCGCCCAGTTTCATTCAATGTCTTTTCCTTTCTTTCGATTTATACGCCTATTGTTAAAATTGTTTTTCTTAAGGTTTTTTTTTTAATCAGATAATAAGACAATTCACATATTTAAAACAAAAGGTGAATCATAAATAATTATTTGAAGTAGGAAAAGTTACTAATATTTTAACACGGCTCTGATTGATTGATTTGTCGCTGTCACTGGGTCTACTAATTTACGTCGTGTGTTGTACTAAGAGAAAACAATTAACTTACTTGATTACTCGCTTTAAAACCGTCGTTGACGAAGCCTAACCTGCTACTCCAGGATCTAGTTTTCACTTAATTCATCAAATAATTACTTATGATTTAATCAGTGAAATCAAGATGATTACAACAACCAACTTTAAAGGCAAACTTCTAAAACTAAATTATACTAAAAGTTGAAAAAATCGTAATAATCATGTTCGCTTATTAAAACATTTTAGTAACTCATCCTACTATAAGAAGAAATGGCATTAAAAAAATGACAACCTGAAGAAATGTAATATTTTTTTATTTATTGTAGAGCCGCATGATTTATTGTTAAGAGTATTAATACAAGAAAGGCATGCGTAAAAGGTTTGGTAGATAAATAGACTTTAGGTATAGATGACACATTTGGCACTGGCAGAATTATGGTTTACGTGTTACACATTTATTATGTAATTAAGATGAAACTAACATTGCCTATTAAGGATGTGAAAAGGTTTCTCGATATATGCAGGATTAATGTAAGGTCTGGTAATATACAGAAGGTTTAGCCAGTTAAGTATGCAGCAATGCATACTTGAGACAAAAACACGCTAGAACGATGTCTATCGTTCACTGGTCGTGTGAGCTGATAAACTTTGGTGCTAAAATTACTAACTTAAAGATGTATGGATGATGTAGAATTCGGGGACAGAAATATAATGACGAAATCCTTTATGCAGAGTGTTAAGGAAGACGAAAACCAGGAGACAATGAGAAGAGAACAACGATCAATCAGTGCAAGAGAACTGAAAATCCAAAGCAATAAAGAAACAGGTTGAAATCAGGTTGATTCCACCGCACCAACCTTGTAGTATTCCCCTTACATCACACAAGTTCAGTGCATCCCAACCTTTACCCCCCCCCCGTACCCCGTTGTGCATTTAAAATTGTACTCCTAAAATGTAACAACCAATATCTCTGCACAACTTATGTAACATATATTTTCTAACTACACATCTTGTTCCCTTGTAAAACACGCACGCACGTGCACGTGAGCGCGCGCACACACACACACACACACACACACACACACACACACACACACACACACACACACACAGACACATGAAAAAGTGTTAAGCACATACACACACACACACACACACACACACACACACACACACACACACACACACACACATATATATATATATATATATATATATATATATATATATATATATATATATATTGCAATATAGCCAACGAAAAGCTTTGAATTGTAAATTCAATTATAATTCTTGTATTTGTATTTTGACTTAGTTCTTTATATATATATATATATATATATATATATATATATATATATATATGCTGATATGTATTCCTTCACGGATGGAAAAATATGATCAATAGTTACTATCTGGAGTAGGCCTACATCCTTTCATTCTGCAGTCCATAAATTCGCAGTTCCGACGTTTCGCTAGAATCTCATCCAGCATTGACGAGGTGAACCCAACAACAGTAGAAGAGCGAGTCAAACTTCGAACTATGAACTGCGAATTTATGGACTGCAGAATGAACGGATGTACTCCAGATAGTAACTATTCATCACACACACACACACACACACACATATATATATATATATATATATATATATATATATATATATATATATATATATATATATATATATATATATATATATTTATATATATATATATATATATATATATATATAAAATTCATACCACATTTTTTATATTTTGAATTTTGCACTTATAAATTACTATTAAATTTACTGATTTTCTTTTATAATTTATGACTGTGATTATGCCTTAATTTTTTTATATAACAGGAATTATAACTTTAAATTTTATTTTGTATATACTTCTACAAATGAAGCTGTAATTCTAAGGAAAACAAAAGGCACCACATAGATTTTTAAATACTGTATTTATTTTAATTGAAGCAGAAAAAATTTGGTACATCTTAATTCTACAGCAAAGTCCTCTAATGGCAGAGATAATTTAATTATAGTATTTGAAAGACAAAATAGTTTTAAAATTTGGAACCAAATAACATTGAATACAAAATGATATTAAAATCTGAAAAAAAGGTAAATATCATTGGAAATTTTGATGGAAAATAACTCTTTAGTTCTGGAAACCTGTTAAGCACCCTTAGTGTGACCCTTGCGGTTGCTTTGTTGCACTTAGTAGTTTAAAGTCCAAATCAGAGGTAGCTAGATAAATCATCTGGGCTTGTGTTAAGCTTGTTTCGGTATCTGTTCTTCTCTCTCTACGAGTTCAGTACTGGTAAATGGTACGAAACCATGGAAGTGCTATTTTACTTACACGTCCATCAGTAGACCTAATGTTTGTCCAGCAAATTCTAGTTATTAGTCTATTAATTATATTATAAAATAACGACAATAAAATCATACTGTCAAGTTAGTTTCTATAAATCTTCTGGGTTTCTATGGACTTCTAATTGCGTTTAGGTTTTTGTAGATAGTACTTTAAATTTTAATTCATTTAGGAAAATAACCTTCAACAGGAATCCTACAGAAATACCAACATAATAAATCACAAATGGAAATAGTACAAAACATGTTGCAACGGGGATTTTATTCAGTTCAAACAGGTAGGGCTACAGTCAAAGTACTCGAAATAACAATAAGTAGCAGGTACTCAGAAGTAAGAGAAGACGCTATACCTGTGGTAGATGAAAGCTGTCATCGCCGCAGATACTTCCAGAGCAGCTAAAAGTGAGGGTTACTTAGAACGTGTTTCTGCCACAAATGGAAGCCGTCAGAACTCATTCCAGTCTTACATCCCCGAGCTGTATATGTAACGGTTATATGCAACAATCTATCCCAATGACGGATTGAAAGGTGCCTGAATACATCCCGGGAGCTAAACGTGCGGTTACTTAGAACGTGTTTCTGTGACAGATGGAAGCCGTCAGAACTCATTCCAGTCTTACATCCCCGAGCTGTATATGTAACGGTTATATGCAACAATCTATCCCAATGACGGATTGAAAGGTGCCTGAATACATCCCGGGAGCTAAACGTGCGGTTACTTAGAACGTGTTTCTGTGACAGATGGAAGCCGTCAGAACTAGTCTCAGTCCCACATCCCCGAGCTGTAAATACATATAACGGTTACTTGGACAGTGACGGATTGAAAGCTGCCAAAACACTCCAGATCAACATCCTGATCAGCTAAAAGTGACGGTTACTTAAAACGTGTTTCTGTCACAAATGGAAGCAGTCAGAACTCATTCCAGTCTTACATCCCTGAGCTGTAAATATAATGGTTACTTGACTGACAGATTGAAAGCTGTTAAAACACACTCCAGATCAACATCCTGACCCGCTAAAAGTGACGGTTACTTAGAACGTATTTCTGTCACAAATGGAAGCCGTCAGAGCTCGTCTCAGTCCTACATCCCCGAGCTGTAAATATAACGGTTACCTGACAGTGACAGATTGAAAGCTGTTAAAACACTCCAGATATACATCCTGACCCGCTAAACGTGACGGTTACTTAGAACGTGTTTCTATGACAGATGGAAAGCCGTCAGAACTCGTCCCAGTCCCACATCCCCGAACTGTAAATATAATGGTTACTTGGACATTGACGGATTGAAAGCTGTCAAAACACTCCAGATCAACATCCTGATCAGCTAAAAGTGACGGTTACTTAGAACGTATTTCTGTCACAAATGGAAGCCGTCAGAGCTCGTCTCAGTCCTACATCCCCGAGCTGTAAATATAACGGTTACCTGACAGTGACAGATTGAAAGCTGTCAAAACACTCCAGATCAACAACCTGATCAGCTAAAAGTGACGGTTACTTAGAACGTATTTCTGTCACAAATGGAAGCCGTCAGAGCTCGTCTCAGTCCTACATCCCCGAGCTGTAAATATAACGGTTACTTGGACAGTGACAGATTGAAAGTGCCAAAACACACTCCAGATCTCCATCCTGATCAGCTAAAAGTGACGGTTACTTAGAACGTATTTCTGTCACAAATGGAAGCCGTCAGAGCTCGTCTAAGTCCTACATCCCCGAGCTGTAAATATAACGGTTACCTGACAGTGACAGATTGAAAGCTGCCAAAACACACTCCAGATCTCCATCCTGATCAGCTAAAAGTGACGGTTACTTAGAACGTATTTCTGTCACAAATGGAAGCCGTCAGAGCTCGTCTCAGTCCTACATCCCCGAGCTGTAAATATAACGGTTACCTGACAGTGACAGATTGAAAGCTGTCAAAACACTCCAGATCAACATCCTGATCAGCTAAAAGTGACGGTTACTTAGAACGTGTTTCTGTCACAAATGGAAGCCGTCAGAGCTCGTCTCAGTCCTACATCCCCGAGCTGTAAATATAACGGTTACCTGACAGTGACAGATTGAAAGCTGTCAAAACACTCCAGATCAACATCCTGATCAGCTAAAAGTGACGGTTACTTAGAACGTGTTTCTGTCACAAATGGAAGCCGTCAGAGCTCGTCTCAGTCCTACATCCCCGAGCTGTAAATATAACGGTTACCTGACAGTGACAGATTGAAAGCTGTCAAAACACTCCAGATCAACATCCTGATCAGCTAAAAGTGACGGTTACTTAGAACGTATTTCTGTCACAAATGGAAGCCGTCAGAGCTCGTCTCAGTCCTACATCCCCGAGCTGTAAATATAACGGTTACTTGGACAGTGACAGATTGAAAGTGCCAAAACACACTCCAGATCTCCATCCTGATCAGCTAAAAGTGACGGTTACTTAGAACGTATTTCTGTCACAAATGGAAGCCGTCAGAGCTCGTCTAAGTCCTACATCCCCGAGCTGTAAATATAACGGTTACCTGACAGTGACAGATTGAAAGCTGCCAAAACACACTCCAGATCTCCATCCTGATCAGCTAAAAGTGACGGTTACTTAGAACGTATTTCTGTCACAAATGGAAGCCGTCAGAGCTCGTCTCAGTCCTACATCCCCGAGCTGTAAATATAACGGTTACTTGGACAGTGACAGATTGAAAGTGCCAAAACACACTCCAGATCTCCATCCTGATCAGCTAAAAGTGACGGTTACTTAGAACGTATTTCTGTCACAAATGGAAGCCGTCAGAGCTCGTCTAAGTCCTACATCCCCGAGCTGTAAATATAACGGTTACCTGACAGTGACAGATTGAAAGCTGCCAAAACACACTCCAGATCTCCATCCTGATCAGCTAAAAGTGACGGTTACTTAGAACGTATTTCTGTCACAAATGGAAGCCGTCAGAGCTCGTCTCAGTCCTACATCCCCGAGCTGTAAATATAACGGTTACTTGGACAGTGACAGATTGAAAGTGCCAAAACACACTCCAGATCTCCATCCTGATCAGCTAAAAGTGACGGTTACTTAGAACGTATTTCTGTCACAAATGGAAGCCGTCAGAGCTCGTCTCAGTCCTACATCCCCGAGCTGTAAATATAACGGTTACCTGACAGTGACAGATTGAAAGCTGTCAAAACACTCCAGATCAACATCCTGATCAGCTAAAAGTGACGGTTACTTAGAACGTGTTTCTGTCACAAATGGAAGCCGTCAGAGCTCGTCTCAGTCCTACATCCCCGAGCTGTAAATATAACGGTTACCTGACAGTGACAGATTGAAAGCTGTCAAAACACTCCAGATCAACATCCTGATCAGCTAAAAGTGACGGTTACTTAGAACGTGTTTCTGTCACAAATGGAAGCCGTCAGAGCTCGTCTCAGTCCTACATCCCCGAGCTGTAAATATAACGGTTACCTGACAGTGACAGATTGAAAGCTGTCAAAACACTCCAGATCAACATCCTGATCAGCTAAAAGTGACGGTTACTTAGAACGTATTTCTGTCACAAATGGAAGCCGTCAGAGCTCGTCTCAGTCCTACATCCCCGAGCTGTAAATATAACGGTTACTTGGACAGTGACAGATTGAAAGTGCCAAAACACACTCCAGATCTCCATCCTGATCAGCTAAAAGTGACGGTTACTTAGAACGTATTTCTGTCACAAATGGCAGCCGTCAGAGCTCGTCTAAGTCCTACATCCCCGAGCTGTAAATATAACGGTTACCTGACAGTGACAGATTGAAAGCTGCCAAAACACACTCCAGATCTCCATCCTGATCAGCTAAAAGTGACGGTTACTTAGAACGTATTTCTGTCACAAATGGAAGCCGTCAGAGCTCGTCTCAGTCCTACATCCCCGAGCTGTAAATATAACGGTTACTTGGACAGTGACAGATTGAAAGTGCCAAAACACACTCCAGATCTCCATCCTGATCAGCTAAAAGTGACGGTTACTTAGAACGTATTTCTGTCACAAATGGAAGCCGTCAGAGCTCGTCTAAGTCCTACATCCCCGAGCTGTAAATATAACGGTTACCTGACAGTGACAGATTGAAAGCTGCCAAAACACACTCCAGATCTCCATCCTGATCAGCTAAAAGTGACGGTTACTTAGAACGTATTTCTGTCACAAATGGAAGCCGTCAGAGCTCGTCTCAGTCCTACATCCCCGAGCTGTAAATATAACGGTTACCTGACAGTGACAGATTGAAAGCTGTCAAAACACTCCAGATCAACATCCTGATCAGCTAAAAGTGACGGTTACTTAGAACGTGTTTCTGTCACAAATGGAAGCCGTCAGAGCTCGTCTCAGTCCTACATCCCCGAGCTGTAAATATAACGGTTACCTGACAGTGACAGATTGAAAGCTGTCAAAACACTCCAGATCAACATCCTGATCAGCTAAAAGTGACGGTTACTTAGAACGTGTTTCTGACACAAATGGAAGCCGTCAGAGCTCGT